>CM035812.1:74683350-75005850 GCA_020458035.1 Magallana ariakensis | reverse complement strand
CTGTGGATTTCGACCAATCGATAAACAGGGCGTGTAGATTTCAGTCTGACTGTTTCTATAGAGCTATGAATTAACTATAAGTCTACGTAAGAAATAGAGGGAATAATACTTGGTAGATGTAAATATTTATTCTTGAATATTATTTTGCACAAATAGGGCTGTCTTTCTTCGCATGCACATCGAACACGTGTGTCGTTCATACCGGGTGCCTAACGTCTGCATCTTTTTGAATACCCCGCGGCATAACATCCAACACAGTAGATAAATGATAGCCAATCCAAGAAAGTAACATCGTTTCCATTGGTTTTTACAAAAACACTCCGTTTCTAAAATCCATGCGGTCATTGACATTTCTCGATCTGCTACAGTGTGTGGATTGCGCATGTGCGATGTTGTAAAATACACAGGAAAACGTTCAACAATTATCGAGGATTTTTGAAATATGTTTGCCTGGATTCCTGTCTTGTTTCGTCGTTCATTAGATATTCCTTACCAGTGTAGTGGTTGTCGTATTATTTTTGTTCAAAACGCGTTTCTACAAGTCTTCGTTCAATGTAACGTTTTCGGGTGAATAAAATACCTGAATGCGGTGAAGCATGAATTGTGCCATCTTCGCTAGCCAAGGGTTTCCGATCCACTCTGTTCCTCTACAGTGGATCGGAAACCCTTGGCTAGCGAAGATGGAATTGTGCTATCGGCCTTATATAAGGGGTGTGTTGCGATGAGCAGAACGCGAAAACTAATATGGCGGTAGTCGGAGGTAAAAGGGAAATAATGCGTATTTGTGAATTCATGTCATCCTTAAGAAATATTAACGAACAAAATGTACACAGGTTTATTTTTAATTTGCCTGAACATTATTACCTTTATTTATAGCGATGTCCAAGTCGTAATACAACCGTACCGGTCTTGACGTCAGGGGCGAATTTAAACATAGCTGAAATAACGCGATACTCTTTTATGTCGTTTGTTTTGTTAACAAATTTTTATTGAAATTTGGCACAATTGACCGGGAAAATTACTGCAATGTCTATTATTATACACATACTAAGCATAACCATCGTTTTAAAGCGTACACAAAATTTGATATAAAATCAAGCCAAGCAGCTCTGAGGTAACGTAGCGTTTGATAAAGTACAGGTAATAAGTAGATTTTAGTGCAGGCGTAGAAGTATACAGGGTTATTTTCGCCCTTCTACACGTACTTGCAAACAATTTTTCCCGTTCTTGATTCGCCAAGACACAGTTGTGTTTAAAAAAGATATAATTCAAGGCATTCAATGGAATTAGCCCGCTGCATGAGAACAAGGGCGGAAATAAAACGGGGCGAATATTTCCCTGTATACAGTATAAATTTTGGAATAGGTGTCCCATCTATGCGATTGAGGACTTTCTCTTTGTTTGCATGAGGGGGGAACCAAGGAATCATAGATGTACAAAAAAAAATCAACTACATGTATTCTGAAGGGTTGATTAATACTGAAGTATTTCGTGTTTTACGTGTATAACGCTGATGCCGCCTAAAGGGATAGACTGCTTTTTAGCTCATTTGAGCTGAAAGCTCAAGTGAGCTATTCTGATCACATTTTGTCTGTCGTCCGTCCGTATATCTGTAATCTTTTCACGTTTTCAACATCTTCTCAAGAACCACTGGGCCAATTTCAACCAAACTTGGCACATAGCATCCTTAGCCTAAGGAGATTCAAAGTTGTGAAAATTAAGGACCAAGCCCTCTTACAAGGGGAGATAATTAGGAATTAATGAAAATTTTCGAGAAATTTTTCAAAAATCTTCTTCACAAGAACCATTTGGCCAGGAAAGCTGAAACTTGTGTGGAAGCATCCTCAGGTAGTGTAGATTCAAAGTTGTGAAAATCATGACCCCCGGGGGTAGGATGGGGCCACAATGGGGGGTCGACTTTTTAGGTCACCTGAGTAAACTCAGGAGACCTATTGCTATCTGTTTTCGTCCGTCGTCGTGCGTCGTGCGTTGTGCGTCGTGCGTTAACAATTTACATTTTTAACTTCTTTTTAAAACTACAAGGCCAATTGTTCCCATTTTTTGGTGTGAAGCATCTTTATGGTAAGAGGAATGTAAATTGTGAAATTGGTGGCTCTACCACCCCCAGGGTGCCACAGGTGGGGCCAAATATGCAAAAAACAGCCAAATTTTCAAAAATCTTCTTCTCTACTCCCACACATGTGAGGAAAAAACTGATTGCATGGTTATGATGTCCATGAAGCCCTCTACCAAAATTGTGAAATTCATGGCCCCTGGGTCAGGGGTTCAGGCTCTAGGGTGGGGCCAATATGGTCATATAGTAAAAATGTATTAATTCTAGAAAATCTTCTTCTCTACTCTCATAGATATTTGTTAAAAACTAAATACATTGTTATAATGTCCATGAAGCCCTCTACCAAAATTGTGAAATTTATGGCCCCTGGGTCAGGGGTTCAGGCTCTAGGGTGGGGCCAATATGGTCATATAGTAAAAATGTATTAAATCTTAGAAAATCTTCTTCTCTACTCCCATAGATATTTGCTAAAAACTAAATACATGGTTATGATGTCCATGAAGCCCTTGACCAAAATTGTGAAATTTATGGTCTCTGGGTCAGGGGTTCAGGCTCTAGGGTGGGGCCAATATGGCCATATAGTAAAAATGTATTAAATCTTAGAAAATCTTCTTCTCTACTCCTGTATATATTTGTGAAAAACTAAAGGCATGGATATGATGTCCTTGTGTTAAGTGGCATCAAATAGTATGTAGGTCATGGGCCCAGGGGGTGGTCCGGTCCCACCTCAAACAGGAAGTGCCAGAATATCTTGAAAACGGTTAAGAGCCCTATCCCTAAACCATATATATTCTTGTTCCTTGTGTCAAGGGGCATCAAATGGTATGTAGGTCATGGGCCCCGGGGATGGTCCTGACCCCCCTCAAACAGGAAGTGCACAAATAACTTGAAAACGGTTGAGATCCCCACCCCTAAACCATATATATTCTTGTTCCTTGTGTCAAGGGGCATCATATGGTATATAGGTCATGGGCCCCGGGGATGGTCCTGACCCCCCTCAAACAGGAAGTGCACAAATAACTTGAAAACGGTTGAGATCCCCACCCCTAAACCATATATATTCTTGTTCCTTGTGTCAAGGGGCATCATATGGTATGTAGGTCATGGGCCCTGGGGGTGGTCCTGACCCCCCTCAAACAGGAAGGGCCCAAATATCTTGAAAATGGTTAATATCCCCACCCCTAAACCATATATATTCTTGTTCCTTGGGTCATGTTAGTTCACCTGATATATAGTAAAGGACCCCTGGGAACATCATGAAACTTTGTGGGTCATCCCTACTCTATGTGATAGCCTCGTTCGTTTGGGAGACTTTATAATCGCCCCGATTATAATTACATCTTGGTTTCCCTTGCTTCTTCGAATGGAGTTATCTTCCTTTGCTTGTTCATATTTAGTAATTATATAATAATCATTGAATATAATGTAATTATAAAGAAGTTGTATGATCAAAAGAGTTATGCAAGGCTTTTTATCATTTGAAACAAAAACAGTTTTTGAACTTTCAAAATAAACAAATAGACTTGTTAATAGTAAAGTAATAATTGGCTAACTAAAATCACTGATATAAACTAAGGTAAAATGATTTTATATATATATATATAATGGTATATATGCCAGATGGTGATTCTCAACGATTGTTGAATATTCAAAAACTGGAACAGGAGAAGTGAGTAACTCATGATGGCTTTTATCGATAAAGCGGGTTTTTTTTCCGTTTGTTTAAATGCCCACAGGGAGAGTTTCTGTCTGCCCCGGGGGGATGGGGGATGGGAGGTTGTTTTAGATAAAACATGAATAATAGTCACCTTGTTATTATTATTGAATTATTTTCTATTAGAGTCTTGCACCTTTTCAATATCAGGTCATGCACTCTTTTATGATCTTTTAAGTTTTTCGCTAAAATTATAGGTTTAATAGTCCTTTTTGAAAGATTTCAGGCAGGGAGGTGGTCGTCATTACAAACTAAAAAATTTTCTATTCCAGAATAAAACTTAATTAAATGCATATATGAGACTCCTTGACAAGTTTGTGTATGGGTTATGCTACTCAGGTGACCGTTAAGGCCTATTGGCCTCTTTTTTACATAGGAATATAAAGAGTAAATCTTTAAAAATCTTCTTCTCAAGAACCATTTGGCCAGGAAAGATGAAACTTATGTGGAAGCATACTCAGGTAGTGTAGATTTTAAGTTGTGAAAATCATGACCCCCGGGGGGTAGGGTGGGGCTAAAACGGAGGGTCGATTTTTAACATTGGAATATATGGAGTAAATCTTTAAAAATCTTCTTCTCAAGAACCATTTGGCCAGGAAAGATGAAACTTATGTGGAAGCATACTCAGGTAGTGTAGATTTTAAGTTGTGAAAATCATGACCCCCGGGGGGTAGGGTGGGGCTAAAACGGAGGGTCGATTTTTAACATTGGAATATATGGAGTAAATCTTTAAAAATCTTCTTCTCAAGAATCATTTGGCCAGGAAAGCTGAAACTTGTGTGGAAGGTAGTGTTGATTCAGAGTTGTGAAAATCATGACTCCCGAGGGTAGGGTGGGGCCACAATTGGGGGGGGTCAACTTTTTACATAGGAATATATAGAGTAAATCTTTTAAAAATCTTCTTCTCAGAAACTAATTAGCCAGGAAAGCTGTAACTTGTGTGGAAGCATTCTCAGGTAGTGTATATTTAAAGTTGTGAAAATCATTTCCCCCAGGAGTAGAGTGGGGCCACCATTTGAGATCAAATTTCTACATAGGAATATATAGAGCAAATCTTTAAAAATCGTCTTCTCAGAAACTAATAAGCTAGGAAAACTCAAACTTGTCTGGAAGCATCCTCAGGTAGTGTAGATTCAAAGTTGTAAAAATCATGATTCCTGGGGGTAGAGTGGGGCCACAATGGGGGCGGAATTTTTACATAGGAATATTAAGAGTAAATCTTTAAAAATCTTCTTCTCAGAAACTAGTCAGCCAGGTGATTAATTAATATTGTGTAGATTTTGGCTTCTGGATGGTTGGGTCTCACAAGGGGTTCAGAGTTTGATGTAGGTTTATATCCCATTGATAAACAATTGTTTAGGATCTTTTTGAGACCTGCAATGCTCAACATGTGATATTACTATAAAATCAGCCTGTTAGAAAAGGGACTGATGATAATAAACATAAGAATATCCAGTGAAAAAAATTGATTTTTATTTATATATGATATACATGTATTATACTACATTGTCCAGATAGTTTTTATTATGACTCCATTAAGCTGATTTTATCACACCTATTGTTCCTCAGGTGAACAATGTGGCCCATGGGCCTCTTGTTTGAGATTTTTCCAGTTTCTTGTTTTTTCATTAGTGAATATCACTGAGGTCTCGTTGAAATTCGTGGTGACCTAATTTTATGAGTACCCCTCATCAACTAATTAATATTCCCTATGAAGCACTTTTTTAGACAGACGGTACAAGCGAAGCGAAGAAATTGTGTCCAAACAGTTTCAAAAATATTCAAATGTCAAACAAAATTTATTTCATAATGATTTCAAGGTTATACAATGCAGAAAATATGAAATAACAAGACGTATGCACATATTTGCGCAATAATGATATTCATGTATGAATCATTATATAAAATAAAAAATGTTATGGAGTGAAACTGAATCCTATTATAGAAGATGTACGAGGATGGTGGAATATAAATGATGCATTGTAATGAAGCGTAAAGAATATAACACTGGGTTATTTTTATATCAGCCCGAGCATTTATTTTCGACACAATCTCGAAGGGCACTTAAAGCAGGTGGCGATACCATTCTACGGCTGATTTTTTTAAAAAGAACGCCATAACAGAACAGTACATGTACTATGTAGGCAAGGGGATGTAACAATCTTACCTATTTTTAGATCACTATAGCTTAAAGCTCAAGCGAGCTTTTGAAAATTTCTGATCATATCTGTCTTTCCCTTTGTTAGTTTTACTTTTTCGAACCACTTTGCCAATTTCGACTAAATTTTGCCTAGAGCATCCTTCGATGAAGGTGATTCAAGTTTGTTTTAATAAAGGGTTACGCCCTCTTTCAATGAAAGATAGTTTAGAATTACTGAAAATTTGTTAGTATTTCTTTAAAATCTTCATAAAAATCATTTGGCCAGGAAAGCTGAAACTTGTGTGGAAGCATCATTAGGTAATATAAATTCAAGTTTGTTCATATATCAAGATCCCCGGAGGTATGATAGTCCGCAATGCGGGGGGGGGGGGGGGGTGATGTTGAATTTTTACATGAAAATAAAGAAAAATGTTCAAAAGAGCTTCTCTAAAACCATTTGGTCAGGAAAGCTGAAATGTGGAAGCATCGCCAGGAAGGATAGATTTAAGTTTGTTCATATCACGATCTCTGTGGTTAGGGTTGGGTAACAGAAGCTTCAGGTCTGTAGCTCCCGGTCTGGAAAAAAAAATCGGATGGACGACCTGGGAGCTACTGTTCCGTATACGTGTTAAAAAGTTGCAATTTACGGCGCACAAAAGCGCGTGCTTCAAGTTTGTTCAAATCATGATTTGAGGGAAGGATACTCGGTAGAATGGGGGCTACAATTGATGTGTAAATTTTTACATAGGAATAAATAGAGAAAAATCTTCTAAAAAAAAACTCCACTGCCATAACTTGATTTTAATGATACAAGCATCCTAACATGAATTGTATTCAATCTTTAAAATGGCTGGATGGTCATGGATATTTTTAGGCTATATTTAACTCCTTTAATCGAAAAGCTCTCTCTAAAAATATTGCAAAAATGTTCAAATTTTAAAGCAAAAAAATGTTTTTTTTTAAATATATTAAAAAGTTTAAGGCATATCTGACGGTTAATTATTTGTTGACCATCCAGCCTCCTTAACCTTTGGAAAAAAGAGGATGGGTTTAAACTTTGATGTAAGAATATATATAATTATTATACTTTCATGTTGAATAATGAAATCTGATTGGTTTAGACGCAGTTGACAATCCGTTCTATTACCCCCAGCGTTAGCAACACGCTTGGCAACGGGTAGCTGCAATAATGTAGCCCTCTCCCGATTCTTTTTTTTTTTTTGGGGGGGGGGGAGAGGGCTACAACTCCATAGGATCTCCGTAATGGTGCAAGTGCGGGAATGATTCACTCCCGCAACGATTTCGTCTCAAATCGTATATAAATGACAATAACATTTGCATTTCTTACCTGAACTCAAACATTGAAGATGTGTATGGCATAAATTAATCCAAAAATATCAAGTATAGTCCATATATCGGTTATTTTTCGTGTATGTCAACCACGCAAGTTGAATTTGTCCGCCATGTTTACTGACCTTGACCGGTTTTATTTTGGGACAGCCAATGAGAATTCAGGAGCGGATCTTGAACTGAATATAGGAATTCCCCTATTTTAAACATAATTAACGCGATAAATATGAATTTTTCATTATATATCATTTCTTTAAATGATGTTTTAGTGATAGAACGAGGTAAGATCGCTTATTTCCACTGAATTTCACTTTATCAAGCCCATCAAAACTCAAAGCGTAAATCCCATAAAATCACGCGAGAACTGTCATGGCTGCTGAAAAGGACGACTGGTAAACATGCTGATGTGTTTTATCTGGTTTTGACTTATATACGGTTTGTTTGTTCAACCTGAATTAAAAAATCATTTTATCTAAAGGAAGTCAATTATAAAAACGATCTTTTCAGACCGAAGTCAGACGCATTAAAAAATTAATTTTGCACCATTACGGAGATCCTATGGAATTGTAGCCCTCACCAGTAAACATCAGATATAAAAAAATCGGAGAGGGCTACATTATTGCAGCTAGGCAACGGGTAACACTATATAAATAGTGCCTGCTTGGGAGGGTACCCGTTGAAATTGACACCCAGAGAAAAGCATTGTCAACCGACGCGAAGCGGAGGTTGACAATGGTTTTCGAGGGGTGTCAATTTCAACGGGTACCCTCCCAAGCAGGCACTATTTATTTTATTATACCGAATGTCTTAATTTTATAGCAAGTTGTACTGCTTTTATATAGAAAAGACGTGAGTTCTACGGCGAACCGTACGCGCATAATTTACGCGCATGAAACAATTCGTTCTATCGGCCCGTTGCCATGTGTGTTGCTAACGCTGAGAGTATGAGAACGGATTATCAACTGCGCCTAAACCAATCAGATTTCAGTATTTAACATAAAAGTATAATAATATATAATTATTATACTTTCATGTTAAATACTGCAATCTGATTGGTTTAGACGCAGTTGACAATCCGTTCTCTCTCCCTCGCACGCTTGGCAACGGGCCGATAGAACGAATTGTTACATGCGCGTAAATTATGCGCGTACGGTTCGCCGTAAAATTCACGTCTATTCTATATAAAAGCAGTAAAATTTGCTATAAAAATTAAGACATTCAGTATAATAAAATAAATAGTGCCTGTTTGGGAGGGTACCAGTTGAAATTGACACCCCTAGAAAACCATTGTCAACCTCCGCTTCGCGTCGGTTGACAATGGTTTTCTCGGGGTGTCGCGGAGGTTGACAATGGTTTTCTAGGGGTGTCAATTTCAACTGGTACCCTCCCAAGCAGGCACTATTTATATAATAGTGCCTGTTTGGGAGGTTAACAGTTGAAATTGACACCCCGAGAAAACCATTGTCAACCTCCGCTTCGCGTCGGTTGACAATGGTTTTCGAGGGGTGTCAATTTCAACTGGTACCCTCCCAAACAGGCACTATTTTTTATTATACTTAATGTCTCAATTTTTGAGAAAATTTTACTGCTTTAATATAGAAATGACGTGAATTCTAAGGCGAACCGTACGCGCATGTAACAATTCGTTCTATCGGCCCGTTGCCAAGCGTGCGAGGGAGAGAGAACGGATTGTCAACTGCGTCTAAACCAATCAGATTGCAGTATTTAACATGAAAGTATAATAATTATATAATATAACTGCAATCATCCTTTGAATGTGTAGATTCTTAATTGTTCGCTGTGACATCTGGACCATTACTGGGTCCAAGGAGGGGCTCTAAGTTTAGAGTTAAATCGGAGTTATCGCTATTGTTCCTCGTGTGTCAGAGTTATGGCTAGTGTTGCTCAGGTGAGCGATGTGGTCCTGGATTGGTTTTCTGTAGAAAATGGGAGAGGGCGGTCTAAGTTATGAAATTTGTGCCCAATCCCAATTGTATTTTTGTACAATAAAATGTGTTCAAATCACTGAAAATGATTTTTATCCCAACGGTTCTAAGCAGTCAGTATAGTTAAGGTCTATCATTGCGCTTAAGAGATAATCTGGTGAGAATCGGCGTATATTTAACACCGGGCAATGAAATTAATCTGCCTTCAACCAATAGTGTTACACAATATCTTAATCTTATTGGAGCCAAAGCATTTGAAATGTTATGAATAAGACCAAGAGATTTCCTTGTTTGGAACTTTTATACTTTTCATATTGCACGACAGCTAACACTAGTAACTTGGGCAATCTAGCATAGGTCTCATGCAAAACCATCACTAGATTTCCGGTAAATCACCACCCACCCACCCCTCTTAGGTCTATCCATAGGAATGTTGTGTAACTATATACTGCGGCATTTTATCATGTTTTAAATCCGATTGTGTTCATATAGCTACTGATAAAACCTTTGATCAGTTTCGATTATTTGTCCGAGTATGAATATTGCTACGATGCCCTATAAAACTCTAAAGCTGCATTCAATTTCAATTCAATAACAATTCAATTTCAACAATTCAATTTCTTTATTGTAAAATGACATACGTCTTATAGCGGAGTTATTACAAGATTTCAGAGTGAGGAAATGAACAAAAAATTCAAACGTATTATTCTACATGGTGTACAGTTCATTGAGTAATAATCTACTGATTAAATACGTATTATAAAGAAAAGAAACTTTACATTGTAGATTTCTGACAATATATACGAGGATTATTTTGTGATCAATCGAAAAAAGTTACTTTAAGAGCACGGGCTTATGTCAGACTTCCAAAAAGATGACCTACTGGTGAATAAATTGACTTTTTCTTGGTTGCTAATAATGATAATTTACTTACTTTTACTTATATTGAAGACAAATTCAGAGAGAGAGAGAGAGAGAGAGAGAGAGAGAGAGAGAGAGATTTAAATACATGTTTTAACAATATTCAATTATTCCGTTGCCATGGATACAAGGATTTGAATAAATTAAAATTATTAAATTTCCAAAGTAGCAAGGTATATTTCTTCCTGCATGCAGAGTTTTAAGGAATTGTGAAACAATTGATATGCCAGTCCTTGCCTGATTCTTAGGTGGAGTAGTACAAAGTACTTAAAACAATGCTTTCTTTGGTGGTTCAGACGGACTATTTAATAAGGTGGCAATTATTTCAGAAAAATACACAATCTGCTGATGCAGTTACCTTCATACGCACATGAACCACCACAGAAATCATTTTATTGTTGAAAAGAAAAACTGCATTGTTGTAATATTCTAGATCTGAATTGAATTCATTCAATAATCTTTACAAGTTATTTTCCCATCGGCTGCGTAATTAGAAGTTCAGATAACAAAAATACGAAGACTTGAATATGATTCTATTCTATTATTCACTGATTGTTTGTATGTACATAACGTCTATTTCAATACCATCACATCGATCATCTGTTACTATTTTCTGCTGATTTTAATTCTTTGTCTGGTCGTCTGCCTTTTTAAGTCCTCAAGTAAGGTGTTTAATCTGGCTGATTTCAATGTTTACACGAGCAATTTTGTAGTTGGCGCTGACACTTTTTATTTATTTTTCAACATTTTACTGTCATGTCCTATACCAATATTGAAGGTTCTCTCGATCAGGTAAAGTCCTCTAGTCAAAAGGGCACCTGCTTTAACTTGCCCTTCTCTAACGCTGAGATTAACTCACCGATGATCTTCAGGGATTACAGTTAAATTACCGCTGTGACTTAACACTTGATTTCGGACACTTACTGTTAATTACAACATTTTATGAGGTAGCACATCATTATCGTATTATAATTTTGTTGTCACGGACTCTGGCTATCACTATGTGAATATTTTGTGGGTTATCGAGGACCTGAAATCATGGCCGCCAGGAAGCTGTTAGCTAATGCAATAAAGAAAACGTAAGTACAAGGATTCGTACGTTTTTAGCTGCATGTCAAATATGTTTTTGCTGGGAAAAGTCACAAGGGATTGTTCGTACAATCCCAAATACTTCTAAATTACCCCCCCCCCAAAAAAAAAATATATAAAGTTTAACTTGAGAACTGTCTAATAACTGTTGTATATTTCCATACCGAATTTGGAAAGTGGTCACCTGTATAGAACAATTTAACTGTATCTTCGGGGAATTCTACAGAAATCAAACTAAGCCCGGGTCGTCACCCTTTGATAATTGTATACTTATCGATGATTATTTTTTTTGTAACAAATGACATTTTAGATTATTTCGCTCAATCATTTTTTCTCCTTTCACTATTGCTAAATGTGTTGTTAAGTCCCCGCTTAAAATACTAGCATTGTGTCACATCTATAGAAAGAAGTATAATTACTGCTGATTATTCCTAGTTCATTGTCACGGGAATATTAGTGTTGTTTGTTGTGCGGGGGTGTCTGTGTGTGCAGGTAATTGGATTAAAAGTAACCATGGCTCTCGACCTCTCTCACCCCCTTCCATTTCTCCACCAAACTTCCCGAAATTGAAACCGTTTACTTATTTTGCAAGATTTAAAAAAAAATAGTTGTTTGTTAGAATCTGTTATAGTATCATTGGGATATAGTGGGTTATTTTGGAGGTTTTTGTCTTAATTCGCTGGAATTTAAATTCGCGGGTAAAGGATATATCCAAATTATTCACGGAGATTTCCCACAAATCTGTGCATGTTTCGGTTTCAAAAACGACTATCGCATTTGTACATTTGTTTTTTTTAAATGGTGTTCATTTGTCTGGCAGTGGTGCTATTTAGCGAATAGAAAACCTAAAAATAACAAATTATAATTGGAACTGTTTTTCGTGTCAATCTTTAAAACGAGCATTCTAGAAATACCAAAGCTCTATACAATTAGAGAGGTCTGGGTACTATCCGTCTCATGATTTTTATTGATAAGAACTTTAAAAATCTTCTTTATGTACATGTAGTTAAGATACGTTTATGATAGAGAGCCTCTGCATCGAGAGTTGATTTTGGAAGGAGCAAGTGTTCGTGCAGTGACAAATTATGGCAGTTATGGCGTCCATTCGCCGGTGTAACTTTATACACCTTGAACTCTAGGCCTGCTTTTTTCACTGAAAAGAGATAAAAAAGCATAAGCTGTCCCAAACCATTTTATACCATATAAAACCAAGAAATATTGAATTTTGCTGATAATTTTATTTTTTGTAATTAGATGTAGATTAAAAAAACAGTCATTTGACCTTTAAAATGACATCAAAATGTACAAAATTCAAACGTAACGTCAGGCGGATTGATACGTATTTTACGTTAGTTTAACTGTGACGTAGGCAACATTCTTTATACGATATAAAACAATTTTTAATCAATTGAATCAGGAATTAATCGCGTTACAACCAGAATTAAAGGGGCATGGTCACGACTTTGGTCAAATTTTATTTTTCTGTCTTTATTATTTACAATGCTTTATAAATGCATTTCTAATGATCAAATGAAATTTGAGAGTCAGTCGTAGAGTTATAAGCAAGATACAGGGCTCACAATTCTTTGTCATGTAAACAAGGCTCGTGCCCTGTTTTTGTTTACATGGGTTCAATATACCAGTAAAAAATCTTTTTCAAGCTGATTTGTCTATCTTCTTATTCATTTTAAGCGAAACAGTTTCTAATGTTTAAAACATTTATTTGTTTACTTTGCAAAGAATTGTAAGCTCTAGCTGTAATTCGCTTATAACTCATCAAATGACACTTAAATTGTGGTTGCCTATTAAAAATGCCTTACTGAAGCATTGTAAACATTAAAATCGGAAAAACGATTTTTAACCAAAATCGTGACCATGCCCCTTTAAACCATAAACGGATAGATAAAGATGTTTTTTTAAATAAGCATATACAAGTACATGTATATCCTAGTATATAAATAGTGCCTGTTTGGGAGGGTACCAGTTGAAATTGACAACCCGAGAAAACCATTGTCAACCGACGCGAAGCGGAGGTTGACAATGGTTTTCGAGGGGTGTCAATTTCAACTGGTACCCTCCCAAACAGGCACTATTTGTTTTATTATACTGAATGTCTTAATTTTATAGCAAATTTTACTGCTTTTATATAGAAAATACGTAAGTTCTACGACGAACCGTACGCGCATAATTTACGCGCATGTAACAATTCGTTCTATCGGCCCGTTGCCAAGTGTGTTGCTAACGCTGAGGGTATTAGAACGGATTGTCAACTGCGTCTAAACCAATCAGATTTCAGTATTTAACATGAAAGTATAATAATATATAATGTTCTGGCTTGTTCTGTACCAGATTCACGGTTAATCATGTTTTTTTCAGGCACCGCATAACTGAGACGTATATACACTAAGAGAAAGTCTATGTCAATTTTACATCTGCGTGACACGGTTTAAAAATTTCAATAGTAGTTAATCCGGATTAAGTAATCAAGAAGAGATAAACAAGGTACTGGTACTTTTCTTCTTGCTTTGGTCATCGCCCAAGACACGTGCTGTCGGAGACTATACCATGTAAAAACACGCTGAAGATTTAAACCAAAGTGTGGTCATTTGTATGGGGATTGTAAATGTTAACTCAAGAGCTTAAGTTTCTTCACGCCAATGCCACCGAATCTTACACTCTTTAAAAGTCAACAAAGTTTTATTTGATGTGTATCTGGACACTTTAGAATACATTCTCTTACGCATTACGACACTCTCCATAGCAACAGATCTAATTTCAATTACAAAAATTACAAAATATCTTTATATATAGGAATAAATGAAAAAAATTAAATTGCACAGTCTATTGCTTTGTCATTTAATTATTACTATTTTAAAATAAGCTCTATTTTTGCCCACTCTAGTCCCCCAACCTGCCCCCCCTTCCACTAAAATAATATGTTGTTATTGTTTTAAACGACCATGCATATCTTGTAACAAGATTGCTTTAAGATATATAGCGAATAAAAAGTAAATAATTACATATTATATAAATTCCTTAATGGAATCTGTCAAAGTTTCTATTGAGTTTTAAATACAGTGCGTCTAGATTATTTGAAAATATTTAGTTAGGGTTTTATTTTATTGTAAAGTTATCCTTTTATACTAACAGAGAACTTTTAAAACATTTAAGGATCATTAAAACTATTATGTCCCCGTCATTTCTGTCAACGCGCCCCCAAAAACCAAACACTCTGTAAACTTTGATCTGAATGCTAAGTGGTCAAACACCTTCCCGCCCCACCGGCTCTACCGCCCAGTGTAAAACACCGGAGCTGTTTGCTATAGTCTATTGCTAGTCTCGGTCTGGATTATTGCTAGTCTTGGTGTGTCCAAAACGGAACTATGGCGTTCCGGAAACTTATTGGATCCGCTTTAAGGAAAACCGCCAGGTAAATCAGAATGTTTATTCCAGGTGTAATGTAACGATTTGATTCAAAATTAAGTTTCTATAACTTAATTGATGCACTATTTTAAACTTCTGATCTATATTGTTATTTTTTATTCGTTTTTTTAATATGCTCTTTATGAAATAAGTGTAAATGTGATTTAAATATTTGACTATGGGATGTACATGGGATTTGGTTTTATTAAATGTGCGTTCTTTTACTGAAATAACCAAATAAGTGATTTTTTTTCTTTCAAGTTATTTAAATTGTTAATATCTTTATATAACTTTTTTTCCCCACGGGAAAACAATTTTGGACTGGCGTGCTATGTTTCCACAGGATACCCTTTTTATATCATAAATATTATTCAAGAGAATTTATTAAACACTGTGACTTGACACATACCCCAAAGAACAAGAGAATTCCATTTGTCCATTTGATAAAATGGAATGGAAGCCACTTATAAGAAAACAGATTAAACAAAAGTGAAATGTTAACATAAATTAACCTTTTCTATAAATAGTAAAGATTTTGAAAATATTTTAAGCTGTTGCATATTCCTTGACTCAGTTTTGATTAGCCACGCAATGAGAGACTGCTGTTTACTGTTGAGGTACATGTATATATTTATAATATGCATGTATGTGTGATTGTAATTGTGTAGTTTTGTGTTGAGTATTTTGTTCTCTTCATGTAGCGGGCTTGTTCTACAAATTGACTTGCTACACTGTGCCTACAAACGGTTGTTCAAACACCTAATGTTGAGAGTCCTTCAGACCATTCTGACCATAATAGTTACCAATTTAATAAAGTGTCACGTTTAAAGCACGAATTATATTTGTAACACTGCGTACATGAATGTTTATATCTTCAGTAGAATTTTCTTCTTTGGTGTGATTTTTTTCTTCGGTATGATTTTTTTTTTGGTATGATTTTCTTTTCTTATATAATTTTCTTCTTTTGTATGATTTACTTCTTTCTTTGATATGATTTTATTCTTTGGTGTCATTTTCTTCCGTACTTAACATCGGCTTTTTAACGTTCCTTATCAAAACCGATTATCTTGGTACAAGGGAATTAATTCTGATACTATCGATATCTTGGTACAAGGGAATTAATTCTGATACTATCGATATCTTGGTACAAGGGAATTAATTCTGATACTATTGATAAACGTACGATTCGTGTTGTGGTATACGTCACAATTAGTTCATTGCAACGATTGTAGCATTTCAAAATTCTAAAGTAAAACACTCCATATAATTGGAAGTTTAAAGTAAAAAGAAAAGAGAGAAATTTTAGCCTTCAATCTCTATAACAGTTCTCTGTCCTCTTTGAACTGTCAGATATTATCTGTCATCAGGCATGATTGTAATAACGGTCGTCGCTCAACATTCGTTTGTGTACCTCTGTGGGGTATTCACCCCAGGTCCTGCCGTCACCAACTTTCTTCAATTAAATAGCCTTTAATCTAAGTATTGACCTTAAATCTGTGCAATTTCTAGCGTTGAAAACCGAGTTAGAGAAGACTGGGGAATGTTATAGGAGAGTCGTACAAAGTCAAGAAGACTGGTCTTACGATAGAGAATGTTGTAGGAGAGCCGTAGAAAGTCAAGAAGACTGGTCTTACGATAGAGAATGTTAAAGGAGAGCCGCAGAAAGTCAAGAAGACTGGTCTTACGATAGGGAATGTTATAGGAGAGCCGTAGAAAGTCAAGAAGACTGGTCTTTAGATAGGGAATGTTGTAGGAGAGCCGTAGAAAGTCACGAAGACTGGTCTTACGATAGGGAATGTTATAGGAGAGCCGTAGAAAGTCAAGAAGACTGGTCTTACGATAGAGAATGTTATAGGAGAGCCGCAGAAAGTCAAGAAGACTGGTCTTACGATAGGGAATGTTATAGGAGAGCCGTAGAAAGTCAAGAAGACTGGTCTTACGATAGGGAATGTTGTAGGAGAGCCGTAGAAAGTCACGAAGACTGGTCTTACGATAGGGAATGTTATAGGAGAGCCGTAGAAAGTCACGAAGACTGGTCTTACGAAAGGGAATGTTATAGGAGAGCCGCAGAAAGTCAAGAAGACTGGTCTTACGATATGGAATGTTATAGGAGAGCCGTAGAAAGTCACGAAGACTGGTCTTACGATAAAGAATGTTGTAGGAGAGCCGTAGAAAGTAAAAAAGACTGGTCTTACGATAGGGAATGCTGTAGGAGAGCCGTTGAAAGTCAAGAAGACTTGTCTTACGATAGGGAATGTTGTAGGAGAGCCGTAGAAAGTCAAGAAGACTGGTCCCACTGTGGTAACCGTTAGAGGAGAATGTTCTCTAGTCGCAGTACTTGATGTAAAAATACAAAAATAAACCGTATTTCTTAATGGTCTCGCCAATCAGTCCTAGACCTTTGTCAGAATTCAGTAATTCGCTATATGGTTATTTATAGTATATTTATATTTACATTAAACTGACACAAGTTTGTATCTAACATCACTACAAGTAAAAATCTTACTTTTGCATGTGTTCTTCTAAGATAAAAATAAAAGCTATTAGATCAAAACCAGTAAAAGATTTCTTCATGATTCAGGAGAGCGATGTGTTTCATCATCATCATAACATCATCATCCAATTTTCATTTTTAAAGACTATCTCTAAAAATTGTACACACCTCAAAAAAGAGTCATAAATACTCATGACCCTAATGAACCGGCAATAGGGCAGACACTTCGCCATTTTTGCGCACTCTATTCCTTTAGTTCATTATAAGAATGCTTTACAACCTCCATTTAATCAGTACTTGTCCTTTGGTCGTGTTTACATTTCTTTACCTGGACTCCACTCTTAAAGTTATTGACAGGTAAAATGCACTTAAAAAATCGAACATTTCAAATAATTTAAAAAGCTATTAACTGTATACGAGTTGTCGTAATGAACAAGGCACATCAAACCAACATAGTAATTTTGATCATTTTATCAATAATAACGACGTCTTTGGGTTTTTTTATGTCCTTTTCGCTTGTTTTCACATTTTAGCAGAAAACAATCGAAAGAGCTAGGTACATGAACCTGAATTGACCCAATATTAAACACTGTAATTTCTGTTTCACTTAAATTGTGATTTAATACCCATACCCTGTTATTACAGTCGAAAAGGAAAATAAAATCCGCTCAAGATGCCACAATTTTATTAATTATAATTTTTTTTTAAATTTTTAGTGTCGACAACGTCAATTTACAGAGAGAAGAAGAAAGAAAAAGTGTCCTCTCGAAGGAGCCGGAATCAGCCAGCGCTTCTCCCACAAAACAGTTCGGCAAATTAGCGGGCCTGCTGGTCAAATCCAAACTGTAAGTCTATGCCAGTGATAAACTAGCCGGACTCTTAGTCAAATCCAAACTGTAAGTCTATGCCAGTGATAAACTAGCCGGACTCTTAGTCAAATCCAAACTGTAAGTCTATGCCAGTGATAAACTAGCCGGACTCTTAGTCAAATCCAAACTGTAATATAAGTCTATGTCAGTGATAAACTAGCTGGTCAAATCAACTGAATTAAAACAATTCGAGTTGTTGCATCACAAGGAACGTCCCATCAAAGGACGCCTTCTGGTGGCCAGTAACTAGCGTTTCCCCAGGTTTAATCCAAACTGTTTGGTTTGAATCCAATGCTCGAGAAACTTGTGGGTCACCATTTCACAGCCCAAACCATAAGTTCCATCTTGTGACTAACGATTCATCTTCGTACTTAAAAGATCTATTCAGTGGTAAACAATACATCGGGTTAGCTTGTCAAATCAAACTTGATTAAATTCTTTGGCAAAATATAACTTCACCCTATTAATCTGCACAGTGTATAAATTCTAAATATGACTATATAGCGGGTTACCTTGCCAATTTCAAACTGGAATTTCTGTTCTGCGGCAAACCACTGGATCGTCTAGCGAAGTCAAAACCATGTTTTGGTATCAATAAAAGAATTTCTGAACAGCCATGTCAAATCAAAACTAAATGGTCTGTTCATTTGCGACAGCCGATACTCCTATTTTGGTCATATTGGCAATTAAAACTGTATTTTCTTTAGTCAAATGATCATCTTATTTAATCCGAACCATTAAAAAACCAACAAAGAAATCTTGTCGGGCCCTAACTGTCCTTTCATTAGTAAACTACTGGGTTATCTTGTTCCTTTAATCTCATTGGTCTGTTCAATGGTAAACCAAAGTGGACCATCTTGTAAAAATCAAACTATAAGGCATGTGGTTTTGTTGCTGTTTTGTTGGTATTTGTGTTTATTCCCTATAACTATCAGTGCTGTTTGTTTTATGTTGAATGAAAGCTGCTGCAATTTTCTGTCATTGGTACCATATTTAAGGATCCCCCACACACCCGGGAAAAGTTTTGCATACAAGCCCATGCTTCTAAAATACTTGAAGATATGGATTTTTAGTATGTGTTCGACTTGAAAATGAACACAAAACTTTCAATTTTGGGGGAAAATCAACTTTTTAAATTTTACCGCTTTCATAAAAAATAAAAATCCCTGCAGTATTCGAAATCGGGACCTGCGGGTTGGTAGACCGACGCTACACCCGTTGCGCCACAGAGATAGTCACCAAGTTTTGGCGATATAAACTGTTTCTGAATGAGTTGAAATCGCCATGTTGTGACGAACTGTCATAAAAAGTAGAAGTCACGGGGTGTCGAGGATCCTTAACTGAACAGCGATTTAAGAGTTGTCGCACTTTTCAAAAAAGGAAAAAAAACCAGCGTTGTTTCTGTTGACGCAGGTTATCAGAATACTGTTAACTGAACAGACATACTGATAATGTTACATTTTCTGTCAAAATTGGTATTTTAAAATTCAGAAAACTGTATGTGTAACGAGTTATCGCTATTTTTAATGCATAAAACTTATTTATGTAGTAGTTACCCGATACAATTGCATTGGTTATGTTGAGATACACTATGGAACGAGTGCATAATTCACGAAGGGCGCAGCACTCGTCCATAGTGTATCTCAACATATGCCACATCATTTTACAATGGAAAATCCACCTAGCTATGGTACACAAAATACAGGGACCGTCGTTTTACGAAATAATTCATCCATTGAATGAAGTTAATGAATACACGTACAGGGACTGTATACATGGCAATTATTCGCAGGGAAAACACATAGTGAGTTTTAAAATTCCTTTAAATTATTGTCAACTTTAAGGGGGATGTGTGGCCATCTTTTACATTTGAGAAGAAAAATGTAAACATTTCTTGAACTGGCTTGTTTCTGCCCAAATCTTACTTAAACTGTTGTCAAAAGATACAAAAGCAATAAATATGACGTTTAGCATGTTGTTTTGTATGCAAATTATGCATACAAGGGTAGAACAATTTTTAAATCACTTTGAACTGCGCAGCTACAGACTTAAATTCAAGATTTAAAAATATGAAAAAATATGAAAGGAGGTCATTAGTGTCTACTCTACAACCATTTGTTGAGAAAAAGGTCAAAGCTTGCTTATTTAAGTTGTAACTTTGTCTCAAAAGAGGGTACTCCATTCTTAAAATGAGTCTCAAAAACCATCAATTTGCACGAGATAATTTTGTCTGTGTCTATGGAGGTACATTAGAGTTATATTTTCATTGAAAAATATATGTATATTTTTTCTTTAAGGCAATTAATATTTAGGACCCCTATCCTACTTCTAAAAAGAATTTAATTTACACTCATAGAACTAAATCAAAACAATTGGAACTGGTATAGAGATGTCTGTCACATTCAGTCCAGATTGTTTTGAATTGACATTTATTTTTATCGATGAAAATATACCGTCAATGTGCCTCCATAGACACGGGAGTTCTAAGTATAGCCTGGAATTTTCTTGTTCTAAAAATAGATACCATGCCGACTGATAAATATAGGGTGCATTATGTGCAAAATTCAACCTTTTTCTCAACAAATGGTTGTAAAGAGAACAATGAACCCCCTTCATATTTTTTCCGATATTTAAATCTTCAAAATAAGTCTGTAGCTGCGCAGTTTGACAGCTGTTTTAAGTGATTTAAAAGGAATTGTCCTGTTCTTGTATGCATAATTTGCATACAAAACAACACGTAGAATTTTATATTTACTGCTTTTATATCTTTTGGCAACAGTTTTGGTCAGTTTCGGGCAGAAACAAGCCAGTTCAAGAAATGTTTACATTCTTGTGCTCAAATGTAAAAGATGGCCGCACTTCCCCCTTAAGTTGCTAGTAACCCTATTTCTAGTTTTTTTTAAGTTTGCCACTGAATCGGACGTGCAACACATGGCATTGTTAAGGTGGCATGGAACACCTGTCGATATAATTTGGATAAATGTACGTTATAATCAAAATACTTTCACCTTTTTTTAATTTCAAATTTGCAACATTTGATCAAAAAATGTTTTTTTTTTAATATTTGAAAAATTAAAAATTATAAAAGCCCAAGCGGGAATCGAACTCATGGCCAATAGATTCGTAGTTAACGCTCTAACCCAATGCGCTCTAAACAACACTGATCTCACTAAGGAATCTTACTTTGGGCTTGCGTTTTGTTCCAATTTTGTATCTACAAAAATTTAAAGGATTTCACCATTGGATCCGATATATCAAACTGCATTGCAAACCTATACGTTAGGTTATCCTCAACTGCAGTTTAATGCGCAGAAAAGGGATAAAACATTGATAGAGGATATTTTAATTGATCATCAAAAGTGCTTATGGACAGGACACAATTTATACGGACCTCAGAATGGTTGACACACTAAGAAATAACTAAATCTTTAAAGGCATTTTTAGTATGTTACATGTATACAGAAGTATTTATTTTCATAATCTGAAATTAATAACGATTTTCGAAAAGTGTGCTCCTTTCCATTTGACATGGAGAACATGACTGTGGTCGGCAATAAGCATACGAGTAAGATGAGGGACACAACCCCTACTGGAAAATCACAATGATCCGATGAGTTTTATTTATTAACTTTGGGTTGCATGATTTTTATATATTTATAGGACTGCAGGATTGGGGAGGGGGAATGTTTTAATATGACTGTATGGACCAACCTTTACCTGATGTAAGCAGTACCCACCCTACATCTAGTTAATGGCAAGAGACAAATTACACTTATGGGGCTTGTAAAAAAAACCCTGTAGTCAAATGTGTATATATTATATTTAGCCTCTGCAGTCTATCGTTAATGGAAAAGAACATCTGATATATTTTAAGATATGATAATACCATATAAAAAAGTGCAATTTTTATATGGTATTAGCTATACCAAGCAGTTACAACATTTACTAGCTTTAGTTTAAATTTAATGGCAATTTACAAATAAGAATATATGAAAATGAACATTTATCTACGAGCAACAACAGAAACTGCCCTGACTTGTCCTACGGCAGCAGCGCAGAAAAGGCACGCAATATCCTTTTTGGAAGTGTGGTGGGGTGGGGTGGGGTGGGGGTGTGCAGACTTAACAGATATTTTGAAAAGAAAAAGCTCTATAATTCTCAACTTAATCTTCAAAATCCTAATACGTAATACGTTAGGGGGGAGGCGCATATTACCTTAAACTTCTCCTTAATGTTAATTTTATTAATTACTTACTTACTACTGGCTTGGGGGACATCTTCTTTGAAAATCAATTTTTATATATTTAGATTTAAGAGAATTTTTTGCTGCGAAAAAAATGATGCAACGTGCACGTGCCTGCAGAAACAAATGCATCAAAAGAAGATTGGACACCCTCGTAAGTTCATAATAAAACTGTCTGTTTATTTTGTAAACTGGAATATATTGAACTAAATTTGAAACTAGACGATGTGCACATTAGATAGTGGACACGTGATGTTCAGACAATGGGCGTTCCTCGCATTCCTTTATTTTAATGGCAAGAATTCAGCGTTAAAATAAAATAAAAAATATAACAGCTCTTCATTCATAGAAAAAATAGGTTTTAAGTTACTTTTTAGTGTTAAGAAAATTCAAACGACTCTCTTTGTTTAGATGTCTACAGACTGTGGGAAATTTGCACCTGTTTTATGTTTTAACACTCGACTATGGATTTTAAACTGTTTAATTTGATCGGGAATTAAACGTCCGTTTCCGAAGATATTGCATGTGATAAACTTTATGTCCAAGTATTATGTCCAAAACAATAAAAAAAATCGTTTATTTCTCTAATTATCACAAAAACTTCTCTCTCTCTCTCTCTCTCTCTCTCTCTCTCTCTCTCTCTCTCTCTCGTTATTAATTGAGTTGCAATAAATATAGGGTGAATACTTTCTTTTTTATATGCAGTATATATTTTCCTTTAATGGATCATAAATCAACCACGCGATGAAAGACTGTACCTGAATTTTCCCAAGTTACGAGTGTCAAACTAATGCAACACAAGACGAGATTAAGGGCCTAATTCTCCAGGCTTATCTTTTCTTTAATAAAATTGAAGAAATGTCATGTTTTCTTATTTAATCTGGTATTGACTTATCGTGTATATCCGTTTGGATTTGGTGTCTCTTCTTCATTGTGCTGATCATTAATCTCAGCGACATACCAAACTGTAACTTATCTAGCGACACCGGGGTAGCAGGATCGTCGAAAACAATGGTGCATTGCAAGATCTTGAAATATTGATGCAATATATACAATCAATGATTGTATTAACATTGGAAAAAATCGAACGACTTTTAAATTTCTCTCATCCACAAATTTCTCATTGGACTCTTCCTGGTACACAGGTAGGGATAGTTTGTCGGGAGATAATTAAACGCCGCCGTAATTGGACGCTCACTTTCCGACTCCGTGTAATAAGTTGTAATAAAAACTTTCCATTTCTGCTCCGATTGTGTGAAATGCAAAAAAACGGATGCGACGGGAGTATCAGATTCCAGTTAATTGAGGGAGATTGAATTGTAGTGAAACCTACAAAAGACCCGAGGAAGGCGTCTGGCGGTTGGAAATCCAGGTAGAGGCTTCACCGCGGTCAACACGAAGACAGTTCCAGGGGATCAGTTCTTGGACTCGGGGCGTATGTGTGAGGTGCTTTGAATATATTGGATAAATTCTTTAGTTCACCGGTCATTCCTGGATTACGGCTGTTCTTGTCTTAGTTATCTTGTGTTTTGACTCTATGGTTTCATTAGAATTGCTACGGAGTAAAGCAAGAGTGTTACTGATAGTACCAGTAAAGCATCATCAATTTTGGGGGATCAGTCATTGGAGTCTGTAGATGAAACGACGTCATATTTATAAGGGACCAGTCATTGGAGACTCTTGATGAAATGTCGTCTTAGATTTGTGTGTTCTTGGACAACTTGGTCAATGGAAAACATCTTTACTCTAAGAGTAGTTACATAGTCAAAGAGAAGGATAAAGTTATTTAGAGATTTCTTCGATTAACCATTTCGAAGACTTTAGCGAAGCTTAAAGGATTTGGGAATTTATAAAGAATTCGAACAAACTTTGAATGTACATGTAGTCAACTTGTCTATATTTTCTTTTAATCAAAGGGATATGAAATGAAAGACGGGCCCTTGTATGAGATTTAGATTTACTTATCTTGTCAAGCGAATACACAAAGTTTGTTTTGAATGTATTGCTCACCGAGTTCTGACAATTAACTTTGGTCAAGCTGCCGGGATAATCTAGGATTACCGCGTTAAGCTGGCGGTCTCGCCATGCAGTGATATACTTTTTGGCGTGTAACCGACCCGTCAATGAGGCGTGGGTCAATCATTAGGGGGGACGGACAGCTCCCTGGTCAGGGAGGCAGACGAAACAGCAAGGTGGACTTCATGGTGACGGAGCGACGACGATCCTCCATTGTGACGTCACAGTAAGTACTGCGTCGTGCATGTCAGGTGCGCTGCGGTGTGATTTTTTTATTCCATTGTGGTACACATTAGATCCTATGTTTGCTTTGTCAGCACTCGACTTAATTAACATGTAGATTACATTGTTTTGCAATTTTCAAATGTAATCAGGGTTGTGCTGAAAGAAAATGCTTATTGATCAAGCAATTGAATCTTTAATTCTTAATTGAAACTCTGTTTACCAGCGCTTTGTTGTGTAAATTTGCTGTTTCAATGACATAAGGTTTCCTATAAACTTTTGGTTTGTATACTTTGGCCTTTGTCTATTCTATGTTTGTGTCACCTTGGAGTGTTTGTACGTGATTATGCTGTAAATAACACGTAAAATGGAACATATATGCTATGATACTCGTGTTTAATGAACGAGGCCTTTTGGTTAAATAAATTTCTGGTAACGTCATGATGGAGAGGTTAGTAAACCAGAGCGCAAGGGTCGATTACCTACGCTTTCAAAGTCTTAAGCATACTTAGTTGGTCCTGGTTCAAGCTATCATGCACTTCAGTAGAACTTAATGATATTACCTTTGATAGAACATAGAGAGGAACACATGTTACCCGGATGTCAGTTTTGTCACAACTTATTCGTTGCCGGGTGCCTGTCAACCATTTCGCTATATTTGATTTGTTTTATGGGTTTTTAGTTTTGTGTCAGTTTATTTTTATATCCATGCAGGTGTTCCCATGTATTCATGTGAAAGAGCCCCAATATTTAACACTGTGTCAGACCAATGTACAGAAATATAATCATTCAGATCAATCAATCATCTCCTGGTATTCCAGTCATACTCTGCATTCCATGGTTTATACCGGGAAGGTCATATTTGTTAACCATTCTCGTTTTATTCTGTATGGTCGTCTGGCAACGTTTTTAAGTTGTGGTTTTTATAAGATCTAAATCTTGGACTTTTGTTTTTCTTTAATTGAATAAAAGAAATGTTTTTGTTTGTACTTTTGAGAGATAAGAAATGAATATGGGTATTATCGGATTATGATGTTCATCCTGCCATGCGACTCTGGTAATTGAAACAGACGTAGGTCATATGGTTAAATCCACAGTGTAATATAGATGGTTGCTTGTTTCACTATTACCATTTGTCAACATTCAAGTCATTAAGCATGATCATTAAAGGGCCCATTCCACAAAACTCGCACATTTCCAATATTTTCTATTATATCCCTCGCTTTTAATCGATCCTTCAGTGGTTTCATTGGTGGTCAATATGAAAACCTTTGTTGGGTTTTTTTCTGAAATGAAATTTAATGTCAATACATTGACATCATCACATAAATTACTGTTTTCAAACATCGCATCCAAAATGGCCGAATCTCCGGTCCCAGATTTGAGGAACATCTTAGCCAGGGCAAACAAGAAAACTACTCGAACAAGTATTTTGTTGTAAGTAGTCCATGTTGTAAATCTCCGAGAGTGTTATTGTAAATTTGATATGAATACGACCGGTATTAAACGCGTGTTTTAACGCCGCATCAAACGGGATCCTCGCCGGGTTAACACCATGGTGATGTAGTTAAGCTAGTTACCGATAGTTTAGATATATAAAAACACACTATACTTTATTACGTTTTCATAAAAATAGTATCCATATGCTTTTAAAAAGATAAAAGTTAAACGAGAGTTTTACGTTTACCTTTTAATTGTCCAAAGAATAAAAAAATCATCCTGAAGATTGCCACTTAAAATAATTGTCTTTGCACTTCACATGAAAGGATCGCGCGAAAGTCTTGTGAGACGCAGCTGTCCGTGCATGTATATCAGCATTCACAATACATGTACCAAAGAATTTTGATCTGAAGTCAGTTCCAGGTGTAAGAAATATTTCTGCTTTATCATATATAAAGTTTATTTAATTCTGATGGAGAAACATACGTAATTTTCTGCTGAATATAATATTCACACATTTTACCTTTAAAAATTATCAATCGTATTTTACTGAGCTAAATGTTATGTTCACACGTTTGGATAATTAGTACGAAAAATCAATAGTATTTCTTAAATAAAACCATAAGCCACCGAATCATTCTGTTTTGGATGACATCTAAATTAAATTGAGGTTTACTAATTGCAAAATTCGCAGAAGACTTTGAGAGCTTAGTTGCTTCATAGAGGTGATTCTCTATAGAATATCGAGTCGGTTTTAATTTTAGACCTCGCTTACTTGACTGTAGTACAAACAAATCCGGAAACAAAAACAGAACCATTGAAACCATATGTTGTTTTACCCATCTTCGATTTTTGACCCGGGTAGGTTAAATGGCCATGTCAATAAAAAATTGAATGGAGTTGAGCAACGCATCCACAATTTAATAGCAGCCTTTCATTTACGGAGGGCAAAAATGTTCAGAAAAAATTCTCAGGATTTGACCCCTTCCCGAAAATCCTCCCAGGACCTGTCCACCTCCCCCAGCCCCTCGGGTCAGAGGAGGGCGTCAGTGTTGATGAGGAAGGTGTCCATACAGGCGCTCGCCGTCAACTCAGTCTTCAGGTAGGACATGCGCACCTGGATTGTAAAGACTCAAAAATCTCTTTATTAAGATAAACAGGACAAAGATTAAGATTGCTCGACTTCTTAGAAAAAAGGGACTTAGAGTCCCACCAAAATCATAATATTTCTCTACGTATCATGGTTATGAAATACTAGTAGATAGATCAGATAACCATTTACTTGATGTCCGATCACTGTCTACTTGCACTTTTATGGTGTACTTGTTTGTTTTTTTCACCTGCGATTTTTCATGGCATTGTAATGACCATGTTATACTTGCACTGGTCAAATAACAGTTGTTTGCCTTTGAGTTGTTTTCGTTTTGGATCTACCTCGATCCAATTAAGAAATGAAAAGAAAACAAAATATTCTGAAGTGGTCGGTAATTTCTTTGTTCATTACAAGACAAGTCGTACAGATTTTTTGTTGGTAAGAGTTGTGTAGAATAAGTTTAGTTGTGTTGTACATGAGAAAGTGGGGGGCCATTGTTATGATATGGCTGTCCTGGAACACAGGGAAGGGAGGGGGCTTCCCTTTGGTCGGAGGCCCTCCATTAGGGCCCTGAAGACGGTGCTTCACTTTAAGTGAGTAGATTTTATCTTATAAATGCCCGCGTACAGAAAATGTATCAAATGTATGAATCCCGAATGGAAACATTTTGCTTTTGCTTTTATAATACATGTATTCATAACCATTCATCATTTCTTGTTAACCCAGGTTATGTGTTTTATTTTTTTTTTGCTCTGCAACGCATGAATCGGCCATGGCTCTTGATGACGTGAAGTCTTTGATGCTCCGTCAGATTTAGCAAGAATTTCTAAATGTTTTAATTTTTTTTATTTCCTTTATTAAACTTAATGTTTTAAATTGATATTTATCTTTTGCGTTTCTTAATATATTCAAACTTTTTTTTTACTCCTTTATTTCATCAATTTATTGACGAGCATACTATTATACTATCCATAATTTTACCAATATGACACAATTACTTAATATTTCGTAAGTGTTGATAATTCAACGACCCCCTCCCCAACACTGTCCCGGGGTGATCATTTCTATTGGTCCTCGTGCATGGTCTACACCTTATCAACATAAACGGATAAGCCTCTATTTCTAGGCTAGTTTATTGTAAGCTGATGGCTTCCGTTGGTTTTCTGTGGTTTGGTTGCTGTAACAATTTTGGTTGCTCCAGTTTTGTAGGAGGGTTGCTAGTGGTTGGTCGATTCGGGTCTGTTCAGTAGTTTTGCTGCTGAATATTGGTTACGATATAGTTAGTTAATTAAGACTGCCCGATCTACTAATTTTAATTGTGATGTCTTCTTAACCCATTATCCGTTAATTCACATTTTCTAAGTCAAAATAAGAAATCTACATATAATCAAGTTACCGAACTTTAAAATAGAAAGAAAGCCTCGTTGAGGACCTGCGAACTTTAAGCTATAGATAACTGAAGTATTTCCTGTAGGTTGCTCGCCGTTATTTGTTTGCTGGAAAAAAAACCGGTTTGCTTAAGGTTGTTCGCAATTATTTGTTGCGGAAGATTGGTTTGATGTAAGCTGCTCGCTCTAGTTTGGTTACAAACTTACAGTAGAGGTCGGTTATTGCATATTAAATGCTGCGAGCTATAGTTACGTATAGTATGGTTGCTCTATGTTGGCTGCTGTAGCTAGTGTAGGGTCAGTAGATTGGATTATTGATGCTGATAACTGTTCGTTAGTTGCTTACATTTGATTCCTGCAGATCCGTTTGCTATGTTGTGCTGATTCCTATTTTCAGTTTGATTGCTATAAGTAGTTTATGAAATATTGTTATGGTGATATAACTCACCTTAAGAGGGCTGGATGGTCGAGGTCATTTTTAGGCTAAATTTACCTCAGTATGAAGAAGATCTCTGAATAAAGATATAAGAAAATGTTTAAATTTTAAATCTAAAATATTTGGAATTTTTCTTTACTAAATGTTAGTTTATAGCCAAAATTATAATATGTCAAAGTTTAAGGCAGGTCTGATGGTTAAATTGTTGACTAACTAGCCTCCTTAACTGTGGATTAGCCAGTAGCCAGGCTTTGTTCTAAACGATTTAGAGTCTGTTGACATAGAACACTGAATTAAACTCTCGAAACAAATTCCCGGCGTTAAGTTTAACAAAATATATGAACTCTGTTTGTTTACTTTACATAATATTTACTTTATTTCGTCGCGTTAATCCGTTTGTTGTACCGACTGTCCATTAAATCTCCCGGTCTGGACCGTCCAGCTAGGTGTGTTGTTTCTGGAATTATTAACAGTCTTTTACTTAAGACGTCTGTTTTCTTTGGTTTCTGGTGTATCGACTGGTACTTTCCACATATTTTGTTTTTGCAAAACACTATGTAAATATTCTTTATAATTGTTGTTTTAAAATTTTGTCAAGAGATTACAGGCGAGGGCATTGTTGTATCAATATATACATTTCAAATCAATACTTTCGATTACTTATTAGAAACGATTGATTTTTGTCGGTGGTCTGCGTTGCTACAGCTTGAGCACTTATTGATGTGGGGAGATTTTCGGGGATTACGGGGACACGATAAGCCTACAAGAGTCTGTTGACATTAGAGTTTGGGAAAACGCAAAACTCTCGAATCTCTTCCGATCACCAGCAGTTATAGAAAATGACAAATCCATTCAGTTCTCTCACGACTTGCAGCTAGTTGCATAAGGAGCAGACGACCATCAAAAAATTGTCTCCACCGACATCGGACAGTTTCGCACCGTTTATGGGTACAAATTATGTACATTTGGAAACCATAACGGATTTTAATTTTAGTTATATTAATGAAAACTATCACTTAAGAGGAAGCGTGGTGTTTTATAATGTGTTGAAAGCGGAGATCCGAGAAAAATGAAAACTAGAGGACTATCTTAGAAAACAGTATTGCAAAATCTCGGGTATCCTTTAGAGTCCGCCATGAGTTCTATATCGGAGAAGCTGGCCTCGCGGAGGATGACAGTTCCCGCCAACGTGGGGCTGAACACCACCAAAATATCCCTCACAGGGACGCTGGGGTCGGGCCTCCAGGACCTACAGAGGAAGCGGTAAGCTAGCTATTCCTGTAATCCCAGACCCACGATGGAGCTTGGGGAAAGAGTGAAAATGTTATCAGCCTATTTCTATTTGCAGATTTCTATGGAGTTTTAATTAGTTCATTTTATTAAAAATTTCTTTTTCGATGCAATTAATGTAAAAGCAAGGGAGCAAATGGCGATACGTAAGAGAGTGATAACGGTGGTTTTAATACACTTTGACCTTTAGAAGTAAATTAAATGTATATAGCTTTGACCTTGATTGTCATTCATTAAGTTACCTGTTTTATGATCAAGTGTTGTTTGAAGAAGCCAAAGAATATACGTGTATTATCAAATCGTTGTTCATGTGGTAAAAAAGAATAATTGGAATTCATATGGACTGCTATTTTTATTTTTTTTTTAAGTTTTTATGACTTTGTTTGGTCCTTTATAGCACTAATTAAAAGAAAACGCCACTATGAAGTACATTCCGGTAGTTATTCATAAAACAATTATATAATATTCTCAGTACATGTATATTCCGGTATTGCCTGTCCAACACCGCAAGCATTTGTATGATACCTTGGTACAACATTCATCATATACTTTAGCCAGAATTGGTCGTTTTTATAATTTGTTGAAGGTGTCAAAATGTAATTTTAAAAAATCTAAAAGGTGTGCCACGTGTGGTATGACATCTTACGTAATTTGCACACGGAAAGTTCCAATATTGTGGCATAACGACCTAGTTTCCGTAGAAACGTAAGAATAGCAGACCACAGAAACTAATAATTGGTGATGTATGTATTGAAATTATCAGAGCTGTACTTGAGAAGGGTTTTAAGGCTTACGATTGGGCTCTTATTAGGCTGCAGACATTTGTTTTGTGTTTGTTTGGGCTCTTATTAGGCTGCAGACATTTGTTTTGTGTTTGTTTGGAATCAGAAAAGGCGTTGAAATTCTAGCATTGTGGACTTAGTCCCTAGAGTGTAGAAACCATTAAATTAATGGACACTAAAACTGTGTCAATACCAAAGGTTTCTTGCAATGAAATATTATCTAATCTGGTGCAATGGCTTTTGCAGTGTAAATTTATGGATTTATTCCCCAATAATTTATTTTCTGTCGATTATTGCCGTGAAAATCGGCGCTATGAGCGATAACTCGACAGACAAGTGGGACAAAGTATGCTTGTGTTCCTTCATCAATTATCTTCTCACATGGGTTTATATCTTTTTGTGATAACTAATAATGATTGAAATATGGATTTGAATAGCTCTAAGACAAGATAACTTTTCAGTTAAAAATTGTAATATGTTCAAATATGGTTTACTTTGAACGAAGCAAAACATTATTGTACAAAATTATACCTTTTTTAGGAAATGAGGTTTCAATTAATTACCTAAGTAATCAAGCTAAAACTCCGAATTTGTAGAAAATTTTCTAATGGGGTTTTATTTAAATGGAAAAAAAAGGTTCTTTTTTTTTTCTTTTTTTTTTAAGCAATGTGTGGGTAATATATGAACTTTTTTGATGAGGGCAACATATACTTAATTCTTTGTGATCAATCGAGTTTTGTCATACAAAATAGCACGTTTATCCAAGGTATCAAAAATATAAATCCGGATTTCGAATTTCGGTTTATAAAGAACAAAATTAAATATTATGTTTAGCGGATACTTTTCGGAATTTGGTCACTGGGAGTAGACACTGAGAGAACAGTAAATCAATACAGTTGGATTTTAATACGATAGTTACAAATTTGATATAGATTATCAAATGTGTTTATTTTTACGTCTTATTCTAGGTGGCACGGGACAGTTTTTTGATACAATTCATTGTAGCCAGGGGATGTGCGTCTTCGGAACTCTGTAACTAGAATTTCCTCAGTTCCCATAGAGCACAAATACCTTTAATTCACTTGTTATAGGTCAATCACTAATTTCTGAAGAAAATTACTAGTCAAAACCTGTAAAATTTTCTACATACTGGATTTTATGAGATTTTGACCCTTTCATATTTTGCTTATTTTTCATGATTTTTCAGCTTTTTAGACCTCCCCCAGCTAATTCCCTGCAGAGGGTTGACCTTCCGTACCGTGTGCATGTTGCACTATCACATGTCAGAAACTTACCGGTGTATAGTTTACAATGTCCCATCCACCTACTTTTCGTGTTATTTTACTTCCCGTCTGTCACTTGCAATTTCACTGTGTAAAGTCAACACAACAGTCATAGCCGCAGTTTCGCATTTTACTTCTGATTCTCGTGTACCTAACATATGGGGCCTACATATTGCATGTCAATTTCAACAAAAGACATCCCTCTAACTAATGATAATCATTAAAAATAATTTCATGAATTTTAGCAACACTCGTACAAGTACAGCATCTCTCAATTTTACAAAAATATTGATACGGGTACTTTATCCGAAACTGTCCCTTGCTACCCTAGTCAATTTTGGGAACAGCTCAAACATTTGATAGATCTTGATTTATAGTTGGTTTTTAAGATACTAGAACTTGTTACAATAATTTTAACGAAAAGAAAGTTTAATATGTGTCCAAATATTGAAGAATTGAGTGTGACAGTTCAGTCGATTTAAGACAATCAATATAAATATTCCGTCTTCTTAATTGGACGGTCATTGCGTTTATAGTTTCAGTAATTAAGCCTGTTAATCGGCGTATTCAGTCGTTGATTACCACAGATCTCAATTGGGATGAAACACGAAAGTATTCAGTTAAACTTAAAATCTGTTGATTAACCAAATCTGGGCTGTTGGTACTGCCTGGCTCTTCTCTCGATCTCCCCCCGACCGGAACAAAGTCTGCGCTCTGACAAGAAACATTCAATGTTCAATGTTCACAGACGCATGTAAAATGCTTTGATATGGCAGGAGCGATAAGGGGGAAATTGAATAAAATTCTGATTTATAGAGAGTAAAATATTAGAATAGTCGGTGTATTTCACTGGAAAAGAATTGGGTGTTATCATCTAATATGGCTGTTATCTCAGTACACCCTCTTCTGTGGGACGCAGAGCAGCAATTCGCAAGGTGCCAAGCGCCACGAGATGGCGTCCCATATCTCAGTCCTGCTCACGATAGTGTTTGTCTTCACCTAATTAACAAGGGATTCTTCTGTTTTTATGACTTGAAGGCTCGTCATCTTGTTTACAGTTTGTAAGTTTGTTGTAGTTTATGGTGTCAATAATGTTTGACTTTGGTGAGAGATAGGTTTAAACAGATTCAGATGCTTATGCAGGTTCTCTGCGTTGTTGGCGTTCTTGCAATTCATGTATCATATATCATACCAAAAAAATTGTGTATCCAGTTTGTGAGTGCTTTTTGGGCATTTGTGAAAATAGGGTCTTTGGAATTGTTAAAAGGGGATTGATGTGCCTTAATCCCCCACCATACTGAAACCAGAAGCAAAACATGCAATTAGGAAGTACTATTGGACTGTTAACATTTCAGCTGATTGGAGTGATCTGTGTATACGGCCTACAGAGAATGACAATGTCATCATCATTGTGATCTTTCATAACTGTGGTTCATCGAGGACTCAGAAATTGGTCCTACCTGAAAATTGTAGACATTGCACAGCCATTTCTCGGTAACTTTGAACTTTGAAGGGATAAATATATCGACTTTAATTCTCCTGCGTCACTAGTTAGGCTGTTTGACTATTGATGTAACATCTTATTTTTGGACCGATTGAAAGGTTATCACTTTTATAGTTAGGAATTAAACGAGCTGTAACGGACATGTTAAAAAACAGGTCTGGTAGCAACACAACATTCACTAACGACGCGGTACTACTGATTGCGGATGTTCCGCGACCGTCGACGTTCTGGCAATAGCTGAAATTTCCTAAAAATGCAGTTACCTTAAACTGATAAAATCAGAGCCATTTTTCACTTTGAAAACGCTTTTGCTCTCTCGGTCTTGAGTGGGTAAAATATGGTGCTGTAACTTCTCAGAGTAGCTTGTTAGCATATTTTAAAGATATCGCCGTATTTTTTCTGGATATTTTTAAACGGGACCCGTGCCTTCTCGTTAAATGTGTGAGCAGAAACAATGGATGATTCCTGCTGGGTGTCGGTATATGAGGGGTAGACCTTTAAAATTGACACCTTTAAGGCTAATGTTGCATCTCATAAAAACTTATCCAAAGGTTCCCAGTTCATTATTATACAGGAAGTTTCCACATGTTTGAGGATTTTTATGGGAATTTCATCCGCAATAAGGATCAGGACTGAACAAGAATTGATACAGTTTGAACAGTGTTACAATGAGAAATTAAAAACGCTCGGTGAGTGAGTGAAGATAGGATGGGTGAGGTCCCCCCATCTAAGAGTGCTTTAAAATCCATAAGAGCTATAAAACTAGCGGCCGTTTTCAGGTAGGTTATTCAAAAAGCTTGATGTATTTATTGAGGTATAATTTTTTTTATTGCAAATTTACATAAGGCCACCATGCATGTTAACCATCTTTAGAACCATAAAGAGTTTTGTTGACCTTATGCAATTTTGACATTTTGGGGACTACAAAATATTTGTTCTGAAATATGTACATGATAAATTTTGTATACAAGTACATGTATGTAAAGCCGTGTCATTAATTTTGTAAAGACAAGCGGGGCTCATTCATCACCCGTTAACTTGCTCAAATTGTCCGTGACAATGAAGGTCACCTATCGATGGCTTTAGTTGTTTCGGTGTACCCAGGTATAAAGTCCCATCTCTGGTCCTTGTACAGAGTGGCCTAACTAGGAGATAATCTGTAGAGATAAGCCTTCTATCTAGTCATCGCCCCCGTGAGGACCAGTATTTGTGTGGAAGGGACAATCGACTTCTGATGGTTATCCGGGGGCCCGGTATCCAGTTCCCGTAGCCACTTATCACAGGCGCGCCGGGGGAGGGGGAGGTCAGAGGTCACGTCTGAAAAAAACCCCATTCCGGAACTGAATACTTTGTATCCAACCTCTGTGAACGGTCTCTGTGGTTATCTGCATAGTGATAATCAGACTTTTTTTGATTAGTTTAGAAAACATTTCATTTTGCAAAGAAAATTAAGTCATACAGAAGGTTGAATTACTGAGTGGTATTGCATTTTTTGCAAAAGTACTTTCAGATCAATAGGAATGTTTTTTTGTCGTCCATCAAAGAACTAGGATCCTTTGTGTTCATACAAGTACTTAACTAAAGTTTGTTCGGTGCAAGTTTCTAAAACGGTTTTTTGTTTGTTTGTTTGTTTGTGATTTCCACACAATTGACTGTCAATGTATTTTTTAACCATCAAAACGTACAATGTGTGAAAGAAAGCGATCTTTATATGTCTGATGGGTGATTTTTACCGATAGTTCCGCTGTCGACAATTTGCTATAAAGATATGATACAATGTTTTACTATCAGATCATTGTGTTCAATGCAGGCCCCCTGAAAACATGCAAATGATATGTAAATTGTATGCAGTGCCTTGTACTGCCAATCTACGGAATGTATCGGGTTTTTGAAGTGTTGAAATGTGTAACCCCGTTATCAACTATGTGTGTCACATGATAAAAACGAAATAGGAGTGGACGATTAAAGTATGAATTTTGAATCCCTCGTATATTTTGCTTCGAAAACGTATGTTTCCTAGTATATTGTGTGATCCTCATCTTTGGTCACAGCTATTGGGAGATTAGAATTTCTGATTTAAAAGAAACACAATGCATTTGCATTTCTTTTTTAAAAATAGACATTAGATAGTTTTAGAAGAATGAATTGGATTTTCACTTACATTTAATTTCATTTGAAAGTTACAATATCCCAACGAAACTATTTGAATTATCACAAAAATCAGGGTATTTTGATTACGATTTGCAATTCAAGTAACCTTTTATTTCTTTTGAAGGTCTTAATTAATTCTTAAAGAAGTTTTAGAACTTTGGAAATTTTATGAAAGCTTTCATTTCAAAATGAATATATTTCCTTTTATGTCGTTATTGTGCTGCGTATATCCTCTCCCCGTTTATTAAAACTTATACATACTCTTTTGCATATTCAAATACATATATACAAGTATATATATATACGCCTTCAAGGCTTGATGTAAAAATCATAAGCTTAAATCCACGGTGGTCTGCACTGGTGTAGAAATGGCTAATGTCCTGTGGAAACTGCCTTGATGTAGCTGAATTTCTGGTATGTTGAAGATGAGAACAACTTTAGAAGAGTCTTAAAAAACGATGAAATCCAATACAAGTTCCGTTCATTGTCTTATCAAAGAATTTATGATGCCTAATTAAAAAGATATAATCATATTAAGAAACGTTTTTCTTTTCTATGTTAACTTGTGTTGGGCGCGTTATTCGATACCCGCTTTTATATATACAATTACAAACTTATTGCAATACTTGTTTACATGATTGTAACACCCAGTGATTAATCCGGGGATTACAGGACGTGTTGAGATTAAGAAGGAGGCGACATAACGGCCAAGTCCATATGTTTTGATGTCGCCATTTTGTTTAATGTAGTCCTTAGACATTATCTTAAAATGAGTGAATAATGGCGAGCAAGAAGAAAAACTTGACCACCATTGACGAGAGGACTCGATCCCAGAACTCCAGGTATGGTACAGCGTACAAGCCAGGGATGGCTTACACCGTATTGTGACGTGAGTCGTGTATGTCGAGTGAGTCCCGTTAGCGTTACGTTGTAGTCTCCCTCTGTTCGTTGCTGTGTTATTATTTAACAAATTCTACTGTATAGCAGATAATACTGTCCCTCTTTTGGTTGTGGAGTTTCTAACTATTATTAAAGTTAGAAGTAAATGTTTCTAGTTAGCCTGTGTGGCAAGCCTCTTAGTTCCGTTAGTGCGGTATGGTCTATAAAATATCATGTTCAGCAGGTAACTCGGCTTCCCTTTTGGTTTTGGAGGTTCGGTACTGCAAAGTAAAAAGTAAATATAGTTACTTGTTGCAGAGATATGCATGCATGTTCTGTTGCTGTGATCATGACTGACTTGGTTTCAGTGTGTCGCATAAAGTGGTCTCTTAATATTATGACGTCATAATTTTGCTACAAGTTGCTTTGGGTAGCATCCTATGTTGCTGAAGTTGTGACTGGGGTTTGATATCGTCCATGACGTGCTGCAGTAGTTCTAGTTCTGGTTCTGATTTGTTGTTGTTGTTCAATTTTTGTTCTGATTTGTTGCTGTGCTTAGAGCATTATTTTGTTGCTGTAGTTCTATTGTTCTGATTTGTTGCTGTGCTTAGAGCATTATTTTGTTGCTGTATTTCTATTGTTCAAAATTATTGCTGTGCTTAGAGGATTATTTTGTTGCAGTAGTTTTATTTCTGGTTCTAATTTGTTGCTGTGGTTTGAACATAGTTTAGTTGCTGTAGTTCTATTGTTCTGAATTATTGCTGTAGTTAGAGCATAATTTGTTGCTGTAGTTCTATTTTGGTTCTGGATTGTTTCTGATGTTAGAACATTATTTAGTTGCTGTAGCCGTGTCATCAGCATGTTACTGTTTGCTTTGATTTGATGTCTTTTAAGCGTTGTTTTGTTTCACTAAAAAAATGATCCCGTTTTAGTCAGTTCTAAACGTCTGAAAATTGATGGAAATGAAACAGTAGAAAACAAATTCTCTCCATTCAATTGGGGTCGTACTGTGCGTTCGAAATGAGCAAGCTGCAATTATTGAAGTATTGTTTCGAGTATTGTGTTCATTTCCTTTTTATTGCGCTTTTCTTCTTTGTTCCTATTTAAACAGGAGCTTTGTACTCTGTTAATTAAGCAGATACTTCTTAGCGATTGATTTCCGATTTTAATCCACACTGACTTGTTACAAAACTGTATTCATATTTAAATTTTCATATATTGGGAATATCTTTATTGTTTGATACGTATACAAATCAATCTGTACGATTCAAAAGATCTCTCTCTCTCTCTCTCTCTCTCTCTCTCTCTCTCTCATTACTTTTCAAAGGGAGGTAATTACACCTGCCTTGTAAATATTACTGTTTTTGTTGACTTCTGTTGGATGATTTATATGCTTCTGTGTGTCCTGCCTCCATCGATTTCGTCCTTTAGTTAATTCAGATCTCGCTCTAAAGATTTATAGAACACACTCGTATAATATTATAATTCAAAATTCAATTTGAACATTACAATTACCTGGGGGTATTGAATTGCTTCAGTTAAAGAAAAAGAAAAAGTTTCAATTCGCTGATTTAATCTTAATGGTACTTAAGATTAAAACGACAATCTTTAATATTTCGATTATGTGTGTTCTCTTGTGCGCGGTTTCACTGGCAGCAATATACTTCTAATCCATTTATAGCTCAGAGAGAACCTTCAACAATGGGCATACCTAGGATTAAACGGCTTTACTTCTTGAGAATATCTGTTATATCACTTAACACGCATATTTGTTAGAAACTGTGTGCAAGCAAACTGTGGGTCTCTAAGAATCATCAAGAAAATGTTTGATTCAAGATGAAGTGGAAATAATTTATGCAAAAGTGTTGATACAAAAAATGGCGGGAAAAGTTCCCAGTCTTGGGGGTCGTAAGCAGAGCAATGCCAATCTTGGGGCAGGTTTACAGAGGTACCGACTGGACAGTGCGTCCTCTCGACCCGGTACCAAGATGTCAGGTCTCCAGACGGCAAGATCAAGGTAGGGAGTAGTCATTATCTGCCAAAAATCCTGGCGAAAAGTTTTCCCTAAGTCATCTTTTTTCTGGGAATTTAAGACCTATTTGAAATGTATCCTGTATTATTTTTACATTTTATCTCGTTCTTTCAACAACTTGGATATGTATTTCATGTAATTGTGAATTCCTTGGGAAGATTTTAATGTTTTCGGTTTAAGAGGTAATATGATCGCCTAGAGTTATCCCTCTTGGCGTAACTAAGCACTCCACAAAAAGCAGATGTCATTTGACTCGGATAAAAGAAAAAAACCATTTTGATATATTTTACAGGATTATTATTGCGCTGATAAATTGTACTTCGTTGTATTGAAGGTTAATTCACTGCACGCTCTTTGATATCGTTTCTAAGCGAGAACAATATGGTTGAACTTGTTTTCTTTGATCTGTCAGTGTTTTTTTCCTGAACTTATATATTTTCTTCTGTAAAGTGCCTCGGCTGATCCCACCGGTAAAGGTCGGAGTTGCTCGGCATCTCTCCTGATGTTAGTCTTTACAAATCCATTTCCATGAAGGAATTCATAAAACGGCCAATAACTGAATAAATCACACACACGAATTTCAACATTCACTCACGCCAATAATGAACACAAGAGGAGAATTTCACTTTGTTCATTACTGCACGTCTTTGTTTAAAGATTAATGATTCGTTTCAGGCTAGGGCAATAGACAATGAGTGTCCTCACTAAATCCCCGCACAGATTTATGGGGACGGGTTTCTTATCGCGGGAATTAATATCGCGCACCTTGCTTTGTCATCATATCATAGCATGGTACAGGTAATGGGTATTAGGGCAGGATTATTTAGAAAGTAAACCTTATGTAGCCACTCATCACTGGGGTATTGATACCATGGGTAAAATAACGTCCTTTAGGTTAGCTCTGTCATCTGATGGACAGCGATACAATACGTGACCAATCGCTCGATAGAAGTCACATCATCTCCTGTCCCAGGTGAAATTTTGTGATGAAAAGTTGATTTTGATGAAGACTTTTCAAAGAAACGACGAGTACTGATTGAGGCTTTTTGCGTCAATTTCTTGGATATTGGAGATCCAGCATGGAATATTACAATGACGAGTTGAATATGTAACCCGCCGATCATTTAGCTGATGATTTAATGTCGTTTCATCTAATGAGACAAACTGAACTGATCTGACTTCAAACGACTAAACACAAAACAAAGATGTCCGCGGGAACACGGCGACAAGGAAGTTTCCATCGGAGCGGCACGCGGAGCTCCAGCAGCACGCGCAGTGTCAAGTTCCAGACGGAGGATTCCGGCTCCGACCGCTCCTCATCACAGGCATCCTCAGTGGGAGGGGTACTTCCGTACAGGCCCACTTCCGGTCGGCCGCCGTCCAGTCGCTCGGCATCCAGGTAGATTAATAAGAAGTATTTCTTCTATTGTAATGGGGTCATATAGTCTCTCTCTCTCTCTCTCTCTCTCTCTCTCTCTCTCTCTGCTGTAATGGCTAAACTTACCCATATCTCGCTCTCTCCTCCTCTTTTCTTTTACCCGTATCATCCAGCAACCTTGTTGCATCATTAGCAGATTATTTTTTTTAATTCACAAAGCTTTGGTTTCAGGTGAATTTAAAAGTGCCGTGGGTATTGATTTTAAGTACGATATATGCATCGAATCATTAGGAGAAAATGGAGTTTAATGTTTCGTTTTCTAAATCATTTACTGAAATATGATCTTTAATTCATGTTATTTTGGATAATGATATCTCTAGGAATGAAAACGCTGAACAAGCCAAGGGCGGTATATATATACGACAGATTTGTAAAGAATGTCTAATGGAAGTCGTGCAAGATTCCATATATATCGTGTTATTAAAATCCTATTAACTTTTTGTTATAAGCATGTCTATCATGGTGTTTGATCCGGAATTAAAAGGCAACTTTTCTAATTTTTCCGCAATTAATTACGTTCAGTTTAGAAATCCCCCGACTTGTACAAACGTTACCTGAACTTATATAAGGCCATCTATTAATTGTCAGGAAAAAAAATGAAGAAGTCCCAATGTCTTTTAATAAGTATCTTTAAAATTTGCTGGAATATTTTGAAGAGCATATTACATACATCAAGAGATCAGAGATTGTTAAAATCAAAAATGTTAAGCGGTACTATAAACAGGTTCAATCTCTATCCGGGCACTTGTTGACAGTGTGTTTACTTTTTATTTGCGAAGGTCTCGTAATACTTGTATGTTTGCGATACAAGTACTGAATTGAATTTCAATCTCTTTTGTTTGTTTGATCTAACGTTTATCATAAGGTTGATCCTCGAGGCATTACTGTTGGAACCCATTTAACTTGTCCTCTAAATACGAACTGAACCAAATCTGTGCTGAAAGGGGTGTGTTCTTGTCGTAAGGGGGGGAGGGGTGTTGTTGTCATGTCTTGCCTTGTTAATGTCATGTATATAACCTGTCCAAAACGACAGAACATCTATTCCTTTTTTCTTTCCTTTCTTTGTAATTCATGGTTCAAAATAATAAATCAAAGCTTGCAATTAATCAGCGATCGGGGAAACGCATTTTCTGTGAAAAAATTCCGCTAAACTGTTACCAATCACGACAGTTGGCCGATATTAAGGGGATGTTTATATTGATGGAGGGGATTAACGAGACAGACCAGTACCTGAAAGTGTGAGTTAGGGATCTGTACAGACGACCATTAGGCACTAATTCTGATAAATTTCTAGCGCCGTTTCTAAGATTAAGTTTTGATAAATCGCCTGGTTATGTCCTTGGCAGATCTTCGCTGAAGGTAAATCCTTATGAAGTGTTAATTTATCGTCGTCCACTCGCCCTTTTCCATGGAAAAAGTCGATCCTCAGTCAGCAAAAACAATAATACCATTCCTCTTGTGTTTGTGGTGTAGTCTTGTCAATTTCAATCCGTACTTGTCCGCCAAACAATGCGAGGGATTTCCCTCCAGCTAGGATCAGAAACACTACTCGCGATCCCTGCAAGGCATTCAATCATTTCTAGGCAAGAAGCCGGGATTGTCAAATGGCAAAAGAATTTTCTAATATAAAAACTTTGAAAATATTAATAAATGTCTTTTTATTTACTTTCGTCATGCACTGTAATTGAAAGTGTGTGAAATCGGCAGAAGGGATTTTCTTCTCTCGCGGTATTTGATAATAATGGCTTCGATTGGTCGGTTGGTTCACCGGAATCTATTGTTTCTGTCCCTTTTCTTTCCTAATTACGGCTTTTGACTACTTGATACATATTTTATTCATCGCTGATTGATCACCTATTGACCTTTTTGGGGACTATACAAAAAAAAAAAAAAAAAGAACGGCGAAATAGAAAACTGGCACAGACTTCTTAAAGTTCCTGGAGGAGAGAGTGCAGCGCTGTAGTGTTGGTTTAGCTTTGGGACCTTCGTCGTTTGTTGGAGTGTTGACTCTGTCCCTTGTTGAATATTCTGAAGCTAATTGAGACGGTAATAAAGTCCTTAGCGCTCCAGTATACATATGTCAACACAGCCATTGATCTCCATAATATGTACCGTGAGACGTCCAAAAACTGAAAACGGGTCCCAACACCGGTAGTGTAACTGATCACAGAAGTTCGAACACTAAAAAAACCAAATATTTGGATTAAACCTTTCATTGTGAACTTTTTTTCTATCTGATTATTCGGAATGAAACGGAAAATGCGCTGCTATTGTGTGCATTGTTTGGGTGAACTTGTGGAATATACTTATTCTGAAGCGAAATTTTCAAAAGTTTCTTGAACATGTTTCATCCATTGAGTGGATTCGTGCTTTCTCATATTTCTGGTTGTAAATGAATGCTATTTGAATGTGATAAGCTTAATTGAATCATTACCTCTCTGCTGTTCTTGAAAAAAGTACATTAACAAGGCAATCTCTGGACGCTTCCTGTGTAATTGACAACTTAATGGGGATATGTGTGTTTTCTATTTCTGATCGACACTGATTTGGAAATTAGATTGGGAAACAATTCGCATTGAAAAGAAGATCATGTTTTAAAAGAACGGCTCCAAGACTATATAGTCCTGACTCTGGACTTGTTGCGTGTTGAGCTCCGTGAGGACTTATGACAGGTGCTTGCTTTAATTCTCGTGGTTCTGCGAGGATATTCTTTTAGGCTTTTAACATCCGTTGGATTTTTCCATTGGTGCGTTCGGCTTCGTTAGCTGACAAACAAACGGAATGAGAGTGTACGTCCAATTACGTATATAATTGCAGTTATTGAAACATGAAGTGTGGATTAAATCTCTAGCTTTCTGTCATTGATTGCTGAAAAGTAAATTTACAGAGAACTGAATAGTGGAGTGGATATTTTGTTTGTTGTGAAATCTAGCGATGAGTCGCCGGGGGTCCACCCCAGCCTCCAGCAAAAAGACTTCCACCTCCTCCAAACGTGTATCGTTAAAAGACGGTAATTTATTGGGAGGAGCTTATAAACAGTCCTTCGGGGACATTCGGGAGGGGGACACTTTCTACAAGACCATCAAGTTCTACCCCTCGATCTCTGATCTCCCTGATGACGTCACTGTGAACGTAGCGAGAGCTTCCCGTGAAACTCGAGCAGGGTCGTCGGCAGGGGGCGCTGAATCCCGCAGGGGATCTGTCCTTAGTCGGGACGAGTCCTCTTCCCCCTCGCTGGGGCGTACAGAATCCCCAATCAAAGAGAGGTATTAATTGTTCAGTCCTTCATTGAACTGTTTATGAGTATATAGCTCTCTCTCTCTCTCTCTCTCTCTCTCTCTCTCTCTCTCTCTCTCTCTCTCTCTCTCTCTCTCTCAGTATCTCTGATCTGCACTATAGTAAATAACCTTTATTCACATCATCTGTACTATAGTAGATGTATATGTTACCTGTATTCACATCATAGTACAAAATGTAAATGTTTAACCCCAAAATTGATCTGTTATTTCCTTCTCTGGTCAACTTATATAGCCCTCTCTGTACTTAAAAAGAAAACTTTACAGAAATATGCCACATTGTAGATTTCAAATTTTGATAGCAATTTAAATCCCTTTAATTTAGAAAATTGTGCGATTCGAGCGAGTAAATTACATTAAAAGCCATTAACTATCAAGTGCTTGCGATGAGAAGGCAATATTTCTTGCCACTAAACATGTGTAAATTTTCTATAAATCTGATACTTGGCGCATTAGTATTAGACCTCCCCCTTGGTGGTTCGTGTATTGGTGACGGTATTTCTTGATTTAAAAAAAAATCAAAATCACAGGATGGCATGCAGCAAAAGTATACTACAATTACATATGGAGCCGTGTGTCGTATTATATCAAATATTAATCCTCTTTAGTAACCAAAAACAATGAGAAGAATCCGGCATTTTTATAATATGATTTGAAGTTGTCAAAATGCGCATTCCAATTAATATATCAGAAGATTGACACTAGAAAGATTTTCAGATATGCCTGTTAAGACGGCTACAACGGTCAATTTGCTGACGATCGTCAGCGCCCCCCCCCCCCACCCCCCGCCTGAAAGTGTTAAGATGACCCCGTATAGTACAGTACTAGTGTATGTATAATAGATGGTTCCAGTTTTCGTTGTGTGGCGGTGGCTGATTTTGATGTGTAACGTTATTGGTGATAGGAATCTCAGACAACCGAAAAACACTGTGTCCGAAGAATAGTCAGTGTAGTAATAAATAACAACTTATTTCTTGCCAATGCAATGGTGTATACAGTCGAGTCTTTACTAGAAATTTTTGCTATATTCGTTGCTTTTCCTCTCTTTCTTTCCCATTGTTTTGTTTTGTCATCATTTTTTTTTGGAGGGGAGAGGGGGCTCATGTGAGGACACTGTCGGAGTACTATACCTTTTTAATCTTAATATATCAATTTTTTTCTTTATTGGTAATTATATATATTCATTCATTCATTCATTCATTCATTCATTCATTCATTCATTCATTCATTCATTCATTCATACATTTATTTGTTTGTTTGTTTTTTCATTTATTTATTTATTTATTTATTTCGGTTTTTTTTTTATTTTAATAACACGTTATTCAATGATCATTATGACTGTAAAATTCATTATTGCGTATAATTTCTTTTTCTTTGTCGAAATTTTGATTTTGTGCATTTGAGTTCTATCTAATTTGTCAATACATTCCATTTAAATAACCTGTGTATATTTTCATTATTTGCGTCGTCTGCAGAGCAAAATACAAACTGCTCCCTTTAAAAGCGTCCTCTTGCGGCAAAATAAAGCTTGTGTTGACATCCGGCAAAGGATCGTGGCAACCAAATTTCTTATCTAGTATTTATGGTTTACGTGTTAATTTGCTGTTAATAAGCCTAAGATCACATGAATGGCTTCAAAGGCTTCCAAAAAGGGTACTTCTACCAACAGAGTTAGTTCTGCAACCCCAAGGGAGTAAGTGATCAAGTGTACAGTATTCGTAATAAGTTTCATTGGTTACAACATGGCTGACACATTGTGTCATAATCAATGCGAAGAATGTAAATACAGTTGTTAATTTTACTTACATAACTTTTCATCGTGAATTACTTTAAAAATATGATCTGGTTTATTACTATAACTAAAACAAACAACAGCTTGCAATTAAGAGATTAAATAAATCCTATTCAAGTTCTATAACGTAATAATACTATAATATTACATGCAGGGTAGGCCCCTATTTGTCATTTCGATCCTATACATTTATTAAATAGAGAGTTATAGAACTTATTAGAGAATAATTAGAATACTAATAGAATTGGAATAGAACTAGATTTCTCGGGAAAAAAAAAATAAAAAACTTCTCAAATTTGAGAAATATATAATCTGCATTTCTCGAAAAAATCTTCGTCATAATTTTTACTCAATTTAAGTTACCTCCATAGCAGACATAAGTCAAATCTCAAATATGAATATGACATAAAAATGTTTTAAAAAGCTTTTGAGTGTAACAATTAAGTTAGTAAACTGACCTCTGATGATAGAAGATATTATATTATAGATATATATACAGAACACAGAGTTGGGACCATTCTGATATTATCAGATCAGAGCTGTTAACCTTTTGCAAAGAGGGCTGTTTGAACAAGTCTAAATTAAATTAAATTAGGTTTGATTTTTTATTTCATTAGTTGCTGTAACACTGCATGATTTTGATTATATTTTACCATACAAAAATTTTCACTTTCCATTTAGCAATGATATTAGTGTGTCATTTCTCAATAAATTAGTTTATCTTTTGATCCTCATCAACAAATGTGTTAAAATGTTGAACCAGTTTTGTACAACATGATTATATGAATTGATATTGAAAGGGACTATAGGATTCAAATTACATTCGCATCAACACTCTACCACCTTTCACTATATATTTGCTAAAATTTGCTTCAAATTTTAATATATATATATCTAATCTTTTTTAGTATTCATCTTTTTATCACTGTGACAATTTTCACTCTCAATTTCATTTCTTTCATTCTTTCTTTCTTTCTATCCTCTGTCTTTACTATGATTTCGATCTTTTTCTCTTTTCCTTTTCTCAGTATAAACAGATTGTCATTGAAGTAAAGCAATATGTCTCATAATAAGGATGGTTCCATTTCCTCCTTTGTCCAGAGTGTGAAGCAGATTCAGGATGCCAGCACCCGCGTCCAGAGTCGGTTCAACAGCATCAAGTAATCCCAAGCAACAGCTGATCTCATAAATACCAACTTAAATATACATCATTTCTCTGTTAAATTCATTATAAAAGCATGATTACATTACATTCTTTTCTTGATCATTCTTCTTACCTTTATAATTATTTACATCATGTATCTATCGTTGAATATTTAAGATAAAAATTGTGATGTAAACACCGTGAGTGCGGAATGACTCTCTGTCATTCTCTTAATACTGTCCGTAAATGGTTTTCAAAGTCCAATAATTATGTTGAATGAGAGTTCCTGCACAATTTTTTTTTTACCAATAAGGGATCTACCGGTAGCCTGAACATTATATTATATGCTCTTTATTTTGTCATTTTTTTTGGTAAGTCTTTTTCCTTTTTCCATATCATGCCATGCAAAGACTTTGTGTATGGTTTAAGGACAAAGTTTGCTGTGGGTTGGGTTTCTGTATATAAACCTGTATCACACGGTACTCTGTATTCAGAGAACTAGTAACGGTAATTAGACAATTCTGTACGAATGTTATAAGCCTAAGAAACTTGTCTTTGTAAGCCTCCTGGAGCTTTGTTTATAGACAGTGATCAGCTTATTAAGTGTGCTTTATTTCTGTAAGGAATATTTAATCAAGTGTTTTGTAACAAGGCACAGAGAATAGGGTATTTGACCTGATTAAACAATCCAGGGGTGGCCTACTACCGTAGTATGTACCGTGTCCTTACATGGCTTTTAAACCCCATCTTATACTTGTCTTACATATAACTCAGAGATCATTCCTTGTACACATTATGGAGGCTAACATTATAAGTTGAAAGTACTAGCTAATAAACAACTCTGATTGTATGTTATTATGCAGGATTCTTTCCTAATTAAGTAAAATCCATCAGAATTGACTGGGAGTTATGGTTGCATTTTGGTGTATCACCTATCACCATGTTCTTGTAAATTGTCCATGTTGTTCCTGTTTTGATGGAATATTAAGGTTTTGTTAATTATGATTGCTGTGGATTTATTTCCTATGGGGGACAATCAATGCCCATAACTTCCACCATCTTTCTCATCAGGTTTCCGCGAAACGATGGCTGTAATTTTATATTTCATTGACAGGGCGTTTATTTTCTACCTGAATCAAAGTAAATGGGGACTGTCCAATGTTTCCGCGATATTGATTCCTAAGATGGAGGAGATATGACACTCTCTTTGTAATGAATTGTGTTGTACCATAATGTGCAGGCCAGGCACCTGTGGCTGTGTATACCTGAGATTATTGGTAACTGATTCAGTGGTCAATGAATCGGGTCACCATCACTATCTCCCCCTCACAGACCACACTGGGGACTAAGGCTTGGCTGGCCCAGTTGTGTCACAAGAGGTATTGATCTTGGTCTTTTGATTACCTGACTTCATTGGAAATTAACAAGCACCATTAATATTGATCAGGCAGCAATATCCTCAGGTGAGTCTGACATCAATCTATCACTGCCGGCCCAGTCAGTCAGGAAGAGAGAGAGGAGGTGGAGAGGAGGGGAAGAAAGTGGTGGTGCTGGTGGTGGTGGACTCAGGGAAAGTGGTTCTGGGGAAATGTTGTGGTGCAAAGTTTAGTGAGAATGATTCAGAAAGACAGATGTAGTGCCAAGCTGAGTGAGTTTGGTTCTTAAGGACAGATTTGGTGCCAGGATAAGTGAGATTTTTTCATGATGTGGTATGGAGCTTAGTGTCAACAGAGATTGGTTTTGGAGTGGACAATCAGTGGAAAAATGTGTGCTATATTATGGCTTGAGCAGAAAATTGCCATTGCTGAATAATATTTTAAGAATTTTGAAGTAAAGTGAAAATGGTGACTTCAATAACAAAAGATATATTGCTTTTATGAATAGAAGTTTTCAATGTGGAATGGAAATTTGTGAAGACTAGTTTTGCAAAATTTCTGACATTTTCCATGGCATTTTCATGCTATCATATAAAAATAAAATGCTGCTGCCTTAGTTCACTTTAGGCTTAGCACCTATCAAAGACGAGTTATTGTATTCCCCTTTGGATACAACAGATGCTGATCTGTGGACTTGAATTAACTTTTACACTGTTCTCCTGCCAGGCTTTCTATCTATGGATAAGACTGACTCTCAGTGCCATACAAAACGGTTGTAAATATCACTGGTGGATTCTGAGATCAATACTTATATAATTCATGCAGGCAAGAGGCTATCAATTTAAACATTTTTGAAATACTTTTTCAAAACTGTTCCAATCCAGTGGTGACAGCATCTCATATCTCATGCCATTTTCTGCAGCAAAATTGGATAATTGTGAGAAAAAAAATTGTTGGAATTAAACCTTGACAATGATGGATGAAAGAATCCAGAATGTAAACAAATGAGTGATATTTCCATACCACTTGGGGCATGTGTGTCCCTTGGAACAGGTAAAGTGGTAGAAAACAGATCTGGTGCCAGTCACACTATTGTATGACAGCACCAGCTTTGTGGGATCAATAGTTATTAATTTGATCCCTGAAGTAACAGTTACCTGTAAATATTTGTCCAATCAATTTAATCTCCTTCATTATTCATTGGCTGTTTACAGATGAATTTCACTCCCACTTAATTATTCATCAAATTTCTCATTGTTAAAGCATCACCTGAGATGGAGATTTTGTCTTGTGCTTGAAGACTGAACAAAAACTCGAGTGTAATAAGGAAGCTTTTAGAAACATACCCTGGTATTGATTTCAAAAGGTGTAATGATTCTAAATGAGATATGTCAGAGTTTTAATGATCTTTTTTTTTTTCTTACAGAGCGGCGTCTATTGCAGCCAGTGCAGGAGGTGCAGATTCCAAGCGACCAAGGGCGTTGATATGGCCCGAGTGGAACGAGAAAGATGTTAATGATGAGAAATGGGTAAGTTGGATGCAATTAAAGGTTTTGTGGTAAGAAAGAGGCTGCTTTGGGCAAAATATATATATGACATACGTTTTAGTTGTACCTTATAATAAACCGTTATGAAATACCCCTCAACACTTGATCTTTTAATTAATTGGTCTGTATGCTGAATGGGAAGGAGGGGGTGGTGGGGGGGGGGGGCTTAATTACACTGCAACAGTTAATTGTTTCCATTTATGACCACTGCATTTTTTTTATTTATTTTTAAAAGGATGTTGTACAAAAAGCAAAAAAAGAAGATAAAGGAAAATCCCCAGTGGTAAGTTTTCTTTCAGACAGTGGTAATTAATATACTCAGTAAATATGTGTAGCTGGTATGTACAGATAAATGTAATGTACATACAACATGTCTACTTGATCATTCCAGGCCCAGCAGCATTACTTTGATGACCCCGAGGGAAAGATTGAGCTTCCTTCCTCACTGAAGGTGGAAACCTGGAAGCGACCAAATGAGTTCATTACGGAGAAGGTTAGTGTTATAGAGTTCTGCAGTTGACCTCCTAGTTCACATAGAGGTTATTAGATTCAATTCTTTTATAATGTGAATTGTCATGTTTACAGACCCCTGTGGTTGTGGACCCAGATGGAATGGCTGGGTTTGATTTGATCTCATCCAATGAACACATTCATCACAGCGAGGTATGACTACTACCATCAACTTTTTTTAGAGTTCCTTTCATTGGATAAAAAATTTATCAGTGTTGCTGCCTATATTTAGCAGTTTTAATATAGACATGTTTGGTTTATAATTATATGTTAATTTTACAGTTCATGAGGTACATCATCAGTCAGATTGTTGCATTATGGGAAAACACAACGGAGAAGAATGTTCCTCCGGATCAGGCAGAGCCCAACCAGCCATACGAGGAGATGATCCACAGCTGGCGGCCATGGGAACACATCTATGCCCTGATGAAGGTCCAGAAACCACCATTTGTCACCCCCTATAACGCCTATGGGAAATATGTCGTCAAGTTGTACTGGATGGTTTGTGTCTTCTTACAGATTTGTAGTTCTGTATAATTTCTATTGAAACTTGAGAATATAGGAGTTCAGTAATGACACATTTATAAGAAAATATCTTAAATATACATAGATCGATAAAAGGAAGAAACAGATGTGAGTGTTGTATTTCTGTTACTTGCAGGGCTGTTGGAGGAAGCTCATCGTGGATGATGCCATGCCATTTGATGAAAATGACAAACTTCTGCTGCCAGCGACCTCTATGCAGCATGAGTTGTGGCCAATGCTGCTGACTAAAGCATTGATCAAAGTGGCTTCACTAGAGTAAGTCAGGAGTATAATTGTTCTAATTATGGAGTCATAACGATCATTTAGTCGAATGATATACCTAGTTTTGCTTATTCACATGTATGTAAAATCACCATCATCCATAACGCATATGAAATTGAAATTAAGTGGGAAGAGGGATAATTACAAGAATTTATAAAATAAAAAAAGAAAGAACGTTTGGCCTTGGGCAACATTTCTGTTTGAAGGTCCAATGTTTCATACTCTGCCAGTCAATGGCTGTTTAGTTACAGTAATAACAGACTGAGAAGATGACATTAACATGAGTTTGCTGTTATCTAGTTACACAGGGGGCAGTCAGAGCTCGGAGTTTGGGGACTGTAGCATCGTCCAGAGTCTGACCGGCTGGATCCCTGAGGCCATTCCTCTACAGTGAGTATACCACACGGCCTTGTATAACCGTTCTTGCAGTAGTAGGTAGGGCAGGGGCTCGGCACAGACTTCACTGGGTTGGTGGAAGTTCTTCTACTGTTTCACCTTCTTCTTTGATATTGTGACAAACATATAATCAACTTCCATGTAACAGCATGTCAATCAAACACTCCCGTCAGTCAAAGAAAATCTTTTATATTTTTATTCTCCCTTTTTTTATATTAAAAGATTAACTGCACGAAAGATATAATGACACTTGTTACTACTTTAATTAAACAGAGATAATCTTTTTTACCATGTCACTTCAATATTAACCAGTACTGCTCTGTTAACATGGTGTGGAACACTCTGCTTCCAATGAAGGGAAAGGCTGGATAATTCAAGGGGAGGGAACTCAGCGCTAGTCCCGACCAGCCCCATGACTCTGGTATCCAGCCTTTTCCTCTCACAGAGGTATACACTCTGGCACATTATATTACAGCCATGTGGAAGGCAACACATCCTTACAATTAAGGAATGAAAAAAAAAAAAAAAATTTAACTCTGAATCCAAAAATATATTTTTGGGACAACTGTTTAAAAGTTAATACCTTTGCTAAACTAATTTGGATTGATTGAATGGCTAGATATCTTAATAGGGTTTGGGGAGGGATATGACTCTGCATGGACCATGCCTGAGTGTAGACTGTGTTGTGATTGGGCTGAACTGTTGTACACATGCACTGTATTTTCTTTCTATGTAATGATACTACTCTCACAGGAGCCTATTGTCGTACCCCACGGACACACCCCCTGGCCCGACCTCAGGGTCAGGCCGGGCCTCTCCGTTAGTGACCGCTAGCCAGGTGCTTGATAAATATATCCAGCTAAGTTCTCAGCCAAAGAGTGCCGAAACGGCGGCCATGCCTCACGGCAAGGCTCATAAGGTGAAGTCCGGGGTGAAGCAGGAACACAGGCAAGGCTTGGTTTTCTACGGTAGTGTTCTCTCTCAGCTTGCTCTCTGTATATACATTGATATATCTACAGCTTGTAGTAGAGATCTGTTGTATGTATCAAGCATCTACACTTCTCTGTATGCATGGTTTTTATGTCACATCACTTGATCACTAAAGCATGGTGCATGCCACACTCTTAATCAAACTGTTTGATACAAATTGATATGAGATAAAAATAGCATGTTTAAATTTACATTGACTTTGAATAAATGCTATGTACTTTCTTATGAATTTGATCTGTAATGTTGAAAGCATGATAAAGAATACCTGTGTTTGATGATGATTTTTTTCCTTAGATGACACCAGAGATGTATCCTTGCATGTTCAGTATCACAAACTGTAATCCATCATAATATTCTATGTACATGTATGCCAGCATGACTCGGCCAACTGTTTACACCCAAAACACAAAATCTATACAACACCTACCACAAAAACCTCATTCACAATCTTAAGTCACTATAAAGTTCCAGTTTGTTGACCACTTTGTGTGGACGGGTTCTGACCTTTGTTTGCTGGCTGTTTTAGACACGGACACGTTAACGAGGTCTGGGAGCTGTTGAAATCATCCCTGCCGGAGTGGAAGCTGCCACTCCAGGAGTGGGAGAAACAGCTGATGGCAGAACAGCAGGAGCAGGAGAAGAAGGAGGCAGACAGTGCCACTCCACATGTAGGTCCCGTGTTGTACACTACGCCACCTGTAGGTTAAAATCATTACAACTCTAAGCAGGTGGCAAGATTCAAAAGGTTTTATAGTGTATCATACTGCTATTGTTTAAAAAGATTAAATATTTCATATATCAACTGCTCTAGATATTTGTTACCGACAAAGGCACTGTAGTAGAGATATAGTCATTTTCTGAATATTTATAATGGTGACATCTTATTTACGTTGCCAGGAAATGACAAAAGACAATCTATCAGAAAAAGATGGGGCTAAAGGTGACAAAGCAGAGAAAGCTGACCCTAAGGCCAAGGATGGAAAAGACAAGGGCAAGGATGCAAAGGACAAAGGTCAGGGTCATTTAAGGTTGAAGGTCATCTTAAAACTTGAGAAGTGATAAGTGTTCATTTGATTTGAATCTGATGCTGAGTTTTATTACGTTATTTTTTTTCTGCTTACAGGTGGCAAGGACAAAGATAAGAAGGGAGGCGATAAAGACAAGGCCAAAGGAGCAGAGAGTAAGGACCGCAGTCATTATCCCTCAAGGAAAATGAAGACAGATATTGGGTCTTGTGATTTACTTACATTGCATGTTCTTAATCTTGTAGAGGAAAAGACAATGGATGAGTTACCAGTGCCAGAAAACCCAGAAGTGGTTGTGTTTGCCACATACTGGAGTACCCCCAAGTACCCTGTCAAGGTGTCCGTCCTGGGGGAGATGGCTGATGCCAGTGAGAAACTGAGACAGAACGGGCTGTCCCACATCTACCCCCACCCCGTCTGTATCTCACAGACCCGCTCCTGTCCCCTGGAGCCACCCCCACCACCAGAAAAAATACCCGCCTGGAAACTGATTCGACCGAAGAAAAAGAAACCTGCACCCTCCGACGAACCTGTCTGTAAGTGGGAAAACTTAGTACAAGGTGTATCCGTCTCATCTGGACATACATGTATGCAATTTCTAAATGTGATCTTGCTTTAAAAGTGTTTGTATGTGTCAGTGATGTTCTTTTATTCTCACTGTAGCAACACCTGAGCCTCCAAAGCCTATTCAGTGTCTGGAAATCAAGTCACCTTTCCTGAACTACAAAGTCAGTCCATTCCCCATACCTACAGACACGTAAGTACAGATTCACTCACTATGATACAGATACCCCTGGTAAGAATTATAAATGTTATACTGTCTTTCTGTATAGCTTATCATATTTTCTTTGCTTTGTTTGCAGAACTCGTCCAAGGTCGTCCTTGTCTCGGGGAGGCACTAGGTCAAGGCCAGCCACAGGGAACATCAACCAGATCGAGGAAACCGATGAAAACGCACCAGAACCAGAAATCAAGAAGCCTGAACCGGAGAAAGAGGAACCCCCTAAAGTAGAGGTTAGTGAACCGAATGGATGGGACATGTCTTAGGGCATGCTTAGTCAAACCACGAGTGCTTTCCATCAAAGGAAGCTCTCCAAGTGTTAGTCACATGGTCACTGATACCCTGACCCTTTGACCACTCTACAGGAAACCCCCAACTCCTGGCCCCTTTCTACCTCCCCTGTAATCTGTTTGATGTTGTGAAGTTCAAGCTGTTGTTTGAAATTTTCTTGTTTTTGTGTCTGGAGTTATATTACCATCGACATTGTCAGGTGTTGTTTATATAATTATATGTACTTACTAAATTATTCAGTGAAATGATAATAAGGATTCAAGTTACTTAATTTTAAACTTGCCTTTGATTAATATTGGTTATGGGTTTTTTAATGTATCAAGTTTGATATATAATAAGTTTTTTGTGTTGTTTCATCATTTCATGTGCATGCTAGCAATCTAATTCAGAAAGTATGTTAAGAATGCTAGATTAAAAAACCGTCAAGCTTGTCCAGAAAGGGTTATCTCAATCTGCCTCACAATGGTTTGAATTTGTTTACAAAGTAAGAGTTAGTTTTTGTAAAGATAAATACATGTACCCTAAAATGGACAAGTTTAGCTGGTTTGTGTTGTTATTGTTCTTAGTTGTTACTGTTAAATGAGTGGAAAATTAAATCATGATTGCAGAAATGAAAGTAATATTCAAACATTCAAACACAATTGATCTGGAATGTATCAATACTACATGATTTGCATATTGTATACATTTACTTTGATGATTACAAATTTGTAAACCTTTTTTCTTTGAAATAATTTTACATAATAAATTTCCACTCACTTAATTGTAACAGAATATGTTTTGTGTTCAAAGCTTTAATTGTTTGGCTTTTATGTTGTCTCGTCCCCTAAAGGAGCCCCCTCAAATTATTGAACCGGAGGTTAAACCATCAACCCCAAGTAAAGAGAAAAGAAAGTCTGCCTCAAAAACGAAGGAGCCTCAGAGAGAGGTAAGACATGAGGGTGATCTTAAGGCTAAACTTGGTGAAATCAAGGGAGGTAAGCAGGGAAAGTCTGAGATCCAAGGACAAAAAGAGAAAGGAAAACCTCAATGCCTTAATAACATAGACAGATATTTTTAAAATGACTCCATTAATGAAAGACTATCAACATTTGATAAATTCATTGGATTTTACAGCTTCTTTGAGCTATATATTTCTACATTTAAATAAGGTTCAGATTGAGTTAGATACTAGCATTCAATCTGTGGCTTTAGCAGTCATTGCATGCTACCTATTTATCAAAGCATACATGTCTTTAGTGTAGGACTGTAGATATTTCAATATCTCTGGAGGTATAAAGAAAGTCATGGAAATAAGATGTACAAATTAATAAAAACACTTGTAAAATTACACTTAATTATTTTTATAGGGTTCTCCGAAAGGAAAAAGAGCAAGCTCTGCAAAGGGAGATAAACCAAAATCTGCTGCTAGACCTGACTCCAAAGGGAAGGAGAAGGAGGAAAAAGCCCCCAAAGGTAGCCCCTTCCACTACACTCCTCCCCAATATCAATGTGTCCAATGGTAGTAACTCAAGCACTGGTCAATGTAGATCATGAACTGTGTGCACAATCCACAGCATTCTGTATATATTTGTTGATTGCAATAATGAAATGATGCAGTTACATTTATTACATGTTTTTCTTTGTTTGCACTTGACTTGATTGCCCTTCACCAAAACTTAGAGAAATTTTAATATTTATTACAATTAAGACCTTCCATGCTTGATTTGATAATTTATATATACGTGACAATTTTTATGCACATAATGACGAAATATCACCAATATTTTGACTGGCACATTGCGATATATATTACTTTTCCCCTGTTAGAGCACTGCTAAATCCTGGTCCATACATATAAGTTACGTATGTTAGTTACAATGTATACATGTATATCCCTGTCTATACATGTAAGTAACGTATGTTAGTTACAATGTATACATGTATATCCCTGTCTTTACATGTAAGTTACATATGTTAGTTACAATGTATACATGTATATCCCTGTCTATACATGTAAGTTACGTATGTTAGTTACAATGTATACATGTATATCCCTGTCTATACATGTAAGTTACGTATGTTAGTTACAATGTATACATGTATATCCCTGTCTATACATGTAAGTTACGTATGTTAGTAATACATGTATATCCCTGTCTATACATGTAAGTTACGTATGTTAGTAATACATGTATATCCCTGTCTATACATGTGCGTGACCACCTGTCGGCTATTGACTGGTTTAATGTGTTTACGTTTCCTACAGTGGAGTCTGTCAGTGGAGAATTCGTCACCTCGCCAATCACCCCACCAGGTTCTATAGCACTCCAGTTCTACATCTAGTTCTCTTGTCTGTGGACTAAACATCAACTGATTATGCAAAGGTGTCCTTCAAAAAAGTCAAAAATTTCAAATCATCTTCATATCAAAGAAAAATTCATCTTTGCTAGCAAGACAAAATAAATTTTGCATACCTCTATTTTTTTTCCCAAATTCTACATGACTTATTCTTAACTTGAATTCTAACATTTTCTGTTAATTATGTAAGATAAGTGCACTTTGCTGATTTAGAAAATGGAAACTGTTCAAGTGAATAGACACTGTTGAAGTCAGTTGATGGTATTTAGTCCACAGTAATTGTACAGTTATTTTGTAGATTCTTATTTAACAAGAAGAGAAATAACAGGACATTTTAATAACTCTATTAAACTCATTCTCACTCACTTTATACAGAATTAGGTAGCTGCTGACACAGATTTAGTTGATAGACTTTAATCATCACTCAATTAGACAATTGTTTTGGTAATGGTTGAATTTTCAGAGTTAGAGCTATAGAGGAGATGTTTGCTTGTTTAATGGTGCTTGCTCCCCCTGTTTACCCTACAGATTTAGAGAGTAGAACCCTAGCTACTATATCTGCTAATGATTTCAGTTCACTGCATCAGTTTACTGAATATTACTGCAGAAAATTTCAGTTATTTATTAGGTTGTCCTTCTGTCAGAAAAGTTGAAAGGATGTTTATTAATAATATGTATCAAGAGATGAATGGAGAGATGAATGAACCTAAAACTATTAATCAAATTTCAAAGAGATAAATTATCATTTTCTTTAAATTTTAAAGTGTACTGATATTCCATGTCTGAGTATTTACAAACTTCACTGAAGGAAGGACAATAATTATTTGTCTAAATAAATCATTTTGTAATACATGTATAATTTTATCACTTATATATTTAATATAGAATGCTATAACAAAAATTAAAAAATAACTTGATATTTACATTATTCTAATAAAATAGCATTTTAATACATAATAAAACTCACTACCCATTGTAATTCAAGTTTTTATTGATTCAAAAATATCAGCTTAGTATGTTATGCATCAAAAACATATTTCATATTTCTTTAAAAATAATTTTATACTCATCGAGATATAGATATTTGTACATTTCATGGTGTAGTAGATAGAGCACCCCATCAGAGTCTATTTATATCTACTTCAGCCTCTCCCCCAGCTGCTGCTCCTGCACCACCTCCCTCTGATGCGGGAGGATTTGCCCCGCCCCCACCCACTGACCCCGAGGCTGTCCCCCCGGAGGGAGAGGAGGGGGTAGAGCAGCCAGAGCCCCAGGAGGAGCATGTCATTGACGAGGAAGCCGCCAAGGCAAAGAAAGTCTGGATGGACTTTGAGATTTTCTGTAAATGCTTCAAGTGAGTGTTGGCAATTCATCTAAATTTGTTAGGGCCAACTTTTAGGTGTAATTTCATGGATTTCCTTATATGATTCGACTGTAAATGATTTTTCATTTGATAGTAAAGCTACCTGATACATGCTAAAGTATGTTATATGCAAACAATTTGTGCAATATTGTACCGGTACACATGCACCTCTTTTGTTGGAGATACTTTGATTCTTGAATCTATTTGTTGCAGGACTCTGTATATTTACCACAAGCCCCACACCTATAAGTACAACCACAAGCACTCCGATCTGAAGGTAAGATATCCCACCTGTACAGGTGTTCTCCTCAGGTGTTTACCTTACTAATGGCTAGGTGCTCGGTGTTTTCAGGTGTTTGTTTGAAAAGACAAATGCACTAAACATATATAAAGTTTGCTTTTCTCAAGAGTGGCATATCTGTGAAGGTGAACGATGTAAACTGAAATGTCTTTAATAAAATTTGTAACTGTAGTCTGCTCATTCATTTAGCATAAGAGGAATTGCTGTGAATTTTGTGAAAATAGTGTTTATATGTACACCACACAGGCATATAGTTCATTTATTAAGGCAAATATTTTCAGAAAAGGATATACAATATAATGTTGACAACATATTTGTTCAAATATATAACAAAAGATCAAAATCTGGGTACAGTTATTATGAACAATGTTAAGTATTTAGATTATCTTTCCTTATCGCAGAAATTGGAGAGACTTTTCAATGTGCAGGTTTGTGACTGGGTATACCTATCCCCCCGCTGTTGATACTGCATGTCCTGACTTTATTTTCTGTATACATATGTATTTTGCTAGCTTAACACTGTACTCCCCGGCACAGTAAGTCTTAGACATTACCGCATGCTGCTCAGTTACAGCAGTCTTTTGAAGTTTTAGTAGACACATGGTCTTGTGTCATTTGATTTTAATTTTTTTTTTTTTTGGTTCCTCTGGTTGTTTTTTCTTTGGTTCTACATCCTTGGCCAATTCTTGTAGGAATTTAGTTTAAATTTTGTGTGTGCATTGTGTTAAATTTTTTTTAAAATTTATAATTGATGATCATTAAGTTTTGCTTATAACTTATTATGAAATATGTAACATTTAAGAAAGTAGTTTTTTTAAAGATATAAAAAAAAATGGGAATTTTATAATTTAACTGAATCTCTAGAAATAAAAGGAATAAAGCTTTGGGAAAAAAAACTGTTTTGATAGATATTAGATGTTTATTTTTGTTGGTCATTAATTTTTGCTAGCTCTTATGACACCACCACTCTTAATTAGAGTAGATATAAAAATAGTTTATTTATATGAAAAAATAATAAACTTTTAAAAACTAGGAATTTAACTTAAATTGCAAGAAAGTTTCTGTAATAAGTATTTTGACACTTGACTAACCATTTAGCTTATGTAACAGCATGGTCAAGTAAAAATGGATGCTTATCGATAAAGCAGATGTGTTGCATGATCAATATATAATAAATATTACCATATGTATCAAATATTTAAAATGAATTAGTTTACTTTGTAAGATTCTTTATATGGACTTTCTGATTTGAAGGTCAAATGTCTATAATGCTATTTATATTATGACTTTTACACCTCTCGGAAATATTCTGTTTGGTATGATTTATGTATAGATCAAATTTGGTTGAAATGAAGTAAAATTAATGTATATGTTTGATTCAATTAACATTTGATATTAATATGCTATAATTGTTTGAGTTACTATAACCAATACATAATTAGAACTTTCAGATATCAATGGCCGAGTGTCGGTGCAGGTATATCCCTGTAGAACGGTATTGTGAGACTTGTACTGACTATTTTTACAGAGTGTCACACAAGCCGCCGCCCCAGTGGGCAAGGGAGACAAAAAAGGAGCCCAAGGAAATGTTGGCGGGGTAAATACCTCCAAGACCGCTCAATCCCTCCCACCTGTGCACTCTGCCCACTCGCTCTGTAGTGGTGTGAGTATGTCTCTGTGGACACACTTCACTGCACATGTAGTCCCACCAAGGCTCCACCCCTTTCTCTTCCTGTTTCCTGTCTGTTATATATTCTATACTAGAATCCCTTTTTCATTTTGAAATGTAATCTTCTTTACAAAGGATTTTTTAAAATTAAATTGTATGATGGGTACCTGGTACTTCCATTGGATAGACCTTGATTTACACTAACCATCTCAATAAGCTCCTTCTATTCTTCTCTTTGTTAATGACCCAACTAGCTACCCTGAGCCTTGGAATTACTGCACCAGTAATAATTCATTTTGAAGAAATTGGAATGCAACAAAAAAGGCTTAACATTTTGAAATTTTTTGCCTTTTATCTAACCTTAAACATTTGTACATGAAAACTACATGTATATTTATTTTCTAGATCAGAAAATATTACCGACAAGGTTTTGTAATTGAATTTGTTTTAAGGTCAAAATGTTCATCATAGCAATTTAATTAATAGAAATTTAAAGCACAACTGAGTCTCACATGTTAATCATTGTGATTTGAAGTATGAAATATGAATCAAAGGACTGCAGTGAAGTGCCCACACTCTGTCTCTATGCCTGGTCCTCGCTTTAGATATCACTTGTAGAATATCAATTGTTAGTCATTATTTAGCTATATACAGCTTCTGTCTACTCCATTCTCTCACCAGAGGTCGTGCTACACAAGTTTCGCTTACACCTCTGTCGCCCGATGTTAAAGATTCTTGTACAAACTTAAACGATAGGCAAAATGTAATTAAAATTTATATAGTTATTTCTTTTATCTATGAATATGATTAAAAATAATTAAATTTAAAACTTTAAAGCCTGCCTTTATTTTTATTTCAACGTTACAGGGAGAACTATTTTGCGGAGGTAAAAATTAAAATATGATCACATGATCTAGTTTGACAGATGTTTGAAAAATCAGTTTCTGTATGCTACCGATTTATCGATGATTTTACATAAATCAGCAGCAATGTCATCTCCTGTGATGTTTTTAAACATGTCCTCAAAGTCTTCGCCCGTCGATGACTCCCCTTCAAGCTGATTGTACAGAAGAAATAAATCAACAATGCCATGTGCTCGCCATGCTTGTTTTGATCATGTGACAGACTATTTTTCCGGCATTGACAGAGGTGTAAGCGAAGCTTGTGTAGCACGACCTCTGGTGAGAGAATGCTGTCTACTCCTGTAGTCGACTTGTCACTGAGAGTTATCTTTCTTTATCTTTCCTTTCTAGTCAGTTTTCGATAATTAAATGTTGTGGTGAATCAGTTGTTCAGTTCTAGGTTTGCAAGATATTATGTTTTGCCAATAGCTTTGATATAAAATTGTTTATGTACATTTTTTTAAAAGCTAAAAAAAAGTACATGTATATTGTAGGAACAACATCATTGACAGAAAAATAATATTTTTCAGAGAATGTGCACATTTTGTTGAATTTGAATATTAATTAAAGAACATTATGTTTGCATGCTTTATCTTAACTAACCTTATACTACTAACCCTGTCCTTCTAACAACATTGTCAATGTTTATATATACATACTAATTCTGTGTCTTACTCAAGGTTTTATTGAATTTCAAGTGATTTTTTTTACCTCATAAAGCATCATTTATCCTCATTTTCTATCATTGATTAGCTAGTGCTTATGTTTTTGTCTCATTAAATATTTTTCTTTTCTTTCTACATCAGTATTTTGTAATGCTATAAAATTGATTTTTTTCAAAGATGTTATATGCCAGAAAAAATAAAGTTTTGTTAAGGTTTATAGTCAAATGTCTAAAATACTTTTTAAAAAAAGCTGTAAATAAGAGTTAAAACCAAAATTTTGCAAAAATGGTGTTGTGTTTACCAGGAGATTTATCAGTTATCTATGTTAAGTTTGTGAATAAACTTGCAGTATAATTATTTCTTCAGGGAGGAACATTGGCTGATGAGAGAGCACCCCACTATCTGTGTATCCTTTGGCTTGAAAAAAAAAGACCTAAAAACACACTGCATTAAAAATATAAAACAGGGAGAGTGTTATCTGTAAATAAATTTTGATTTAAAAAAAATGTTAAAAATGAAAAAAATATTGCTATATAAATGTGTATTCCTTAGCCCTGTGCAGTTGTTGACAACTTGAAACCCACGGAGATAGTTGTCAGTTTCTCCGCCCTGTCTCGCTGGCACGATCCCCCACCCCAGGGGATGGAGGAGGCTAAATCTCACACCAATCTGAAAGGGAAGAAGGGAGACCCAGAGAAGGAGCTCACCACCATCACCAGTAGTAGTGTCATGGAAGGTAAGAGTTCTCTCCCTTTGTCATAATTCACGATTACTTCCCTTTATCACAGAACAGAATTACTCCAATTTGATATAGTTTAGAGTTGACCATGTTTAGATTGTGTCCTTTTAAGAGGTTAAGTTCACATTATCAAGAGCTGAGATTACAACGCATGTTTTTGGTCTGCTTCAATGTTAATTGCCATTTTTACATTGTGAATGATACTGTAGTGTAGAAATTCTACCAAATCCTAACATCTTGCATAGAATAGAGTTCATGCTTGAAAGACTAAGTGACCCTCACTTAACTGGTGATCAGCAGCTAAAACTACCAAAGATTTTTATGTAGAACCCTGTTAATTGTATAATTGTATGCATTTATTGTACCAAAATCTGAGACAATATGAATGTGTACAATTAACAGGGTTTTGTGACCCAGATAAATATAAAGTCCCTTGTAAATGTTCACAAACCAATGTCACAGATAGTCCTTTTTAGACTGTAAAGAAGCATCGCTAGTCATAACCCTTATAAACTGTACACAAGATAGCTAGTCTCCTGTAAATTGACTACGTTTTAGTCACTGTCAATTAATTGTACTCACCTGTCCCTGTATGATTCACCTGCTCACCTGTTGTTGTCATTGTGATGTAATTTGTTTGTTTGGTCATTGTTAATGCTCTCAGAGGAACCACCTGAGATTAAGGTGGACCCTGACCAAAGTGTGGAAGGTAAGAGCAGATAACTCTGTTAAGTGCTAAGGGCAGACAACTTGTTTGTGTGATTTAATGTCTGTATATGCTTGTGTTGTGAAACTTGTTAGAATTAGTAAGATACTTTAGCTTCTAAGATTACTTTGATAATACTGATTTAACAAAGAAATCACTTACCAATGAATTATTAAAAGTGCTCAAAAAATGTTGGGATGTTGTTTGTTAAAGCCAGGTAAAATTTTCTAGGTTCTATAGCTGGTGAGCCCAAGCCCCCAGCGGTTGTAAACCCCGGTACCCTGGTGGCTGAACCATACTCCTGGAAGAGTCTGGTGACCGGGCAACCAATCCTACGAATCAGAACAACAGCCACAAAGGCGGCGGTCCTCAATCTACCGGCCGGGTAAGTCTGCTTGTAGTTCATGCTGCCATAAACCAATCACTGGGCAAGTCCTTGCTGGATTTTACTATACTATTCTAAATTTCTTATTCTCTTAAATGATGTTGTTCAAAATTTTTGTGAATTAAGATTTTACTTAAGATTTAACATGTATCAATAATTTTGGATAGAAAGTCAATTATTAATCTTTAGCTTTGCAATGAAACCACTGTTTAATCTTTATTTTGATTAGGCGCCATGTTCTGCGGTTTATGATGTCCGGGCCCCTGGGATACTGTGTCCACCTGGTGTCCACTGTTCCCTTCGTGTTTGGAAATGAAGAGGAGGTCATGCCAGAACTCACAAAGGTAAGGTCAGCTCACGGAAAGACTGGGTATCTGTAGCCCAGAGAAAGGGAAAACAATATCTGTCGTACTTTTGGTACATGTATTACACTGGTTATCCAAAGTAATCAAACAGTGGAGTGTATTAGATTTTGTCAGTTTCGAAGATAATATTTGGAAAATAATATCTGTGAAAAGTAATACACAAGTATAGCAACCTTTTATGCATCTAGGCTCTGCTCAGTAGATCTAGAGTTGTTCTCTGAGGCCCAAATGTAAATTTTGTTGAACTCTTTGGCAAGAGTTAAGTTGATAGCTGTAATCTGTTGCTTTGTTACACAGATGTTAAGTTGATACCTGTAATCTGTTGCTTTGTTACACAGATGTTAAGTTGATACCTGTAATCTGTTGTTCCCTTTGACAGTTGTTGCGTTGATATTTATATTCTGTTGTTCTGTTACAGGAGAGCTGCCGGTTTGTAGACAATGCCTTACAAGTGATCAACAGTATAGGGAAGTGTATCAACAGCTTCACAGACACCGAGGCCTTTAAGAGGAGCTGGGACGAACTGGTCAGCCACCACTGTCCTTACAGACACGACAAACTCATGTCCAAACAGCACCACTTCGAGGTCAGTTGTCTGCCCCTCACTCAGACTGTGTGTGCAGTCAGAGCTTCAAAAAATGTCTTTAATGTTGGAAAATTGTGGACTACTGATAACATTTAAAAAATCTTGGATTCTAAAATTTTTATGAATACCATAAATAAAGTTTAGTTGTTACAAGCAATATAAAGGTTTGATATTCACTGATTCCGTACACAAACATGTACACATACAGAGGTTGCTGTGTGTTGTAGGTATTTAATGATGCTCTGTACAACATGCTACGTAAGTCCCTGAGTGACATAGCTACACCAGATATAGCCTTCGCCTGGAGATGCTTCACATTTGATTCCACAACTAAAAATATCCTGGGACTCCCCACCAGTAGTAGACCAGGTCAGTGTTGTGATTTCAGAAGCTAGAACTTTTAAACAGCAGTAAATTCATTGCAATGGTTCTACAGATTCTATAATGGTTAGATTTCTTGCTTTATGATTAGAAAAGATCAAAATTTTACTATATGCTTTGTGTTTCTTGAATTTGCATGCAGCAGATTATAACAGATATATACATTGTGTAGAACAGTTTAATAGCATGTAAGATGGAAATTAGAAGAGAAAAATGCCTTTAATCAAAGCATGTCCTGTATGCTCCAATGAACTAACAAGCTGGCTTAACCTTACCAGGCACTGCCACCACAAGTCACCGCGGCTCAGCAAAACCACCGGGTGGTGGCAAAGATAAAGACAAAGACAAGGACAAGGGGAAACAGCAGCAGCAGCAGCGTAAGTCTCACAACATTGTCTACTGTGTCTACCAGACTCTGTCTACTGTGTCTATAGATACAGTATGCTGAGTTTTAGATCATTCTGTCTACTGTGTCTACCAGACTCTGTCTACTGTGTCTACTGATGCAGTATGCTGAGTTTTAGATCATTCTGTCTACTGTGTCTACCAGACTCTGTCTACTGTGTCTACTGATGCAGTATACTGAGTTTTAGATCATTCTGTCTAGTGTGTCTACCAGACTCTGTCTACTGTGTCTACTGATGCAGTATACTGAGTTTTAGATCATTCTGTCTACTGTGTCTATCAGACTCTGTCTACTGTGTCTATAGATACAGTATGCTGAGTTTTAGATCATTCTGTCTAGTGTGTCTATCAGACTCTGTCTACTGTGTCTATAGATACAGTATGCTGAGTTTTAGATCATTCTGTCTACTGTGTCTACCAGACTCTGTCTACTGTGTCTATAGATGCAGTATGCTGAGTTTTAGATCATTCTGTCTAGTGTGTCTATCAGACTCTGTCTACTGTGTCTATAGATACAGTATGCTGAGTTTTAGATCATTCTGTCTACTGTGTCTACCAGACTCTGTCTACTGTGTCTACTGATGCAGTATACTGAGTTTTAGGTCATTCTGTCTACTGTGTCTATCAGACTCTGTCTACTGTGTCTATAGATACAGTATGCTGAGTTATAGATCATTCTGTCTAGTGCATCTATCAGACTCTGTCTACTGTGTCTATAGATACAGTGTACTGATAGACTGTCTCCTGTGTATACTGATACAGTGCATGGATCCACACTACTGATAGAGTTGTCTATTTATAACTGTCTACTGATAAAGTGTACCAATATTTTTGATAGAGCATGTCTATTTATAGACCCTGTCTACTGATAAAGTTTATCCATTCTATTGATAGATCATGTCTATTTATAACTCTGTCTACTGATAAAGTGTATCCATTCTACTGATAGATAATGTCTAGTTATGGACTCTGCTGATAAAGTGTAGCAATACTACTGATAGAGCATGTCTATTTATATAGACTCTGTCTACTGATAATTTGTACCATTACTACTGATAGATCATGTCTATTAATCTACTGTGTCTACTGATACAGTATACTGAGTAACAGATCATTCTGTCTAGTGTGTTTACCAGACTCTGTCTTCTGTGTCTACTAACACAGTATACCCATACAATCTAATGTATTAAACTATATAAGTAATATAATTTGTCTTAGATAAAGCCAGTCTACTAATTAAGTCCATTTACTGATAGAGCATGTCTACTGATAGACTCTGTCTACTGATACAGTGTACTTGTACACTATGTCTACTGATAAAGTGTACAAATATAATATGCAGTATCAATTACCATAGTAGAATTTCAGAAGTAGAAATTGTCTACTTATAGAGTCAGTCTACTGATAGTCTCTTTATTGATACAACTTGTCTACTGAAAGAGCATGTCTAATGAAATAACAGTTTACTGATTCTATATATTTGGTCTGCTGAAAGATCACATTTGATAGAATTTATCTGCTCATATTAATTTTCTACTTTGCCTACTGTTACAGTCTGCTTATATTATATATAATATGTGCAAATAGAGTTTGTCTATTAATATAGCCTCTTATATTGTCCTATGATAGATTCTTCTTGTTCACTGAAATAATACTTCATATATACAAAAATTGATAGTGCATGTCTGCTAATAGAATGTTTATACTGTAAATCTACTGTTACCACTAAAGCTGTCTACTGTAATATATGGCTGTATATAATGTATGTACTGTATTTATTGTGCATAACTGGAGTATCTACTCATTTGATAGTCTGTCTAGTGGTCAAGTCTATTTAATGAATCTATTAGAATAGTTTGTCTACTTTGTCTTCTGATCAAATCTATTTAATGAATCTATTAGAATAGTTTGTCTATTTTGTCTTCTGATCAAGTCTATTTAATGAATCTATTAGAATAGTTTGTCTACTTTGTCTTCTGATCAAGTCTATTTAACGATCTACTGATAGCATCTGTATACTATGCGTTGAATCTTCTAATGTATTTTGTCTATTGTGAAAGCTTTCTAACCATCTGTCTGCTGTGACTAATGATCTCTACAGAATCTGTTTTTGTGTACTGATCATCCATCTAATGAATTTGTTCTGTTATGAGTTTCAGATAGTTTACTGCGTTTTCACCATTTTCTGAATAACTGTAGCTTTGCTTCTGCTATCATTTCACTCTGATTAGAGAGGGCTTTTAATTTCTTAAAGTAGAGTCTAATCCTAAAAAGTGATGAAATATTTATTCAGTGTCCTACAAGTATTCTTCCATTAGTATATCAAGTATTCTTGCTACCAGGTACAATATATTTCCATTTTATATTGGATATCATTTAGTGAGAGAATCTCTGACTTACAATGTATATGGGTGTGTGATTTTTCACTACAGGCAGAAACAGTGGGTTAGAAGGTGCGCAGGGCTCTAAGTCTATAGGTAGGATATCAGAATCTCATGTCTGACAATTGGTTTGGTGCGCTATATAGTACGAAACCAGCATTGCTAGAATCTTCTCTCATGCTAGCTAGATCTATTAAGCTCTACAAGTGTCCTTTGTCTAAACATTTGAATTTCTAATTTCCTAAAACAAAATTACACTGTGAAATATTCTTATTATTGCAATTTATTGATTCTAATCTTATGTTATCTAGAGTAAACGGAAGTACCTCTGTCAATTACATAAGATGCTTGATTTAGACAAAGTAAGACCACCTTTTAAAAATAATTTTTTTGCCCTCTCCCAAATCTCTTTTTACATTTTGGGTAGGTACATTGTAGAAAGAGAAATTAAGTGTCTTTAAATAATATGCATGGAATATTAATCTCAAACCTTTAAGCTAAACAAAACAGATCTTCAAACTTACTAATTCTTTTTTTTAAATGAATAAGATATAAAAAAAAATAATACTTTTTAATCATTCAATAATCATTCAATTTGGAGAGGGCTAACAAATTTTATAAGATGGCCAAATGCAGCTCTGACTTTAGTTTGTTTTCTCTGTGAGTTTACGCCATCTCTTATAGGAAATAGATTCTTCCATTTACAGATGTCTTCTGAATTAAAATTCAAAACAACTATTTTCTGGAAATAATGAAATATTTGTGTGGGGGAAATTTTTGCCAATTTTGTGATGATAAAGCTTTTCAAAATTGATCACCATGCAAACAGTTTCAAATAGAGGCACTGCAATTAAAGGCTGTTTTGTAAATTCTTTATTTCCACAAAAAATTACCTCCATATATATGAATGCCTTATTACACAAAAATAGCTAAAATTTACCACACTAAATTATTCACAATTAACAGAAATAAGATTCCATGGTCAGATTAAATTTTTCTTGTCCATGTACCCTATTTGTATTCGTGGATTTCTGCGAGAGTGGTTGTTGTGTGCTGATTCTTATTTTCTACTCGCCTCACAGAGACACAACACAATGGTACGTCCACACAGTTACTCCCCTTGTCATTCTCGGAGAATACAGGGTTCTTGAATGCAGTACTTTCGGGCTTTAAACTGCTTCTTTTTTTTTTTTTTTACACATCTTTGGTTCTGCTGTCTGGTAAAAGGGTCTTCATGTTTTGCACCACTATTCAATTCTCTCTACATCATGTACATGTCTCATTATTTCCACTGAGTGGGGACTGGATATATTCGTAGCATAACATTTCGTGCAGACCTACACTGGCCCCAAATTTCAAAGGGTCCAGTTTGGTCTGGTTTATGTTGGTCAAGCACATTCACACCAAGGGTTTTGGGCTACAAACCCTTCCAGGTGAAGGCCTAAAGAGGCTTTGGTTCATTACATGATGTAAAGCACAAGGCATACAGGGGAATCACTTACATGTAGGGGTTGCCTTCTGGGTGGGCTATGTGGTGTGTTATTTGCATGTGTATGTGTGCATTTTATTTTCAGTAATCTATGTAACAGTTTCATATATTTTCCATTTGGGTAACTGTAATGCATGAATACTGCGTTGTTTCGTGTACGGTATGTATGGTGATGCATGTATATATACTAATTTGAATGTTTGTGGGTTATTTTTAGGTGAGACAGAAAAGGTAGAAAATCCATGGGCAAACAGGTTTGTTCCTCACTATTATACAGAGCATAAAATTAACAGTCAGATAAAGTAATAACCACCTAGTGCACAGTGGAGATTCATATTATAATTGATATATGCTATCGTCTTCAGGGAGCCCACTCCATTTGAACACACATCCGCTGTAAAGATTCAGAAGAACTGGAAAGCATTCTATGTCAGGAAGATCACCCAGGCCAGGACCCAGGGTAGGGCTTTCTCCTCCATCTCTTATGATAACAACCCCCGTTCTTTTTTATTCTTTTTGACATTTTGATTTTGTAAGTTAAGAAAGTGACTTATATGTCTTTCCTGATTTTGACAGGCACTGAGGAGAATGTCAAAGTAGCAGAAAACCTCCAGAAATGCTGGAATGTCATAGAACCCAACGCTGAACAGAACGGCCTGTTTTTGTTCAGGTTTGTCTTACAAATGATTGTAGCTAGCATAAAAGAGGAATATTGTTTTTTCTCTAATGACTTTCGAGTTCAACCCCACAAAGGGGACACAATTTCGTTTAGATTTTGCATGTGTGGATGTACTATTTAGATCTCAATTTCTACCATTCCTCTATTTTGTCAATTATTAAATGTTACCTGATCACAGAGTAAATTACTATTAATAAACTGTTTATTCAACAGATACATGTTCAAGACGGATCCAGACATCATGGTAAAGTATCCATTCTACCAGGACGAGTGGAACAAGATTTCCTACGCTGACTACAGCGGTACCTACACAGATCAGCCCCCAAACAATTGGTTCCTGGTCTTCAGGTGAGCTGTTTTTACTTCATTGACTGTTACAGATAAACATTGAACTCTCTCTCAGATACAATCATTCGGAGGTCTTTTATGTATTCACTCAACATTTCTGTGATTATTTTTTCAGGGAAGTTTTCTACGTGACAGAGGAAATGCTGGCTGTCCCCAAGTTGTATGTACCCATCAACACCTGTCTGTTACGTGTCGTCAATAACGATAACGGAGAAGAGATCCCTCGTGTCTTCCAGAAAGTCGCCCCTTATGTCTACAAGAAAAACAGGGTTAGTCAACCATTGGACTTTGAAATAATTTATAAATCCTTGAATATATTAGATATCTTTATTGGTGTTTTAACAGATATGGGTTAACCTTGAGTCTGATATTGACTGTAAATTAAAATATGATTTGTTCCTATTATAGAAAGGCTACACCTTTGTTGCTGAAGCTAGGACGACAGATCAGGGTATCCCTAGCAACAAGTGGAGGATGCGTCTGATTGGTTCACTGAGTCCCCTCCCTGCTCCGGCTAAAGCAGACACAGTCAACTCCAGCTTCGTTGTGAAGCACATCACAGACTACTACATGCCAAACTCCAGTCATGTCATTTTCAGGTAGAATTAATATCCATCCTGTTCCATGGTTAGCTTTGAACTACTAGTAGTATTACCTCTTCAAATTAAATTATCATTTTCTGTTGTATTCAAAAGTTAATATTACTTCATTTTTATTCCCTGCATTATTAAACAATCCTCTTGCTCTTTTTGTAACAAGTAGATAATGTTACAATGAATGATTCTGACGTAATATTTCGTTGTCTGTTGGACAGGTACACGGTTAAGGTGACGGAGGATCATCTGTCCACAATCCAGGTCAACACATCTAAACTGGATGTCTACATTAAACTGGTGATCCTGGACAATGAGGTCGAGGTCGCAACCACCCAGGGCAAAGGTCACGCTGTCATCCCGTCGTTCCTCTTCCTGAAGGACTTTGACCCCAATGAGGAAAAGCGCCCAAGTTCTAGAGCTTGTACGTTTATTTTTTTTCATCCATTAGATATTCACCAGTTTATAAATATTCGCTTTTTAGCTTTCTTTGTGAAGGCTTGAAATATATGTTTTTGAAGGTAATTCACACTCTGAATTGGAAAACCAAATTTTTTTTTCATTTAAATTTCAGCTACCAAAGAAACTAAGGGGAAAGGAGGAAGCAAGGAAAATGTGGGCAAGAAGCGCTCGGGATCTGGGAAGAGCCCGGAGGGCAGAACATCAGTAAGTCAGATTAATGTGTGTATAGTTCCTCCATCGTTTGACTTTTGTATCTTAACTCTCTCCTCACTTCACTGTTTCTTGAGTGGTATTATATCTTGCCCATTTCACGAGTTCACTGATGTAATTTGTTCCCTCAGAGGCCGAGCAGTCGTCACTCAGACGCCAGCGAGATTGAGCTTGAAGAGAGGGACTTCAAGGTAATTAGCCCCGCCTCACTCTGGAGGGGATGTGGCAGTCATTGTATGTTTACGTATGTTGCTGATTGGTAGGTTCTGAAGCAGACTACCTTTAACACTTTCCCAGTACCCACACACCCACACCAAACGGGAAAAGCTCAATGTATATTGATATTGCCTCAATTAATGTCATATGATTTAATTACTGATTTAAAAACTTTTGAACAAGAAGTGATTATTTTTAGAAAATATGGATATAGACTTTTAAATTTTGATCTATTGGTCTTTTTTGTAGCATCACATATACATATACAATGTTGAAGTTCTTTTTTCAGCCCCACAAGTACATCATCCAGGCGATGGTCCTAAAGAACAGCTGGCCGCTGTCCGAATCCAGCTGGGCATTTGTACAGATGTTGAAGGACCTGGAGAAAAACGAACTCAAAGGTCAGTTACTGCCCCTGGTAGCCCGTGGTGCAGAATCTGTAACCAGCTAGTGTTTCAAGAGCAAAACAGTCTACCTTAAGCTAGTGTTGTTTCAGAACCAAAACTAAATACAAGCCCATGAGCAAAGGGTCATTGGAAATTTTTAACGAAAATGTCTCTGTGTTTATAATTGCTCAGGAACACTATATAAGTCTCAAAGTGTCAGCAGATTTATCTTTCTTAGATAACTTCAATATTTTGCGAGATCCGACTGTAAAATGCATTAAAATTTCACTATGATGTTATTTTTCAAGCTTAGTGTGATTGTACCAGTATTAATGCTTACCTTGCCTGATTTCAGGGCGTGAGGACAGTAAGTGTGGGGTTGACCTCTGTGTAGACAGGGGTCATCTCAGGGTTCAATATTTGGGTTCAGATATCAAATTGTGAAGAAAATGACCAAACCCACATACATTCAAATGCATTTGAAGTAAGATTGTCAAAATATAATGATTAAGTAATGCAGGGTATTTGGGGTTTATTTTTTATGGTGAACAATTTTCTTGGTGGGTATATAGAGGTTGTTGTGTTATGTGGGTACGTGATTCACAGTTTGATACACCAACATTGTGTATATATACAACGGGTCACCACTTGGAGGCCTCATATCACTAAGTGTCCAGTCATTGGTTTCAGCACACATAGTAGATGAATTGTCAATTCAAACAAATCTTATCTTAGAGCAGCTAGCTAATATATCTTCCTTTGCATGATTTTACTTCAGGATTAAACACATTACTGGCCCTGTAATTATGTATTTACTATTAAGATAAATTTATAGATATCAGTACATTTACTAAAATATTAGTTTTTTTATGACCTTGACAAAAATTTTCTATTTCCAATGTAATATTTTTCTTGAATAAAAAGTTTTATAGATATCCTTCCATCCTCTTTTGCTTACAGTTTAGTTGCAATAAACAGCATGTATTGAGTAGAGACTTAAGTAGTTTACTTGATTTTGTCTGTTTTGTATAGAAAAAAAAAGATGTCTTTTTGATTTATTTATTGCATTTACAAAATGTGAGTTTGTATCAACCTGACGTTTTCTGTGTTAACAGTGGTCAACAAAGAGAGGCCTCCCTCCCCTCCCAAACAGGAGAAGACAGCTGCAAGCACGGGGAGTAAAGACAAGGGTAAGGGTGGGGCCAAGGGTAAGGATAAGGGTAAAGACAAGGACCAGAAGGGATCCCGACCCTCCTCCCAACAATTTGATCACAGCAAGCCCCATTGGAGCTTCCGAATCGCTAGCGATGCCAGCTCAGCAGTAAGTACATGTACCAAATTATATTTAAGTTTGAGTGGTTTTGTCATTGTTTGTTCATAGTTTACTGTGTTCCAAGAAGAAATGAGTGGCTAATGAGTTTGCAATGATTTTTTAGGACGATATTGAAGTAAAGAAAGATACAGAGAGAGCAGATGAGATCCGAGCCCTGAAAAGAGCATGGGAAAATGCAGAGGAGGGAAGGGCCGTCAAGGTGGGCTACTTACTGCAGGTGTTTCGAAATCTAAGATGTAACCAAAAAATTAGAATACAAGCATAAGTACATTTACATAAGCACATAAGCAACATTTTCCAGTGATCATAGCATTATGAAATGCTATTGCTTTGCTTGCATATTTAAAACCATGATTGTGTATCATAGAATGAGCCAGCAGAGCTATTGGAGTTCATGATATGTTCAATGAATAACACTGTTTATTGCTTATACCCGGTACATGTAATAAGAATGTACCTAGAAGTACCTAGAAGTACCACATTTTGTTTGTGTTTATTATCTATATCATTTTCCAATCACATTGTTTTTTGCGATGTAAGGCATCTTTCTCATGTATATCCATCTCTGTCTGTAGGCCATGCAGTCCCGGTTAAAGTACTTGAACTCTCACACCCTCAAGTCAGACGACAAAGAGGAGACAGAGACAGGGGAGGAGAAAGCGGTCGATCAGGAGGAGGTACCTCCCCCACAGACCCCACTCTCACTCCATGGGGAGCAGGGCGATGAGAACCTGACCCTGGAACCACCACCCGCCCCCACCCCCACAGAAATGCTGCAACCCATGGACTTTTCCCCTTTCCTAAAGTAAGTAACCATAGTTCACATGCTCTCAATGTCTTTTTCATTAAACAAATTTTTATTGAATAAAATCGATATGGACGGGGAAAAGGGAATAATCTGCCAATATATACCTTTTCCTCTCCTTATAAAGACCTGAATAGCAATAATTGAATTTTATTTGTTGTGTAGGAAACCAGAGCGTGAGCCTCGTTATCTTGACGATGAAGAGATTCGTCGGCGTGAGGAGGAACAGAAGAAGCAGGTGGAGGAGTACAAGGCGTTTAGAGACCAAGTCAAGGCGTGGCGCGAGCAGGACAAACAGAAGCGCAATCTGACAAAGATCCGGCAGCTGGAGCAGTGTGAGGAGCTTCAGGTAAGGGCAGCTAGTCGGTATTAATGGGGAAGGGGGCAGTTAATAAGAAGTACCTGGGGGGAAGGGGGTCAAGTCACCTAACCTCTTGTCTCATCTAAGGCACAGCTAACTAATATCATTAACTTCATATATAACATGTAATGTACTAGAATCTCTTTCTTGCCTCAGTTAATTCCTTCATGTCATCTATTGCTACTTACTCTTCTGATTCATCTTGAAGACAGCAGTGTGTCACTACAGTGGCCACTGTTCTCTGTATGTCTATCCGTCTGTCTTTGTATGTCTATCCGTCTGTCTTTGTATGTCAGTTTACTGTGGTTTCATTAATATTCAAGGGTATCAATTTTCGTGGATACAGTGAAAATCACAGTTTCAAGGATACGTAAATTCGTGGCCAATGACCCTATCAATACAAAATGATAATAGAAATTGCACTTCAATGAACATTTAATTTCGTGGATCAAGTTAACAACAAAATCCACGAAAATTGGTATTCAATAAATATTGGTGAAACCACAGTATCTGTCTGTCAGTTTATCGTGCTAACAATTCTAACAATCTGCCTCTATCTGATCCCTACTTAGGACCGCCTCGATCAAGATAGACAACGTCTAGCGCTTGCTTATCAAACAATTCGTGCCAAACATCAGGTGGAGGGACCTCCGCAAAGCCAGCCTCCAGTCTCCGAGCAAGTCGCCTGAACATTGTACATTCTCTATTGACTGTTCTCTAGCCTTTTGTTCACTTTTTATTTGCCATGTTTATGTTCCTTTGACTGTATTTTTTTCTCTCTCTTCATGTTTTTCTGCCTGTCCGTTATTATTTGTTTTCTCGGCTTCACAATGACTCTGTTTGCCTGCAGACTTTTCAGCATGAGAAGATTTGTTTGTTTTACACCTGGAATACCTGTTTTGTTTGTGTCTGTTTGCCTCTTGATTTCCTCTTTGCTTCACTTGTCTTTCAACTGTAGGTCCACTAACACATTGTAGACTTGTGATGTTTAGAATTCACATGCTAGTACACTGTATATTTAGAGAGATCAATAGATGTTTGAACTTTTCAATAAATGAGTGTTTTGAATTAAATAAAGACTTATCAAAATAAGACTTTTGAATGTTTTTTTCTGCATTATAAATGGCTTTTCTAGTCAGTGCACTGCAAACACTTGTTTTTACATCAGGCAATGTTAGATGCTGCTCGTGAGTCCATTAATGCACCTCGGGAGGCCATTCGTCAGAAATATCTGGAGGCTGAACGCAAAAAACAGGAAGAGCTAGAGGCCAAAGAGGCAGCGTCCTTATCCGATCAGAATTCTAAATCTCCAAAGGGAAGAAAGAGTGCCAAGGGGAAGAAAAGTCCAGCAAACGGAAAGAAGAAGGGGAAGTAACTCACCAAGTATTATTATAGGACTGTTCCAAATATCTGTGATATGAATTGTGTTGTAGATAGAAATTGACTTTTATTGCTGATATTGTTATTGTTATTGACTTGTTGTATAACAATCAGGTCTTATGAAGACTGATTTCGTATGATGCATTTTATAAACAGTGCTACACAATTACAGCACTTAATTTTACTGAGAGAATGTGGGTGTGAAACTTTTGATATTTTTTTTTTTGTGGGTATATATTTTATGTGTGTATATGTGCACTGCAAATGTCTGTATGCTCTTTGTCTTAAAAAAGTTGTCCTCCTCAGAGCAGTTTGTTTCTTTGAAAAAAAATGTTTAATTTAGGAGATGATATAAACTTTCTAGGTATTGAGTTTGAAGGTTGTATGAATTGAAAGCTACAGGTTTGGTGTAAGTGTACCGCGCCCTACATCTGGCTCTCGCGAGCCTGAGAGTGAGGCTCCAGCAGTACCGTGTCTCAGTCATTCCGTCCCTACCACTGGTTCTTGCCGATCATAAGTGGCCCTTGAGACCTCCGTCCTCCAATGATCAGTGTTGTTTGTGATATTGTAAGTCCAGTGGTTCTCTCTAGTCCATATCACATGACTCATCTGACCAATCAAATTATCTCAACATCAACAACATACCAAAATCCAAGAAATGATTTTTTTCAGGTTTTTTTTAATTTAAAGATGAGATCACATTCATTTTTGAAATTTACTTGATCTCCTTATCTTTTTGAGTTAGGTTCAGAAAATAGTGCTGATATCAAGATTTACTGGTATATAGCTATATAATATAGCTATATTCTCTATCCAATGAAAGGAGATGCAGAGAGACTTGATTGGTCAGTTGGTCAGATTTTTAAACATATCTACAACAATATATTATGCATAATCTATTTTCCAGATCTTTGATGGTCTGTCTCTATAGACTTTTTGTCTTTATGTCTCACATATCAACAATATGTGTCGTGGAGTGGAGTATATGTAGCATAAATGTGCATCATAGAATATTTAAATGTCATATTTATTGTACTGATAATATTTTGTACAGATTTGAATAAAATGGATATTGAATAATATTGGTTTGCATTCTAATTTTTAAGGATGTCTTTTATTAAAAAATATTGAACAAATGGTTTTAATTTATTCAGAATTCGTTTATTCCTTTCCATTTCTACATATGTCATGCAATTTTGCATTATTGCTGCCACCTTCTTGCGTTTTCTTTTTGCTAAAAATATGCATGCTCAGAATCATAAGAAGGAACTTTGGGAGTGTAGTCATATCCTGACCAATCCAAATATTGGTAATTGTAATGTGACTATAGGTTTCAGCCCCCCCCCAAAAAAAAATATGTTACTGTCATTTACAAAACTTTGATTCTTGGGAATCAATTTGTGCTTACGATTACCAAAATGAAAGTATTTGTAAAGGAAAGTTTGCTACAGGACATAAATACAAACAGCTACAAACAGCTCTCTCTGGCCAATTTAGCCAAACCAAAGTAATCATTACATATTTTAAAATTACGAAACTTTTTTTGAAACGCACAAAAAAATATGATTTTTCGTACTCTAGTACTCTTTATAGTATTCCTTGAGATTAAATGTCACGGTAAACATAGTAAACATAAATTAAAAAGAACAATTAACAATTTAAAATTTATTAAGGTGAATAAATAATGCCCAGAAAGACCCAGTGATCAAAAAAGGTTTAGAGTTTGATTTATGTAAATAACGTCTCTGAATTCTTTTGACAGTCTGAGTTACAGCGCCGTGTTTTTCATTATTCCTCAGTTGGACCTTGTACTTGGATGTTCAAGGACATAGAGGTCAACGTCAGAAATTTATGACAGTCACAATTTGATTTCTCTCGCCAGTATAAGAAGTTTTATGAAAATATATTGAATCATCTCTGAAACGAAGGTAAACGCAATTAAAAAAAAATATGTCAAGGTCTTAAGAAAGATCAAGGTCAAAAAATTCTTCTGACAGTTAAATTGTTCTCACCAATTACATAGGTATATTTTTTTATGAAGCTTGAAAGGAAAATAAAAATACCTTTTTTAGACATGCGTTAACGCAATGTGTGACGGGAAAAAACTGACGTGACAAACACTACATGTACTTAGTCTTGGGGGGGGGGGACAAAACAGGGCGTTGTTTTGACTGCTGTTGACCCGTAGAGGCCATGTGCTGTCTTTTAAAATATTAACTCTCGAGGAATGAAAGTAGACTTACATTTTGATCTATAATTTATGTCCATAAAGGAAAACATTTAATTGCATGTCACCATCCATTTATAAAATTAATGATATAATCTATTTCGCTAAAGACCGACTTAATTCAGGAACTGAATAAAATTAATCGATATATGAATTCAAAATACCAATAATAATGTCATCAGTCATTTGAGGACATCTTAATTTGAATATGTTGCTCGCAAAACTCGATAACGGATATCGTCAATAATATAAATTATATCAATTACCGGTATTTTGATATGAAATTAAATATGAGCCAAACTGAATAAATATTTGTTGTAGTTCATTGGTTGCTAGTTAAATGAGAAAAAAAATGTTTATAAAGCCTACACTTTTTCACTTTGCAAAGCGCCAACACAAGCGAGACTATCAGGAATCCCGTTAACGTAATTACCAGTACTGTATCCGCACTTTCTATTTGTTTGTTTTCCTTTGGCAATATAAATTGTGTTTGTTTGTTTATTTTCCTTTGATTTGGTTTGTTTGTTTATTTTCCTTTGATTTGGTTTTTTCCTTTGGTTAGATACATTGGTTTGTTTATTTGTTTGTTTTCCTATGGTTCCGACAAGTGTCACCTACTGATTCAAACACACGCCTGCTCCGCTGTCCTTTCTTCAAACGTCGCTTTATAACTGGGATTATTGATATTTCATACGTTCAATTATTCATATCCTCGCACCCCGTGACCCTCCATAGAGAGGGAAGGAGTTCTATTTGTGCGGGGGTTTCTAGGTACCCCAGGACTATTAGCAGCATTCCGTTAAGTCTAAATAAAATAAACTTGTTGTGTACCAATATATGTCACTGCAGCCGGCGACAAAGACCGTACCAGGGAAATGAATGACAAATTGTAAAGACAGTGTTGGTCGATTATTCTTCCCTACTTCAAGTTTTTTTTATATTTAAGTTCACACCGATTTGCTTTTTGTGTGTCACTTTTTGGGCTGGAAAAGAAACTGTTGAATAAATTTTACAACCCTCTACACTGAAAATTTAATACAAGACATTTAGAATTGGATTTAATAAGTAAGGAAATGACTCAAACTGTCCCATAGATTTTACACATTCGTTCATGGAAACAATTTCCAATATAGGTTGTCAATTTGTGAAGAGTTGGTTCTAGTAACCTCGCTGTAAAGCACTTCTGGCAAAGAACAACTGGTATCGCTAGCAAATTAATATTTTTCACAACTAGACCTAGCAATTTATAAAATATCTGTCTTCTCTACATAACTTTTTCCTGTTTGTTTATGAAGATTTGTGGACCATAAATTTCAATCTTGTGTAGATGACTTGAGAAATTCACCCCAAAATTATTTCGATATCCCTCTGAATGAGATTTTCCGGGATATACAAAAGCCTTAGAAGAGGAGCACCGATTCGTGCTTGGATATATACAAAGGTATTGATCTGAATTTGAAAAACAAAATGCTTTATTAAAAATACACGGTTCATCAAAGACTTCATTACTTACGGACATAGATATGATAGGATGGCCTGAGACTCGGTAAACACGCTGGTTTGTCCCGAGTCCGCGGTTTGCAGCTCGCGATAAACCGCGGCGTATGGCGGTTTCCTATCAGGACAGGAATGTCTATTCATCACTATTGATATTAACAAACTAAAATAGAAAAGTTATAAGGAATTATACACAGGCTTAAGTGGGGATTGTACGCCAGAGAGCCTGGCTTTCCCTCGGTACCGCTATCTTTTGTCTAGTTGTCTATGAAGATCAAAACCAAATTCTCACTGGCCTTTATACTCGGTCAAAATTCGTGCTTAAAATGAAAATTTAACAAAGTAGAGAAATTAATATACAATCCTTTATTAATTCGCCGTAAAGCTTGAGCTGTTTCAGGGTACCCTTCACGTGCGCGTGAGTAGAGGGTCGGGTCGATTTTTTTCGGGTTAAGATCCTAACCTGGAGAAGTCTCTTCAAAACGTCAAGATACGGGTCCTCTAGCCATGTTTTTATCGCATGGAATGACGCTGCTGTAGTAGCAGCCTTATTGACTTTTTGATAAGTAATTGTAGTTGAATTGGGCACCCTAGGCTTTTGTCCTTGTGTTTAAATCTATCTTTCCCCAAACTGAAACGTTATATAGATTACCAAACATTACTTGTATGTTTTTATTTCAGATAACAACTCTTAAAGTCATAAGCTGAAGTTTCCTTCCTGAAATCGATATGCAAGTTTTCTGAAAGATCGTCATAAATAATCTAAAATAAATAAAATCTTAACGTTAGGAAGACACTAATGGTTCAAAAGGCGAAAATTCAAAAACTTCGTCCGTTCGGTTAAAACGAACAGAACGTTTCATAACAGTATCGCTTATATTGTTCAGAGCGTACGGAATGTACCCGTTGTTGGCTCTTTCATTTGCTTTGATAGTCAGACAAACGTTTGGATCAAATGGAAGTCTGCTGCTTCTCTTGGGAGATGACGGCAGGTCGTTTTTGATGACGCGGCTGTAGCGCGCGGCCTTTGCCATTGGTCGTCTGGGTGTTTCGTCACACAGCGTCTTTATTTCGTCTTTCTCGCGAATTTCCTTGTTTCCGCCTTGAAGTTTGAGAATTGATTTCCTTTCTTTTGATTCACTGTTTGTACTCGATGTCACTCTGGTCTTTTCTCCTTCTTTTGATATAGCGGTTTCTTTGGGAGTTATTCTCACAGGCGGCGGTTGAACTTTGACCTTTGGCGACACCGGTTTGGATGATGGCGTAATATGGGTAATGGAAGGCAGTATTTGGTCGGGGTCTGTGGGTGAAGCTTTATTAACAGTTTCATTTGGTTCTTTTTCTTTCACAACGTGTCCGTCATTTGAGTTTGTCACTTTTATCGGAATCACCGTTTCCTCCAGTACATCGCTGTACTTCACTTTCCCGGTGGAAAATCCGTACATTCCGTAGGAAGTTCCAGTGTTTGAGAACAAGGTGTCGGCAAACTGTAGGCACGTTAGGTCTGTAACGGACGCTTTGGTCGGTCCCATGTATTGCTCAGGGGCCTTTGGGTCGTGCCTGTTAGCCAGGGTCGGCACTGACAAGTCTATAGAACTCTGGGATCGGCTCAGGGCCCTCAGCCCCAGAACGTTGTTCGTCTTCCGTTTTAATCGAACAGGGTTGTGTTTTGGAAGACGGTGCCCAGGCATCGGTAAATAACCCATATCAGAGAATTGGAAATGGAAACTCTGCAGGGCGTTGATGGAGTTTTTCCTGCCATCACTTAGAGACGCCATGTTGCCTAGATCCACGGACTTTCGGTAATCCACTCCGACCGTCTCTTTTTGGCGCTTGATGGCGTTTGCAATCTCGGGATGGAGGCGTGGGGCGCCGGTTTTTGTAGATTCGGGATGACTGAACAGTTTCATACCTTTCATTCTCAAAAGGACTCCACCGTACGAATCAAAAACACATCTCAGCAATCACACACTTGAACAAATCTAGCTCACATTTGTAGAAATTTACAGACTCTATAGAGCTCCATTTAGGATCTGGCACAAGGACTCATTTCATTGTTAACAACCACCATTAAAGCTTGCGCACGTCTTGTGTATATCCAAGGAATCCCTTATTTATCCCCGTAGTCCTCTTTGGGTGGGTGACCTCGGTCATATATTACTCCCCGTTTTATTATTCTTTCCTCTTTTATAGTACTTCTGCAATATATACAACGTTGTCCCCGGCAATCACACAACAACACGAGATGTTCCCAAACTACCTGCACAGATTATCTCCAGACAAGCTTTTTTCTTCCCGTCTTCGTTGATTTTAATGAACCTTATTGTAAATCCAATTTGTACAAAGTTTCGCGTGCAGTTCAGAGACTAATTTATCACGCGCTGTGTTTTTCTGTTGTGATCGTTGAATGTACCTGCTTGGATTTATCTCTGAATTAATTCATTTGACCCTGATTTCCAATCACAAAATAAACACATACACGTTCAATAAGATTCCTTTTCGATAACCAAAACATCTGAACAAAGTCGCTTTTTTGAGGGGTGGTTTTTGACCACTTAAGTCCTACAATTTGGATGCTGTTTCGGAGTAGTCCAGACTCATCCTATAGGATGACAGTCGCACGATATCACGATTTCCAGCATTAATCTTTACATGGAGTCAGAAATCAATCAACGATCGAACGACCCAAGTTTGGCTCCTATTTCTTTTTTTCTCTCAAGCAAATATGGTTTACGCAACTTAATCAAACGAATTAAGAGTTCAATATCGGGAGGCTCCCTCTGATACCTGTGTCAACAGGTGTGCAGGAATCCCACCTGTGATACAACAAACAGGAGAGAGGGGACTGCAGCCGGACCGCGGGACAGCTCTTCTGATAAATATACCTTTATACCTATATGCATGCGCTATAATCACAGCAACCTGGCGTTAGTTGCACGTCCAAATCACGGTTACAGGTAAGTCTTTTAACCGAGTAACGGGGACCAGCGTCACAATGGGGGTTTCCGCTCCCTGGAACTCCGGCCGACCTGTCTATTATGGCCCGTTGTTGTTGCTCTCTATACACTTCACAAAACACCGTTCAAGTTTTTCCCTGATCAAACAGTGTTTACAAATTGTCTGTTCAGCGAAGAAGGGTAAAATAGAAACTTGCAAATGACTGCCGTGACCAGTCAGAAAAGGTCTTTATTTCATATTGTAAGATGTCATTCCGCAATAGAATAGCAGCTCTATGTAGTGTCCTGAATAGGTATCCCAAATTGGAAAACACAGCGGCTCTTTAATGCTCGGAGACGCTTTCAATGACACTATTTCGTGATTATGATGGAATATTCCATAAAGGGGACAATAGAAAAGACGGCAATAGATGGATCCTTTTGCCAAAAGAATGAAGCGATAGAAAACAAGAGGGCCCAACAGGTCACGCGGGTTAATGTCGTCTGCTTTTGGCGGCTTCGGTTTTGTTTGTGTTACGGAGGATCAATGATAGAATACTTATTATATTGCGGTGTTAGTCGTCGAAAGTGATTTCCTTTCTTCTGGACCACGAAAACAATTATTTTACTCCATATGCACAGATAATAGATCAGCCATTACCGCACCCTACGTAAGTTACGAATCCATTAAAGTCTTGAATTAAATTGAATACCATATGCAATCTTCTTTTTTTAGTTGAGCACCTTTTCATTTCCTTCGCTACACTTTTTCTATGTTCAACTCCAATCAATTTCAGAAATTGGTTTCCTGGTGTAAGCCTCAGGATAAAAATGTTTTTTAGAAGGTTAAATATGTAAAATCACTGAGATCAATCAATAAAAATATCACTTTGTCATCCTAGACATTTTCTCTGCTTTTCAAACGTTGACTTCATTCCGGAGTCAGTCCACGAACTCTACTCACATACCCCTGATGTCGTGCGGCTAGTCCGGTGTGGAATGGGCGCTGTATATTCCACCAACAAGTTATTAGGTAGTCCAGAGTTGTAACGGAGTGAAAAAAGGAGGAGGAGGGGGGTTCACATACGAACCCTCCACTTAGCCAAAGATAGCTGATTCCCTGTCGATGATTTATTACAGATATACACAGTATTTACCTCTCCAAGAAAGTATGTTCCACTAAGACCCAATATCCATGTGTATATTCTTCCTATAAACTCTCGCCCTGTTATTGCATATTAGCCGCATTACACTCAATAGAAAGAAATTTGTTTTGACAAAGTTTTATAAAACACCATTATTGCACGGATGTTTTACACAATAACGCAATTCAGCGACATCAAATAAAATTTCCTTTATACGACCAGTCAATCAGTTTAAATGAACTGTTGATCGGGGTATGAGAAAGTGCTTGTCTCGATCCTGTACTTTTATATAAACCATGCTTTGCGGAGTTATAAGCGTGCATCTTCTGGTGAGAGGAGATTGGAGATATATGCTTGTTAAGTTCTGATGACGTTAGAAGTGACTATGTACAGTGACTAATGGAAGCGACTAATGGAAGCGACTAATCCCCAACTCCATCATCAAAGTGATCTGTAGAAATGGCCCGAAATGGGTGTACTCAATTTAAAATGATAACTTGCTGGGGTTTTATTTTAAAGGCGAAATTCAACAATTCTTTTAAACAGGTTTTGGTTCTATTTATACTTGTATAAAATGTCGTGTTTTTAAATATGATTTGTACTTTTAAAACCAATTCTCGCTCATTTTATAGATTTTCGAATAAAAAAAACCCCGACGACAATAAATAAAACAAAAATCACAAGAGCCGTGAAGTTTTTTTCATCGATTTATTAAAAGCATATACGTACTGTAATCATAGATTGATAGGACCCAGTTAACAAGCTACAGAAACTTGGTGCAAAAATTTATCAATTATTTAAACCCTCGAAAGCAGTTATCGGAAGTAAAATTCAGGTGATAGATTAATTTAAGTTTTTTTTTTTAACTGGTACGTTACAAAATATTAAGAATGTTACATTTTTATGGAGTCTTTTAAATAAGAGAATGCGGCACAGCAACATGACCTTGGCGTGACCCCTGGAGGACTAGCATGACACTTTGAAGAGGATAATGACGAACACAAATAGAATACTGGGACCCTGAAGTTAGGCCCGGGACAGAATCGACAGATCCGTCACAAGAGTCAACGGTTACAAGGGGGTTCGTGTTCCAGCCCAAACAAAACACTCCACGGAATTAGCTGAAACATATAGGATGTGACCTCCTGAACTCGAAACACTTTGGAGGGTATCCGATTCTTATGGAACTAGTCATCTCTTTAAAAAAAAACAAAAGATTAATTATCCAATCCAAGAAAATTAACATTTTGATAAAAAAAAAAATAGAAGATGATAATCGGGTTGTGTGAAAATTAAAGTTAACCTTATATCAAAATCGGAAACATTTTCAAATCTTTTTGATTTCATAATTTCATTTTTTGTTTACATAGCATCGGAGAGGTAAGGAAATGTGATTCCTCTATTGCTACAGTGACCCAGTGTGATAGAGACACCTGACGCAGGTACACTAAGTGTTCAATTTACTGGACATGCAAGAGGGTCTCGGCTTCAGCGCCCAAACACAAAACTCGACCCAAACAGCTGGGTTTTAACGTTGTCGTGCTTTGATGTATATCATAAAATGCCGGGAATTAAATACCCAGCAATCCGTAAATGTTTGCTAATTAAAAAGTCGATTATTACTTCAGATGATTAAACGGAAGAATTCTGTTCGCAAGGAATTTGTTCTTGTATCTACATGTTCAAAACAAATACATGTGGTGTAATGTTTACATTGAAGGAAACGAATAAAATAATAATACTGTTGAATTTAGATAACTCGTTGTTAAATTCCATGTCGATAATATTCTGTTACTTTTTTTTTAATAACTCGTTGTTAATTAACCAGTCTAGAATATTTGTCATTTCCTGTTTAACAACTCGTTGTTAAATTCTTCGTTCAGAATATGTTAAAATCCTATTATCAATATTGACGTAAAATTTTCCATCGATGTATTTAGGTTACTTCTATTAAATAACGTAATGTTGTACGTCCCGTCGAATACTCCCCCCCCCCCCCTTATAGAACTTGTAGAACTGCAACTCAAAGGTACGATAATTCGCAGTACATTTTAATAAAGAAGGTGGTCAAATAAGATGGCGCAAATGCCCAATTATGGTATAACTGTAAATAAAATTTTCAAATCTAAATATTTTCCATTTAAATCTATTTTTTAATATTGTAATAAAATTTTGATAAACAATTCACCACTATAGTTAATTAGAATATTTTAACAAACACAAAGAAAACAAAATTGTCTATAGTTTTGGTGGTATAAAACCCTTAGCCCAGTGGCGTCGCAAATTGAACGTGGGGGGGGGGGGGGGCTAGACTTATCAAAAACTTGACAAGCAAAAAAAAGGGTCTTCGGTTACGGTTATGTATAACTTTGCATAAAAAGTAGGAGGGGGGGGGGGGCTAAGCCCCCCCCCCCCAGCCCCCCTCCCCGTTCCGACGTCTATGCAACCTAAAAAGACACGTTCTTTACGGTAATCTTCGAACTAGTGCTTTAACTATTGAACCATTTCAGTCACAACATAGTGCGTTATTTGAATGATATATGAGACTTTAAATGCCATGAGTCTACGGACTTTCCTAAAACGTTCAAATGTTTGGATACAAAATAATATTTCTATAAAGTGGGCCCATCACTCCAAGTATTTGTTGATTGGAAGATTAGACCTTAACTAAACTATCATGAGAAAAATATGCTAAATATGCGTCGTTTGGGGCTAAGTTTGAAAAAAAAAATTATCAGATATGTTGATACTTTTATTTTTCAGTATCTTATCCACCCTAATATAGGCATTTCCCGCCTTATTCCCCAAGTTCTTTCAACATTTTTCTCATATATATTAATGTACTGAGTTGAGGGCAAAGTACGATAAAGAAAAAATGGTGCTTTATTCCCTTAAAGAGACATTATACTTCAAGGCTCGCATGTCGCTGATGACGTTTTTCATAAATCATACGTTTCTGGTATAGTAACTATAGTGTTGCCGAGGCGCCCCTAGAGGCGAGACTGTCCCTGGACCGCGCTCACTGCGTACAAAGTCATTTATACGGGCACATGTCAGTTTCCTCACACCCCGGGCTGGGAACCAGATTAATGTATTCATATTTATACAATGATCAATAATTTTATTACATAATCTGGGATTTCTCCCATCGATTTCGCTTTATTTTGCTCTTCGACGTTCTAGAGTGGGATTACAATAATCTCAATTTATATACATATCTTTCTTAATAAACTTGATCGTTAATCGTTTGTGATAAATGACAGCGTCTTCAACGAACAATTTTTTGTCGTGTTTTGGTCACTCACATTCATTTGACTTATCTCTGTAGGTACTGCATTAGCGAACTTACATGCCGATATGCTGAGCTTCTTAAAAACGGGAAAAAAGAAATACTATTATGCTCCTTGACACACCAATATTTTATTTTATTTTGATGGATTGATTAAGAATCTTTTGTCAAATATGGTAACCTATCTGGTTAAATTGTTATTGTTTCTCGCAAAGTAGCTTTTTATCTTATTTTACATTTTTAAAGAAAAGGGATATAAAATATATTCCTTAATTTACTTATCGTAATAAAATGTCAAATGGAAAAATTGTTTTGACTGCAAACAGGTTATTTTATAGCTTAAAAATTCGTCTCAATTGATGCGTAATATAATTTTTAATAATTACAAGTCATGTCAACGATGGTCTGATCAAGTTTTAAATTTTTTAATTAAAAAAATATTAATGAAAATTATATTGAAATGTAATTCTTTTATATCTTTTAAATTTAAAGATAAAATCTAAAGAATAACAAAAAGTCACATAAAGTACTTGTCAAACAATATTTTACAAAGAAATTAAAACGAAAATGCAAAATTTTAGAAAATTGCAATTTTAAAATTTTTTAACCGATCCCGATTTAAAAAAACCTGATACCAGATCAACATTATTTTAGAATTGATATTTTACAAAAATATCGCAATTTATTCTGGAAAATTGATATGCATTATTAGATCAATAAATGAACAAATTATTTTACAGCTAAACAACCTGAATTGTTTTTTGTTTGCAAAATTGTAATATATTTTAACTATATATGATTTCGTTTAGGAGTAGTTTAATAATTACAATCGGGATCGGTTCGAATTTAAGATTTTCTCATTTTTCTTGAATTTCACAATTTCGTTTCAATTTTAAAATATAATTGTATAGCATTTGCTTTATATGAGTGACAATTGATTTGTAGATTTTATCCATATGTTTTAAAAATATCTACAATTCTTAGTTTTTTCATCATTTAAAAAAACTAAATAAATACATGTCTCTGACATGTATTTATAGATAATTGTATTGTGCATCAATTTATACCAAAGTTTTAGCTCTAAAATATCCTGTTTGTAGCCAAAACAATGTTACCGGTTTCTAATAAAATTTTAAACAAAAAATTCATATTTATATTAAAATAATTGAAAGCCGATATTGGTCTCATTTTTGCAAAATCATATTTAAAAAATGATTTTTTATCGATCCAGCAAATAATGAACTGGTGTGTCGAGCCACCTTAAAAATGCACGTTACGAGTATCATGATTCTGATATTTGTACCTGGTCCGGTTACATTATTATTCAGGTTATTACGGGCTATCGTATTCTGAGTATGTGAGAACCAAACAAAGTTTGACAAATTGTTGGTCCTTGATTTCCTGCCAATAATAATATAGTGTGTTACGTCAAATAGCTTGTCCTGTGGTGTTATTCAGTAAAAAAAGGTTGCTGGTGGTGTCATTGTTAAGTTACAATATGAGTTAGTTGTCATGTAGTGTAAATTTTGTATTTAGCCCACCCAGTAAATTCAATTTAAATTTTGACAGTAAAATGGAGACTACTTTCGATAAGAAATTCAAATTGACCGACTTAACACGTGGAAGTCTCTTGCGCCCCTAAAAATTGTACACGGCGTGCTTCCTTGTTATTAATTTGACAGGACTTTATAATCTAGATAATTAACATCGATCTACTTTCCGTGCAGGGTGATTTGAACATCAGACACAATGCAAACTGCCAAGGCCTATAGAGTACGGCGACATACTTAATTTGACACGAGCCCCGATCTTTTGATACACTTTTTTGGGGTCTCAATTGTAATTTTGTTTCCAAGGTTTGACAATGTCTATAAACATGTACAAAAAATTGTAGCTGGCTTCCGCGTTAATCCCATTTCACTTGTCCAGAGGATTAACAACCTTGTTATTCAATTAACAGAATTCGCCAGGACCAATTTGCGGGCTTAACATGCACTGCCTACGCTTCCCAACGTCTGATGGCGTCCATTCAATATCTGATACAAATGTTTAATGAGGGATACACTGGACCCGCCAATAACAAGATTTCTTTCAGCAAGACTTGTGAAGCAAGCTCCTTCTTTTATAGCTGTGACATTCAATTGACGTCGATTAGAGAAATCAACTTCCGCTGTCGGCGTGATATGTAAAAAACCACTTCCGGAACGCGGGACCGGAAATGGCCTATTTCTATATCTCGTCATTAAACACAGCTATCAATTGATTTTCTGTCAGACGGGTTTTAATTTACTGCGGCTGGTTTGATTATCGTGACAAGAGAGACAACCCATGGTCCTTGCTCTACTGTGTTAATGGTGTCTAGTGTCTACTATATTGCAAATTATATTTTAGGACACAGACCACTATAGACAATTATTTTTTTAAAAAACAAAAATTCATATGAAAACTTTCACAAGCGCAAATCACCTCAAATTTAGACGCATGGTTTTGAGAAATAAAAATACAAACAGATTTTCATAGATATTTTTCAAATAGTCCGTACCAAACGTGGCCCGGGTACATACATCATGATGTATGTAGATAAATACGTTACAATTAGTTCAGCATTTCCAATAAAAACCCATGTGATTCTGTAGATGATTAAATTAAAGGTTAAATAATGCATTGAATTTTCAAAATCAGTAAATTTTACTTTGAAATTTGAATTTGTTATCGCATGTAACAAATTCAATCAGCGGGACGATTCATTAGTTTTTTTTTTACAATATATTATTATTTGTGATGGCAATTCGTCTTATTTCTGCTTCTGCTGATAGAAAATTTAAATTTCTATGGAATACAATAGACAGCTACAGAAATTTTACTCATAAAAAACTAAAGAGATTGGGACACTTCGATTTTTAATAAAACTCTTTGCAGTTTATGAAGTGTAAACTTTCCAAAACCAGATAATTTATATTTATTTCAGTTTTTTGTTGCTGTTGAATTCATTGTTGTAATAACCATTACATCCGTGAAAAGGTTGAATTACCGTAGGCAAAGTTACATTACAAACGCGTGAGTAAAAATCACGGTGAACGATTCGCTCATTGTGTGAGCAGATATATACGCCCAAACAGGAACACTCGTACATACCACCAGTTCTCCTTGTGGAAATTTTGATTATATAATTCCGGTAAATTTTTAAAATTTCTGAGGCCTATTACCAGATCAACTTGAATCCCACTTTATTGGTCAGGTCAGAAAGTTTTTCCAAGTGAACCAAAGTACTGAAGGGTAGAAGAGTGTCATCTGTATTCACACCACTAACGCAATGTGTTCTCCTCCGGTAAAGAGAAAACGAATGGATATTCCGGCCAGTGTAACGAACAAGATATGCCACTACAAGATCTTCCATCCCAGGGCTTCTGTGAGAGAAATCCGGAAATTTATCAATAAAGAAAACTCTCTGGAACCTAGGTAAAACCGTATTTAAGTATCACGTGTCGAAATGAGTGAACTTATGAAAGCATCGTCGGAAACCCACAGCTGCGAGACTGGCCGTTGGTTTCCGACCATGCATTTTAAGGATAAATAATGATTGTTGAATAACAAATATGTTATATTGCAAATTTTTAATTCACTGGGTAAATGCAAATGAGTGTGTATAAATGTGACAAAAAATTGCACTTTCGCCTACACAATAACTTCAGAAAATACAATAACTTTTTTTTTACCAGGCTTGTCAACAATAAGAGAAACTCTAAAGAACAGAGACATTACCACTGATGCACGTGCACTCTATACAAGGCATGCCCTCCACGAGGACTCGAGCGACACAGAGGAAGGCTTGGGAGAGGGGGAACATGTATCTATCTGGGAGGCACTAGCCGCTGTTAAAACTCTGATCCAATTTTTGAAGTTTCAGAAAAGAACGGCGGAATCAGGCGACAGAGAGTGGATGTCGGGAGTCCTGGTCAACCTGAGGAAGCTGAGGGGGAGCCTCTTGGAGAAACTGACCCCTGGTCCAGGACAGACCAGGATAACTGACTTCTTTATGAATAAGGTGTGAGCGTGTGTAGCCTTAACGTTTAGTTGTTTTAAACCAACGTCATGCGGGGATCTAGGGGGGGGGGGAGGTTGGAGGGGTCAATTATCCTTCGACCCCCCCCCCCCCTGGAAAAAAATTTCTGGATCCGCGCATGAACGTCATTCACAATCGAATTTTATTTTTATTCAAAGTAACAGCAGAAATAGTTTGGATGATATGTAGTGCTAATATGTTAGTTGTAATGCTGGTTTCTTGCATATAATAAAATATTTCTGATACATGTAGTAAGTCAAATGTTTTAATACATGACTTTATTTATATAACTAAGGAATCACCACATGAGAAATAATTCGCTGTAACACACTTCACTCACATCACTCCTTCGCACTAACACATTGTTACACAAGGCGCCGCCGCGCGACAACTTCAAATAAGAAACAGTTGCTGTCGCAGAACATGCTGATACCATCGCAATAACACGCACATGCTTGTGTCTGGGCGACAGTTTGTTCCCTGATGTTGTATTAGTGCAACTGCGTGTTGTATGACGTGTCAGTACGAATGCTTGTTGGGTACGACTGTTGTGTGACGTTGTGTTAGTACGACTGTTTGTTGTGTACGGCGTGTTGTGTGACGTTTTGTTAGTATGACTGCTTGTTGGGTACGGCCTGTTATGTGACGTTGTGTTAGTACGATTGTTTGTTGTGTACGGCGTGTTGTATGACGTTGTGTCAGTACGACTGCTTGTTGTGTACGGCGTGTTGTGTGACGTTTTGTTTTGCCTCGGACTAGAATGTCTCGACGTCATTGGATGAAACGCGTCACATGATTGCCTTACAAATTTCTTTAAAAGGCGAGCGTCAAAATTTATAGGGCAACATGGCGGACGTAACGCTATTTGAACTAATTTTTTACACAAACGTTTGTTTACATATCAAAATTTAGGTCCTCGATAAAACAAAACACTTATTAGGTTTGTTACTGACTGTTTAAAGAAATTTGTGGGATCGGTAAAGTCCATAGAAGGCTCGGCTTCTTTAAACAGACAGTAACAAACCTAATAAGTAAAAGTGTTAGTACAACTGCTTGTTGTGTAAGGCGTGTTGTGTGACGTTGTGCTATTATGAAGACGTGTAGTGTGGAGTTGTGTTAGCGTAACGGCGTGTGATGACGGGACTAGGCTTATTTAATTTAAGGTGGTACAGGACACCTGTCAATATTTACGTGGATAAAAGTACATTATATTCAAAATATTTTCACAGGTTTAGAATTTTTAAATTTTACAATATATGACCAAAAACTATGTTTTAAAATTTGAAATGGTAAAAATTCTAAAAGCTCCAGCGGGATTTGAACTCATGCCTCACGGGTTAGTGGTTAACGCTCTAACCCATTGCGCTAGGAAAAAATTTTGGTTCAGAAAATATTGATAAAATTATACTTAATTTATTGTTTGTTTCGATAGGAAGTACGCCACAATTTTGAGGTGTCCAATACCACCTTTTAAAACATTTCTAAGATTAAAACAGCTATGCTAAATATGGATAGTTACTCATAGTTTGATTCGTTTGTTATAAAAAAGGTTAATTTATAAATATCAATACAGTGTAATCGAAAAGTAAAAGTTTTTTAGAGAAACATTTTTAACATTATGCAGAAACATTTTCAGATTATTATTTTTATTTAACCCATGCAGTTGCACTCATTGCTGTCTGTTCTTTCTAGAAATACATTGCCTTCAAACGAAAATAGAGACCACGTGTGTCACATCTGTTATTTTATTTTTAAACAAAAAGAATCATGTAATTTTGGGGGGTTTCATGAACTTATATAACCCGAAATAAGCTGAAGCCCCCCTCCCTACCCCCTTAAAAAAAGGATAGAATAAAGTAAAAGGAAAAAAGAATGGTTGTGTGAAAAATCCATACAATGGACGGAGTGATAAAAAACTCCTTACATTCAATATAACAGTAGAAAGTTTATACAAAGATTGCAATGTGTTTCATTCTTTATATTCTTCATTCCACAATCTTTACAACTTTTATTTATTATCCTTTAAGTTAAGGCGGCTAAATACTATGGTTATTATCAAGATGATATTATAATAAACACATTAACACAAATTTACAAATGTATATGTTTTCAACGTAAGGAAGTTTTTTAAATACTCAATAATTCCTGCGTGTAGAGGACAAAAATATAGTCCCGGTTTTGTTTTATTGTTGCGACATATACAACACAGCAAGAGCACTGCGAGAAAAAACCAAATACATTTCTAAAGAGCAATAAACACGTGACACATTTCTCACTCGGGCTATGCCCCCTAATAATCAGTTCCTTGTGCAGGGTTATGCCCCTTGACAGTCGGTTTCTTGTTCGTTGTAAATTGAGCTAAGCGCAAGAGGAGCCGGCGGACGCGCTCAATTAGATTTACATCACGTCAATTCTTTTAAATGTTTTTCCCCGGGAGCTGGAATAACGTTTGATGGATATTTTACATGATGGGATTCTTAAAGTTGTTGGTTCACATTGGGTTGTCTATGAGTGATCGCCCAACGACCGTGCAGCATTCCATACGCGTGATAATTTCTCAATTTTTGAAGAAAAAAAAATCATCTTCTATCAAAATCTTTTTTCTCAGGTCAAAAAAAGAAAAAAGAATTTGTCCTTGTAAAATTTCAAAATTGTTGAAAACAGGGAATCGTTTTCTATATCAAACAAAGCTTTTGTTTCCTCCAATGACACACCTGTGGTAGCTTTTAAAGGTCCCTTGTTCAAACACCAGCTGGGTTCTGTAAGAGAAACTGATTACTTATAGGAATGATGTATAGCTTTATCGGGGTTATATCCTGTTTGTCCTCTCGTGGTGTTATCTATCCGTCCTTCCATATTCCTCCCGTCCGTGCCGCTTACCCCGATAGTTCTACCCTTGGACTCCCAAACTAATCATTGCCCCGGGAGACGGCAGCGAGAGACAGCTGTGGATGACACAACACAATGTGGTTAATCTAGTGGTGCCAATGCCAAACAATGTTATTAATGGCTTATGTCAGATTTACTTAAACTTTGTCAACCTTTTGGCAGAATGTGAAAATCGGACACCGCTAGGTTTGTATGATCATAGACTATCCGAACCCGACGTCAAAAGGCGCAGAATGAATGAAACTTATATCAAACCAATTATTTAATTTCCGGATTATAGAAGTTTGTTCTTTTACAAGTTTTTAAACATATTAAAACTTAATACTGTTGTGGTCGCAGTGGTATATCACGAAACCCTCCATTTATCAGAGAGAAAGAAACTGCATGTAAATCCAGCAACGTAGTACCGTATGGAGACAGTACTTAGAGTATGCAGACAAACTTTAGGGAACACAATGTCTCAAAAGTGCTTCCACTTAACCTGAAGAAAAAGGCATTATATTGGAATGTCAGGAAGATCAACAAAACAACAGACTCTACAGCTAGCCATTATCAAACTTCTTACAGAAAATCAAAACACGGGCAGGGTCTGGGGAGACTGTCATGTAGGTATATCGTCCAACTGATGAAAGCCGGGCTTTACTTTGAAGTGGGGGTTGTGAGGGCGCATTGAAAGTGGAAGTAGGTGCTCCGATATTCCCAACTGATAACGAACTCTTGAAATTTGGAGTGTAACTTTTAACATCGAATTTTTTTGCGCGTGTGATTTACCAGGAGACACTGTTCGACCCCCCGCGGAGCACGCGCGTGCCGACTTGGCCGAGCTTTCCCGGGATTCTAAGCTCGGTCCATTATCTTGAATCTCCGCACCGTAAAAAGCAGATCCCGATAAACTCGCCCGCGCGACGTGGGGTCCTCCAAGCCATCATAGCGCTCAATGGAGTCACGCCTTAACTCGGAGGAAACTGTTTATACATACATCTCGAATTCTGTTTGCTAAATACTTCTTTAATGATGGACGTGCGGGGGGTTAGCCCGCGAGTATGGCGCACAACAATTAGTGACGGGGTGTCCTGTGATTCGCTCGCGTGATTGCTGGCTTCCGTAATGCGAACATCTTAAACTTGATGTCAACGATAACTCGAAAATCATTACATGTGCTTTATTTCTCCGGGATGAAAATGGGGTCTTGAAAAAAAACACTGTTGGCGATTTTATGTTTTTATTCCTGGATTGTTGAGACTATGGATCCAGGGAGGATAGTTGTTTTACTCTGCCTGATGATGACCGCAAGTTTTATTTCGGGTAAGTGAGGTATCAAAATTGTATAAATCAGTAGTTTTTTTTTTGATGTTTGAATATTGCTTTTATTATTGGTGTTTTTGGCATTGTTTAATTAAACGGAAAATTAAAAACAAAATTCATATAGAGTTGAGGGTAAGAGGTATTAGGTATTTCGATTTTTGTCATAGAATTTGATCATTAAATATGAAATAAATAATCGCACTAGACTCGGAAGTTTCAAACTGCGAAATAAAATGAAATAGCCTATAAACACTCGGGTTCTTGAAGTGAACCTATTCCAATTTGTTTTTTAATCTAACGATACAGTGTACCGGATAGCAGTATTCTAGACCACTTTTCCTTGTTAATATTGATTTAGCTTCAAGATGCCAACTCACTTCACAGTTGTCCCAATTACCGTTTGCTGCAAAGTTCAACAAGGTTCTTACAAGGGTCTGTCAGAATGAACGAGAGCCCAGAACCACAAAACACCCAATTACGTGGCTCAGCGTGCAGTTATTTGTCTCTCTGTCTCATGTATTTTTTCTAAATCACTTGTTGTAAATTTCGGATTCAATTCCTTAAATCAAAATTATTTCTGTGCATTATGATATTGTTTTCAAAATGCCAAATGAAGTTCAATAGATAGTTATTTGTAGATATGTATTTCAAATAATCTAAACAATAAGTTATTTTCTAATGCCGCAATGACCACACCCCATACCAACCCGTGGGACGAGCGATATTGCATTCTTTTCAAATAAAATCGAACCTTACATCCCTAATACTTGTTAAAACACTGTAACAGCTTGGTATGCCTACAATAAACAGTTGAAAAGTTAACATTATAAAGTTACCTAGCTCTAATCAACGCAAGAGGCTAAACTTAAACAAAGATGGCTTTGATATTCCCGTGGCGCTAACTAACGGTAAACACGGGGGCAGAATGACCAGCCTCGATCTTATAAACACCCCATGATGTGCCGAGTCTCAATAAATATGGTGTAAAATCATGTAAGCAACGCTGTCTCTACATTCCTCAAACTCAGAGGGATGCCAGACAATAGAGTTTATTACGACTCGATGAGCAGGCCCTGTTAGAAAGCACGTTATGCTTTGTTTCAGAACTTTAAACGGATCAAACGCACTGGTCACGAATCTCCGTTTAAACAGATGTTCTACTTTATACACTCTTCAGAATTTTGTAATTTTTTTATCATTGAATGTGTACATGCGGGATTAAAATAAAAATCTGAAAATTAGGAAATAATTTTTCTGATAAATATACAGGCTTCTTATCAATCTTTTTTTTCTCTTTTATTTATCTCAAAACTTTCTCAGAGATTGGTAAAACAGCAGGTTTTGTGACCATACATTGAGTTATTCAGAGTTTTCGTATTAATCTGACGTTTTATCTTGTACCAATATTAACGTTAAGAAAATAAAGTAGGATCGAAAAGCCTGTATTTCAAAAACATGTACTTAACAATTTGAGAGGAATTATCTCGATTAGACGTTCAACAACATATATTTATATGTTTGTGATAACACTACGAATCGTGTAACTTATACATGTAGTTCAATACATTTCATCAATGACGCAAATGACGTATTGTCGGGATGCAACCGGTGTGTGCAGAATTAAACAAAATGAAAATAACGAGAAAATGTCAAATATTTAATATTAAGATAAACAAATGCTGATAATTATATAAATATAAGTAATTAGAAATCATACTTTGAATATTATGAGGTGATCAAAAATCTATACGGTCGGGCGTAATCAAATCTATCATAAACACCTTTGGGCTTTATTGGATTTAATCCCCCCCCCCCCCCCCGACTGTATTTGATCATTTCAATATACCAGAAGAATGATTCCTTACTCTTTAAATAAAACACATGCTACTACATGTAGTTCTTTCCTAAATTCTCTTCTTTTCACCATACGTTTTCACGTTTTACAGCAGTGGACGTTAGCAAGGAAGGGGCGCTAATAAATGCCCTCATGACCGGGTACAATCCTATGATCCGCCCCTCTAACGCCTCCAACCCGGCAGTGGTCGTGGCCCTAGGGCTGGCAATGACGGAAATAGCCGAACTGGTGAGTAAAGCACAACAGATTCCGGAACGAACGAAACATAAAAACATTGAAATTTACATGGAGATGAAATCTCGTGAACTTTAAGATATTGGCCGCATTTTCAATACGAAATATGTTAAAATTTGATACTAAAAATGTAAATAAAAAACACATTCACACCTAATGTTTTACCTAAAGGTAATAGTTTGACTATTTTATATGGTAAAAAGATAAATAAAAACGTGGTCTTGGATACTTACTTTGATGAAATGTGAGTACAGTATGTCAAACGTATTATTTTTCTTCCACAATATAGCACGAGAAAACGGAAATTTTTGAGTCCGGCGCATTTCTTCGTCATCTCTGGGCGGACTATCGGTTGTCATGGGAACCTTCCAAATATGGTGGAATCATAACGGTGCATATTCCGGCATCCAAGGTGTGGAAACCGGATATTGTCCTCATCAACAGGTAATGTGTCGTTAGTCCAGATAAACAAGTACTAGTGTCGTTAGTCCAGATAAACAACTATGAGTGTCGTTAGTTGGTTCTTCACAAGTTCTTATGAACAGGTATTAGTCGTTAGTCTTAATAAACAGGTACTGTCACAGGCACCTGACGTTGTATATTTTTCTCATAATAAAAACAAATACCCTATATCTAATAATACACGTATGAGAAAAATATATAACGTCAGGTGCCTGTGGGTACTGTGTCGTTTTCACAAATAAACAGGCACTTATGTTGAATAACAATAATAGAATGGATATCAGTGTATCTCTTCTCTCTTTGGTTCAGTGCAGATACTGTGACAGAGAAGCAGGACCCCCTGGTGATCGTGTTCCACACGGGCACTGTGTTTTACAGTCCCAAGATGAGGCTCCGCGCACCTTGCTCCCTGGATCTGACCAAGTTTCCTTTCGATGAACAGATCTGTAAATTAACATTCGGGTCATGGACCTATGACAACTCCAACATCAACTTGACGCACTTCGCTTTCGGGGCGAACGGCCTGGATATCGCGGACCTGAGAGTAAACAGGGAGTGGAGCGTGACAGAGAGCCTGGCCACGAGGTCGGACAAAGAGTTCCAGTACGCCACCAACAAGTACCCGCTTATTGAGTTCTCCTTCCGGTTACAGAGGAATCCTACGTATTACCGTCACGTGTTCATCCTGCCGGCAGTCCTACTGGCGATCCTAGTCCCGTTCCAGTTCCTATTGCCTCCTGACTCCAAGGAGCGAATGATACTCGGTTTGTCTCCATATCGGAAGTTTAAACTCAAATGGCGCAATTTTAAGGTTTTCCGAACCTCAGCCTAAACGTATTTTTTTTATCATAAAAATTATATTTTTCTTTCAACCTTTATAAATAAATTAAAATTAAATTTTTAGATGCTACAGTATCCATGCAGTTTACAAAGTTATTGTTTTGCCTACGATGGATATAATGGAATAGAGAAACAAGTTGAGTTTAAAAAAAAAAGTATCGGCTCGAACTCCATTTATCAACATGTATATAAGTGGGACTGCTCCGTGGATCCACTACGCCAAGCATGTAGTTATGTGACTGATGGTTATACTAGCAGTAGAATACTAATTAAAATTGTTTGTATAAGGCAGATTTATGGTACGAATAAAAGAAATCCGGATAATTTAGAGTTATCGAACATTGCTGAGGATCGGAGATCGTTAAGATGCATTCATTAGAAAAAAAAACAAAATTAAAATTTTTTTCTGCTTCTTATGAGCTTAAACATGATAGGCTGTTAAATTTGTTTTTATCAGAACGTATGTCAATGACGATCGTACAGATCACTTTGATTTTCTCTATTCGATCTACGTTCAGTTTCATTCCTGTAATTATTACATGTATAATGAACGTATCTAATTTTTTGTTCGTTTGTTCTCTGGTCAGGAGGAGGGCTGATGCTGGGCATTATCCTTCTGTTAATACTGCTGCAGGATGTCCTACCCGAGGCCCACCCTACGATCCCGACCCTAGGTGCGTACGACATCCTACGCTCAACTTACGACTATTTTTATTTATCTATTTTTATTTTACATAAGAATAATCGTTGCTTTTTCGAGCTAGTCATATCGTTCATTGATGGGAGCTCTTGTAAGTATCTGTCTTTCGTCATTCTGAGTGCGTTCGATAACTGTCTCCTAAAGCTGGCCCCCTTAACATCGCTGATTTGTCTTACACAAAACGGTAGCGATCAGATGAAGATATGCTGCATCATTCACCCTACAGAACTCAGAAATTAGGTTATCTCTTGTGGGTGAAGAGGGATATGATATTTCTTCAACCCTAGCGGATTTCCTCGAGCTGAAACAAATGTGTTTATTGTTATTCCCTCCCTATCTCCTCCCGTGGTGTTACATTGAAGACATCGATATTGTTTTTCTTCAAGGAGGAGGATTTTGACAGCTCGTTGGTGATAACGTATAAATGCAATATCAGATAAGTCGGCTTGAGGCTGATTGTTTGATAACAATGCCGCTGTACATTTAGTGATTTATTTCTTCTTTTTTTTCTCTCTCGTTTTAAGCGAGTTATTACAGTGTGACCTTAATATGGATAGCCTTGTCAATGATGGCCTCGATTTGGGTCATTAACACACAGTCACGTGGTCCAAGAGGTAGAAGGGTGCCCGAACTGATGCGTCATGTAAGAAAAAAAAATATTTACTGTATTGCTACTTCTAAATAAAAAACGTTACTTTGAAAAAATAATACATTTCTTTATTTAAAAAAAAAATCACTTTTATTAATTTTATTACAGTGCATTTTGCGGGGACTTCGTCGACTCGTGTGTCTCGGTGATGACGCGTACTTTCCCCTCAATGAAATAGACACTCTTTCCATGAAATCTCTGGACATTCCCGCTGTGGAACCAATCGTCAAATCGGACATTTCCGGCAACCAAAGTAAACTAGAGAAAGACGTGGAGGAAATATTACGTCATGTGCAGACGATGATCATTTGTACAAAAACTGCGCAGGCGCGAAAGGAAGTGCAAAACGAGTGGCAAGAGGTGGCAGTAGTCCTTGACAGAGTGTTGTGTTTTCTTTTTGGGGCCACATTCCTTTTATACACGTTTGTTTTACTTGTTTAACAGTGCAGATGGAAATGTGAAAATACTTAACAGTTCAATGCTCCATATTCTTAAACACAACACCATGCGTTTTACTCGGTGGGTACTAAAGATTATTTATCTATTGAAGACAATCAAGACTGCCAAATAAAAATATACAAGAATGATCATCTGTGTTGATGGTTTTTGGGACCACTTATAAAGATTTAAAAATCATAGTGTACACATACACATGATTATCCAGGCCAACAGACATTTACTTTTATAAACAATTTTATAACAAAGCAGTTTGCAACACATTTGAAGGTTTATCAACAGGGACCATGCAACCCTTAATCTGACCCTCCCCACATTAATCATAAAAAAAATGTTGCCATGACCTTTGAGTTTATTTTTTTGTGAAGATGAATAACAGTACATAATATAAGATTTCTCTGAACAATGTACATCAGCTTTGTAATAATCTGAGGGCGATATCTTCATCATCTTGTAAGCTAAGACCAGTGTCCATGTCATCTTCACTTCCCTCCTCTTCATTGCTTTCCCCACTGTCTTCATCCTCCTCTTCACTGTCTTCATCCTCTTCTCCACTGTTCTCTTTCTCATCTTCATCCTCCTCTTCTTCTTCACTACTGCTATCACTGTTGACAACCATTCTCCTTTTCTTTGATGGCCTATCATTTAAAAACACAAAAAATCCTTGATTTTTTAGATTGAATTTCTCATATATACATATAAATTGTGTATAATGAATTCAAATCTTGAAGATTTGTTAAGATTCCTATGATTTTGTTACTGAGTTTATTAAGATTTAAACATGACACATTTAAAAACTTGATTCACAAGATTTAAGTTAAAAGGTTCGAACAGTATGGATCAATAAATTTATGGGGTTCAATTATTGTAGACTGTCAATTTTCTAAAGTGTATTTTCTTGAATTAGCTTACATGTATATTGTATGAAGAGTTTGTTTAACAATTGATTGACAATATGAATGTGGGTATGGGGAGGCCCATAAAATTCACCAAAAATTGAGCCATCACAAATTCTAATGATTCTACTATGTGGATCTAAAGGGGGGGGGTCGAGGTGGAGATCTTCTTCCCCCTGAAAAATTCAAATTTATTAAATTAACTAAGTACCGGTAAATTTACCAAAAAATAGGCCTTGGACCCCCCTGGCAAACAAAATTATCTTTCCCTTTGAACCCCCTTGAAATTTTTTTTGGAATCTTGCATGTTCCACAATACTGGGAGCAGCACTGATCTACAGTGTAGCCATCAATAAACCAGTCACTCCGTGTACTCACACATCATCCTCACTGTCATCGCTTGACTCGTCAGAATTTTCTGGGGTGGGGATAAAACTCAAGGGGTCTTCTCTCTCATCTTCATCCCCAGAACTCCCTAGCTGCACCACCATTTCATCCTCATCTTCCTGTGAAATAAAACAAAACATCGTATTGTAAAACCCCACAAAACATAGCATCCTACAGGCTCTCTTTCACTGCATTAAGGAATACCATCCGTTTCAAAGAAAGATAGCTCTCACTGAGATAAGTTAACTTACACTCCTTTAAACTAAAAAGGTCAATTTGAATTTTACAATGTTTTTCAACTCGCAGTAAATCTAAATTTTGTGCATTCCAGTAACAAGGTTTCTTGCACAATCATTGCAATTTGAAGCAAAAATTTAAATGATGCACAGAGTACTCCTTGATGGTCAAAAAAACTAAACATTGTATTATCACTATTTCTCTGTTTCTGTCTCTCTAATCAAAAACCTCAAAACAAAGTCATACCTCCACTTGGCCTCTTTTACTCCTGGCTTTTCTCTCCTCTCTTCTCTTCAACCTTTCTTCCTAAAAATTGAAATAAGTGAAACAAAACATATTTCCATTTCAAAAAATAACTTCTACTTCTTACTTTTGGTTCTGAAAACTATGATTTTGGACCTCGAAACACCTGACATGTGTATCAACTGAAAATAGATCAATGAAAATCCCCATTTTTTCTTATCCTTTCCCTATGTAACTGTGTTTTTGTTTGATCCGCTCCCTATGTATCTGTTTAACTCACCCTGTGTTTTTGTTTGATCCGCTCCCTGTAGATCTGTTTATCTATCTTGTCTTCCTCCAACATTCTCTCTCTGGCCGCGGCGATGTCGATCCCTCCCACCTCCTCCTCTTCTTCCTCCTCCTTGTCCACTGTCGACTTCTTCATCACATCGGTCACAGCCTGCAGCACACAGTAAATAATGATTTCTAACTTGATAATTAAGAATTTCCATCAAAAATCAATAAACTGGCTTCAAATCACACAAACTTTACGTTGAAATTTACTTGAAAAAAAAAATTATAAAAAATTATTGTGAAGTTTTCCTTTCTCTCACACCATTCTTAAACAATTTATTATTACCTCTCCTTCTTCATCGAATGTCACTTTTGTATTCACTTTCACTTTCTTCTTCTGTAATTTTTTTGCTAGTGCGTATTTACTCTGTGCTTTCTTCTCTTTGCTGTCTTTGCCTGGTTTATCACCATCTTCCTCCTCGCTCTCTGAATCAGGAAGAACAGTCCTCTTGACAGTAAACAAATCGTCATTGTCATCATCCAAATTGAAATCTAATCGATCACCAGTTTCACTAGTCCTAACATTTTCACTTTCACTTTCAGATTCTGAAGAGTCTGATTCCTCTGTGTGTTTTACTGTATGGCCTTGCTCTGTTTCTGACTCAGATTCCTGTTCTGAGGAGTTTTCTCCCTCACTTCCTGAAGAACTCCCTGCTTCCTCAGCTGCCTGGGTTAATCTCTCCAGACTTGCTTTTTTCTGAGCTTCTCTTTCTGCTTGTCTTTTTTCCTCTCGTTTCAAAAATCTTATCCTTGGTGGAATGGCAAGGCCTAAAGAACTGGAAAGGAAGAGTTATTCAATATGCTCAAAGAGTCTAATTTTAGAAAAAGAAAGAAATTTTCAATTAGATCAGAATTTGTATTTTTAGATAAGCATGACTTGTCACACAGTGTAAAATCTAATTACAAATTATGTTTTTAGTCTTACAGAAACTTACACTTACATGCACCTATTTGTAGAGTGTACACGTAAATAGGAAAGAATAAATATACAAGTACAGTACCAATCAGACCCAACCTAACACCAGAGCAGACTCCACCTAAACCCGGGTTTAATTTCAGGTTTACTCTGGGTCTGCTTTTTGAAAATTTGCGTCAACTCGGGGTTTACTTTGGGTCCACTTGGAGTTCACTTTACGCACTGAAGTGTGAAGCAGACCCGTCTTTTATCTTAACATCTTACTGCCTGTAATTCCTGCCCCTTGGTTATTCCAAATACACATGTACCATCTGCTTTCAAGGGTATACTTCTGATCAGGGTTTACTCTCTGTGTCTACTCTGGGTTTACTTTGGGGTTACTCTGGGTCTGCTCTAGTTAACCCATAGTAAACCCCGAAAGTAAACCCAGGGTTTACTTTCTGTTAGGTTGGGTCTGATTGGTACTGTAGATACTTCAATCCTTCATACCTTGAGAACTTTTCTGTGTCAAGTTGGTGTACATCAAACACTTTTTTGTTGCTCATCAGAAAAATTGATCGAAGATATCCTAGAAAAGCCTACAAATAAAATCATTCTTTTTAGCAATTGTGATAAAAGATACATCTTCGCTAGCCAAGGGTTTTCGGTCCACTCTGCTCCCCATAAACCGTTGGCGGATTTCATTACGAAAACTCGGTGACAAGCTCCGTTTAATGATTGGCTGCAGCTGCGAGTAGCTGATCCAATCGCAGCGTTGTAAACATTCGCTTATAAATAAACTTTTAAAAGAAACACACGTGTGATCTTTGGTAAAACATTAGGTGCTTTTCACAAGTTGAGGCACAAGTGCTCGAGTACAATATCTCAACAAGGATGGTCTAACCAGATCACTTTAAAAAACGATATATTTTACTGGATTTAACAGAGATTTAAAAACTTGTCAAGGCTCGTGCGATCGTAGCATGGGAGGTAAACATGGCGAATGAAGAAGTTGCCTATCCCGTTAGTATATACATGTACGTCCCTGCTTATGGTTAGAGTTTCAATTGTTCAATGAGCTGTATTTTATTTATTTCTTTTGTCCACAACGATACCTGGTTTTATGGCTGGAATGGATTTATATATAGCGACTTTTTCACTCCCGGTACAGGTCTCTACAAACACTAGGCCTATAAATAAAACATTCCTTGCTTTCTCTAGGTTATATCTTCATTCCCATTGAATAGCATCGTTAATTATGTTCCTATTCTTGCTAATCAACATGTTTTCAAGTTGTATTTATGCCGTAGCGTGTATATTACCCGTTGTTTCATTCGATTAAAATGTAAATATACAAGGGGCGCAACTCAAGTTGCTCACAAGATAGCGGCACCGCATCACCGAGTTTTCGTAATGAAATCCGCCAAGGGTTTATGGGGAGCAGAGTGGACCGAAAACCTATGGCTAGCGAAGATGTAAAAAATACTGTATAAAGGGAAATATTCGCCCCCTTTTATTTTCGCCCCTTTCGCCCTCGTTGTCAGCAGGCAAATTTAAGACTAGGCGAATTCCTATACATGTATCTCATGTTATTTCTCTTACACAACAGTGTCTGGGCGAATTCAAGACAGGGCAAAACTGTTTGCAAGTGTAAAAGGACGAAAATTGCACAGGGTGAAAATAACCCTGTATACAGTTATCAAAGCCAAACAAGCAGAGAGACATACATATGGACAGACAGACAGAGTGGCAGACCTACCCGTTGGGCCATTTCCTTCAGAGAGGGGTCTGAAGCCAGTAAGGACTCCAGCTTTGCCTGTATGCTCCATAGCTTCTTGGGATTTATTCTGTTTAAAATACAAAACAATTCATCTTTTAAATGCAATTATCAAAGATAAAAAAGGAAAGAACTATCTAACCATACCTAGTATTGTAAGCTCAAACGACAGTGACTCTAATCTTAATTTCTAATAATATTTTGTCAATGACATAAATGATATAAAGTGTCAATAATTTCCTATCTGTATAGGAATTTCCTTACCTGATTTTGTTGATGGGAATTTTCTTACCTGATTTTGTTGATGGGAATTTTCTTACCTTATTTTGTTGATGGGGATTTCCTCACCTGATTTTGTTGATGGGGATTTCCTTACCTTATTTTGTTGATGGGGATTTCCTTACCTTATTTTGTTGAAGGGGGTTTTTTTATTCAATTTTGTTTACCTGATTTTGTTGATGGGTATTTTCTTGGCCTCCAGCTGTTCTATCATTCCCTTCTCCTCCGAGGGGACAAGGACAAGCAGGGCCTCTCCCCCCTTCTGGTAGCGAGCGGTTCTCCCTGCCCGGTGGATGTACGTGTTGGCATTCTCTGGACAGTCAAGCTGGATCACCCAGTTCACCTCTGGAATGTCTGAAAGGGAGACAACCACACTTAAACTCTATGTACAATGTACATCTGTAGGATAAAATTCAATCATGGGCTGTCTGAAATTGGGATGGATCTTTGAACATGACAGAAGAATCTCCACAAAGTTCTGATTTCTTAATTTCACTGAAAAATACACATTCTTATCTTTTTTAGATGGGATTTTCCCCTGATAACTATTTCTATATGATTATTTGAAGCCTTGAATTATTCAAAAGATTCAAAACAAAGCATTTACAATTTTCCAACCAGTTAAATTAACGTGGTTGATGCTATAAAACATTCTCTGCAAGCTTACCTAATCCTCTAGCTGCTATATCTGTGGCAAACAGGACAGCATTCTGTTTACGACAGAACTGATTGTACGTGTCCACTCTCTTTAACTGGTTCATGGCCCCATGTAAAGCCAACACAGTTACCCCAGGCCTCAGTCGCCGGAAAATCTCGTGGATAAACTTCACCTATGAGGCCATACAAGGGTTTGTTATAATGAAAAAAAATTATATTCACTATTGAAAATCATTTATCCAAATGAAAATTTGATTACCCCTGTAATATGAGAGGATGTGACATAGAAATCTACATAATACATGTGTTCTCTGTTGTAAATCTTTTTTCCCATGATATCAGAAAAGCGAATTAGAAACTTTTCAAGCAAATAGACGAAGAAAGATTTTCACCTGTTTACAGCTTGCCAGAAACACTAAGACTTTAGACTTCAGGTGATTCTTCACAAAGGACCACAGCATGCTGATTTTGTCATGGAGTTCACATACCACATAGTTCTAAAATGTCAAAGCATCATCATCAACAAATCCATAATATGTTAACATGAATGTATACAGTGAATTTAAATAGGAATATATAATTTATCTATGGCTGGGTACCTGTTCAAGTTGAGACGGTGTGCTATGCTCTGCATTCTCGTGAGCAGACACAAACATTGGATTCTTCAGACTCAAGCGAGCCAGGTCCTTCACCGATCTGCAAGATACAGAGTTTTAATCAATATTTAATCATATATAATCCAGGCAAATATTCACCAATTGTTGAAACATTGAGAACACTCACTTGGTTTGTGTGGCAGAGAACAGTAGGGTCTGTCTTTCTGGAGGCAGGTTTTCTATGATGGCGTTCATGTCTCTACTAAATCCTAGGTCTAAGATTCGGTCAGCCTCGTCCAACACTGTGTGCAAAAGATATATCACTATGTATTATAAATGCAAGACCTTAATTCCCATCTCCCCCTTCCAAAGAGAAAAATAAATGAATTCCATATATTTAGCGATATCATATATCCCTAAATATTTAAGACAGGGTGTTATCTTGCAAAATTTGATTTCCAATTTTTAGCGTATGACAATGAAATCTATATGTTTCTAACTTTTTTAACTCTTTGTATGGTGATACTTTTAGTGATCCTTTGGTTACTGTAAATTTTACAACGTTTTTTACCACCCAAACATTTCAGGTTTACAGTGATTTGTGACCTTACCAAGAATCTGAAGCGAGTCTGCCGTGAAGTTGAAGGTTTCGTCCATGTGCTGTAACAGTCGCCCCGGGGTACAGATGATGATGTTGGTTCGGTTTATTCTGGCTGTTTCTTCCTTCAGCAACTGTCAGGAAAATAAACTTGAACTAAAAAACAGTGAAACTTACTCCTAATGAAAGGAACATAAAAATGTTCAAATGAAGGAATGGGAAAGAGAAAACTTCCTTGTTACAATGTTTTCGTTATTGTTGAGTTCCATACAAGTGAGTTCTACTGTTTTCTTTATGTAATATAAATCTAATTCATACAATGTATGAAAGATGAACAATTGACAAAAAATAACTTGGTGGTTGGTATCAGATTTAAACATAATTTATGATGTGTCACAAACCTTCCCTCCTATGACTAGGCCAGCTGAAAAATCGTGTAATTTTCCAATCTTTTTCAACACTTCAAATGTTTGGTAAGCCAGCTCTCTTGTAGGGGAGATAATAAGAGCACCAAGTCCATCAATGGAACTCCACTTATGTCTGTATAAACACTCCAAAACCTGAAAGAATTTATAGAGAAGAAGTTGTTGAGCAGGGCAAATTAGCTCTGTTTTTAAATGGAGCCCAAATATGTAACATTGTCAAAAGATGCTTATTAGAGTCAAGCTGGTTTATTTTAGAAGGATATTAATTTTTAAAGATGATCTTACTGGAATGAGAAATGCAAGGGTTTTCCCCGATCCAGTTTTGGCTGCACCAAGAATGTCATGCCCCTGTAGAGCAAGTCCAATGGATTCCCTTTGAATTTCTGTGGGAGTGGTAAACTTTGCCTTTTGAAGCCCTGAAAGATTATCAATTCATGAAAATTTCTATGGATTAAGGGGGTTAATAATAAATGAACTCAGTTTTTAAAGCATTGGGACAATATCAAAATTAGATGCAGCACACATAAGCAAGAATGGATAAAATATGAAGGTTTGAAACCAGGCTATTCATTGTAATCAATAGTCAAACTCTAGCAACAGAAATGTCGAATGTCAGAGATCAAACCTATTGAAATGTATTGATATTAAAAAGAAATATGTTTCCTATTTTCAAGAATATTCAACATACCATCTAAAGTTTTCTTTGACAGTGGAAAATCTGAAAATGTCTTTATGTCTTTTGCTTGAACCTATTAAAATACAAAAATACAAAATAATTGTACATCAGTTCATTGTATTAATTAAATTATCATGACATTTGACTTTTTATAATTTAGAGTACAGACACGACACTGTGGAACTCCCTTCCACACTCAGTGGTATCAGTATCCTCTTTGGGCCAGTTCAAAACTGTAGTCCCAAATTATGTCCCATAACTCTAAAATTTCTATAAAGTGTTATGCAAATACATATGTACATGTATATATACTTTTTCAGTTAACAATGTTAACTGTTGTTCTTTTTTTGTTGTTGTAGCAGATTTGTATATATATTTTTTCTTTATAATCCGTTAGTCCGCTTGCGCAACGCCAGCATATAGTCATCAGGATTGATGGAATGCTGTACAATGTAGATGTAGACGTATTTTCTGAGGCAGGGGCTAAATCTAACAGTTGTCAATGTGGTTAAATATGGGAGAAATAATGAGGGACCAGATAAGGATTCAAATTTGGGCCCTAATTGAGTGCTCTACCAACTGAACTGTCTGGTGCCAGTGATTGAACCAGTCTGGCCATTATAACACCCTAGAATTTATCCATCTTTCCAATGAATGATTCATACATGTAACTCAGTTGCATGTATGAGTTTTTTATCATTCATGGTAAGTTTTTATAGTCCTTGCTGCAAAATGCATGGTAATGTTTTTCAAAGTTATTTTATCTACCCCCTACTTTAATCTCGGTGAGATTCGTTGAGACTGAAAATTTTGACTGATGTTGTGTCTCTTCTGAGAAGAGACGTCAGTCAAAATTTTCAGTCTCAACAAATCCTGCTGAAATTACCCCTACTTGTCTGCTGCAATTTACACAGCACCAGACAGTTCACTTGGTAGGGCACTCAACTAGGGCCCATATTTGAATCCTGATCTGATCCCTTATTATTTTTGCCATCCCTTCACAAGACCGAGACTTTTTATTTTTTATGTAGCTCATTTTACAGTAAAATGTTTGACACACTGTTTTTCATGTTTAAATAGCTTTCGTCAAATGTTATCGTTCAGCACACACTTGCTAGTGTTTATATTTAAAAGGTATTTAACATTGACATTATTCATATCCCTCTGTAAATATGTTTTGGTTAATTATCGAAAACATACAAACTTAGAAGTTTCCCCTAAACCTTCCGTTTGAAAACTGACCTTAGCATATCGCGACTGTAGTTCTGTTATTTCAGAATCGATGACTTGGGAACTCTTCAGCCTCGATTTGAAAAGTTCCTGTTTCCTGATTTTCCCCTTGTGGCCTTTGAATTTATCTTTATGAGGCTTGTTTGTCCCATAGTATCTCGCCCTCGTGTTTCCCTTCGGATTCATGTTGAAATGTATATTTTCCCTATCTTCTCCAGAAGAGAGTTCCAAATTATCACGTGACAGCTTATATGTCACATGATACAAAAATGGCTCTCTCCGTAGCGGTGTGTCTGATTTCGGTTTTGAGCGTATTTGCCTTATTTTGTCATGTCAGTTGCTACCCAGATAATTTGACAGTACCAGCACTATACAGAATTGACTTGGATCTTCCCGAGGAGGAAAGATGGGTTCAAGTTGCCAAGGATCACAAGGAGATAGTGCCGGATGTATACAACGTCTTTTTGTAAGTCACCTTCTTGTTAACATGCAGCAACTGCTTAATAGCTGTATTTAATCTGTAGTCAAATAAAGCATCTCAACCATAACAAGATATTTGTTTAAATAATTCATACCAATTAATAATTGATGACATATCCAAATGATAGGCTGTTACTGTGTTATACATATGTGTAATGAGGAAGCTTATAAGAGCATGTGGCACATGTATCTACTTATATACTCCAATGCTTTAAGAGGGAAATCATAATGGCATTTATGCAATTCTCTATTTCCTAATTGCGAACAAGTAACTTGTACAAACTACACATTTAATTATGTAATCACACATGCAGTGCAGTAAAACATACAAGATTATTAATGTTTTGTTATATGCGGTTTTTAGATTCCTTCAAAAGTGTTGAGGAAGAGAAAGTGTTTATTGTCCAGTCCCATACATGAATGCTGTCATCTTAAACTAATTTAATTGTTATATTTACAGGTGATATAACACCTATCTATATGACTGATATTAAGACATATTTCTGATAATTTATTTTGTTACTGTAACAGTTAACTTACTTTCTGTACATTGTCATATGTTTATACATATACATGATCCAGATTTGTATTGAGGTAAAAATAGTAGATAGTAGATAAACTATAGATAGTTATTATGTATGGATCTAGAGGGGGTTGGGATCAGGGGGGTCCAGACCCCCCCCCCCCCCCTGCAAAATTCAAATTTATTTACTGGATCTGCGCTGTTATGGTTATCATGTAAATTGTCTATATATCAGAACTTGCATGAAATATGAAGATCAAGAAAAATAAAGAAAATAGCACTAGTATGGGAGGAAAAAGCTCCATTTGGTATACATGTAGCAAAAAATTGAATTGAAAATACAAAGCAAACGTTTTAAATTGCAAATCATTTTGCATCCCCACCTTCATCTGCTGCATGGTATACTGTAAAACGAGAAAATTTGGCGCATACGTATTTTAGCACCAACGCAATTGCCAGTACATTGGCGCAATTATATTTTAGCGCACGCACCTTTTCTTTAAAAAAAAATACAAAAAATGTTCCTGTTTGATAAACGATCACGCCAAAATTTAGTTCTGTGTTCACTCAAGCGCGTGAACACAACGACTTTGATTTCTATCTCGCATGCACGGTAAACTGTCGTTGTATTGTCGTTGAGAACAATACACTTACTTCTGTGTAAATCGTCAGTAGATAGATATGAAAACTTCATTTATTGGCGATGATGTGTAATTTTTGTTGGTAAACAAATTTGAGTTATCGGATTTTGAATTAAACGTGTCGACTTGGATAACACTAGAAGAGTCATGAAACTAAAAGTGAAATCGAATGCTACATTTACCATGAGTTTCGATCACCATGAGCGAATCTTTTTCACAGTAATTTTACATTAAAATAACACAAAAAAGAGGTATCGTCTTGTTATCTTTATATCCACTAATCAGAGATCAAGGAAATTATTATCAATCATGTATTGTCAGCGTAAACGATCGCCACGCTTAATCACATTTTCACCTCGAGGCGCTAAATGGAAGTGGCATGGAGAGAAGCCCAATTTTCAAGGTGCTAATGAGAGATATTAAAAAGCAATTAAAATTGAATTAATTAATCCATGTTTAGGCAGAACTTACCCGATAACCCATACTGTTTACCTGTGTAATTGTTTAAACAAACAGAATCGACGGCATTTGATATTACACTTCTAGATAGCATTAAAATGGACTGATGTTATTGTTTTGCAACTTCAAGAAATTTAATACATACGGAAAATCGTTGGCGCACTATTAATTTTAGCGCTCAGAGGCAGTTGCGCCAAAGGCGCTAAAATTTGTAGTGCGCCATATTTTCTCGTTTTACAGTATATTAAATTATCAACATTGATTGTCTTTCTCATGTAAACAAGAGAAGAGAAGCATCTTGTCAATGAACCTCATTTACTTTATACAGAAAAAACTTGTTTAGTACGTAGAGGGATATAGCGAATTCTTGGATATAGCGAAGTTTTTTTTTAGTCCCCGGTATAATTCTCAACAAATCATTGCAAAATTTAATGGTTATAATGAATTCAGATATAACAAATTTACAGATGTCAGGAACTATTTTAAGTCTCGTAGAGGTGCATGAATAATAATGAAATTTAACACTTTTATAACGAATTTCTTTACAGTTTAAAAAGTTTGGACTACCATTTAACATAATAGTTTGAATGAATTCATTTTCATATACATTTTTCAATTCAGGATCCCAATATTAAAGGTATCAAAAGAATGTATTATTATTTTAAGCCTCAATTAGCAAAAATTATAGTCTGGTAAACATGTATATAGTAAATTCGCTATAGTTATTATTACGAATTCGTTATATGGATATAACAAATTACGGATATAATGAAGTGAATCCATAGTGTTATCCTGTACGTTCCCTCATTCTGTCACTAATCCTTCCATCATCATTAACTTTCCATTCATTATCTCAGCAACAGTTCCAAACATTCAACTCAAATTCGAAATATGGATATGTCATACCAGTATGAATCAAGTTCAAATTTGTTCAGGTCTGATAATTTTTGACAGAGTAATGCTTCTTAAACTTAAAAAATAAAAGAAGAAGAAATTTTCAGTTTCCTCTCTAACTTCAGAAGGGATGTATATATAAAGTTGAAATTCCATATACTGTAACATGTATTCTATCAGAAAATACAGGTCAAGTTCAAAAACTAAATATTACATTTGAAATTTTGGCTGCCTGTGGGATCATTCGTGACGTTATGACACATCTAGTCAATTATTACAGATTCTTATTAATTTTTGTCATCCTTTATTTATTAGCACATACATGTACCTAGCAAATGTATTCATTCTTTATTTTTTCAGATCAATCCTTGGCAAGTTTCCATATGCCAATTTAACTATAAAGGCTATCGAAGCCTTAGCTGCTGACATAGACAACTTTCTTCCCAAACCGTATGCCGGAGAAATGAGAGGTATTTCAATCGTTTTTTTATTTTGGTCATTAAGCTGTTTTGATGGAACTTATAAATTTGTTTGTATACTGTAAACATACATGATTTATAATTAACACATTTGAAAGCACAACTATTTTTGTTAAAGTTCTTCGATCCTCATCCTCAAAGTATTTTTTTTCATCATAAAAATGTTATTTGTCTTTCAAAGTTTATAAATGAAATAAAAAGGAATTTATTAATGGTATCCATGCATTTTACAAAGTTATTGCAAATTTGCCCACGATGGATATAAAGAAATAAATAATGTGTACAAGTCAACGCTAAAAGACTAACTAAATGTGTCTATATAAAAGGCAGATTTATGGTATGAATAAAAAAAAATCCAGATAATTTTGAGTTATCGAATATGGCTGAGGATCAGAGATTGTTATCTGATTAGAGTTACCAAAGATGAATTGATTTGAACACATTTTATTACCAAATATGGTCAAAAAGATGAAACACAAATTCTAAAAATTTAGATTGTCCTCTCCTTAATTACTACAAACATTATATATTACAGTTACTGCCTTACAGATATACATTCATAACAATTATAGTACATGCACAAGTGACACAGAAATAGATGCAAGCACATATGAACCGATATTCTCTTAAGCATGTTAAGATTTAGTTGTTAAAGCATGCATTTATTAGTGTGCACTTGAATTAGCAGACAAGAAGCAGTGTGAAAGTTCCTGAAATAAGACCGCGGAACATTAACTGGCAAGATTGGAAATATACAGCTTAAGTCAATTTCACCCGTTACAGTCAAAACATTTGAAATGGGCGGGGACAAATTGACGCGGACGTCTGAGGAAACATTGGATTGAAACTGTAGTTATAGAAAGTGTATTTTCAATCCACCTCAGCGCTTCTAACTTAATGCTATGAAAGTAAAAGCAATGGAAAAACATTTTATTTCATATCAGCAAAGCGATTGAAAATCATTTTATTTCATCAATAAGTATATAATCAGCAAATATAAAAAGATCCCAAGATTATACGCAAGACAATTAAAGCATTGGTCCGATGACTTTACAGAGTCAGTCCTCACAAGTATGAAATCAAGTGAGGCCATTGTTGAAACGGGGTTTATTCACAGAAGAGAATAATTGAAATTCCGATTTAATAAATTAAAATTTTACTTAGATAATAATTTCTTTTTTTTCCTCTAAGTTAATGTATACGAATAAATATACACGTTCATTGTTTATCTAGCCATACACTAACAACAAAAAATCATTGTTGAAGATTTCTGAGGTACGTAAATATTTATGATAATTCCGTTACTGATATTAAAACCGCAAAACATTTATAATGTAGTTTTTAATGTTAACTTCACTCAACTTTATTTATAATAAATATTTTATAGCATAATTAAAAGTGAAATATAACTATTCTTATAGAAAGTTTTCAAAAAATTCACCAACATTGCACACGTTTTTCGATCGCTTTAATTAACTTATATTATAGCATTGAATCATGATTTTTTGAAGTATACAGTCTCATAACTGCCGCGATGTGTGCATAAAAATTGAGTAACGCGCGTTAGCGCGTTATGAAAATTTGTATGCACACATCGCGGCAGTTATGAGACTGTATACTTAAAAAAATCATGATTTAATGCTTATATTTACATTTTTAAACTTCTTGCCTTGTCTGCATATGTGATTCATACCTTAAAATTCCTATCTTATCCTAAGGGTAAGTTAACATTAATGGAAGAGCCACAGTAACAGCCACAAGCGTGAACTTTGATTTTCGCTTGTGACGTTGCAGTTTACAGCGTTCAACGTTTGTGACGTCATAATAAAACTCGACATTTTAACCTTTGACTACTTGTTGCATTTAGAGGCATTTGAAGATCACAGAATTTAATGGAAAAACACAGTAGAATGTAAATATAGCAAGTTAGAAGCGCTGAGGTGGATTGAAAATATACTTCATAAAACTACAGTTTTAATCCAATGTTTTCTCAAACGTCCGCGTCAATTTGTCCCCGCCCATTTAAAATGTTTCGACTGTAACAGGTGAAATTGACGTAAGCTGTATATTTCAAATCTTGCCAGTTAATGTTCCGCAGTCTTATGATTTAATTGAGAAAATTACTTAGTTGTAAAGAAGTTTCTTCAAAACTAGATGTAGCTTTTTTGATTATATGCAAGTATTAGATTTTTAGATGGATATACCGATAGATGTAGTTTGCATTTTTTGAAATATCTTGTTTCTCCTAGTATGTCATCTGCTGATGTACAATAATTGATTTAATTTTGTTATAAGGTATAGCCAAGGCCCTTAATATGAATCTTGGTGGCATTGTTGGAATGAATATTCTCTATGATGTAACAGCGTAAGTCTAAACATTTCTTTGATCTACTGAAAGCAACACAAGCTAAAATCACAGGAGGTAATTTTAAAGACAATCAATTTTCATATAGAAAACAACCCAAATTAGTGCACTTTTTTCTAATAATTTTTTCTAGTTTCCATGTGGTTGAGAAAAAAAAATTAGTTTTGTGATTGTTGTGCAACTCTTTTTTGTTTTTTTGTATGGGACATTTGAAGATGAAATAAAGATGTATGTAATGTGAAATCATCAGTATTTATAGGGGCTCAATTTTTTGGATTTCTTGAAAATAAATCAGGAAGAATTATGAGACACAGTTTTTATTTTTTATACAAAGCAATAAATCCATGAAAAAAACATCCTAACATAACATTTAAATATTGACAATCCAAAGAAGTTGGCCCTCATGAATTGAAATGATTCCACAAAATATATGGTAGTCTTACAAAGACCTAACTTTCTATTCAGGTTTTGTACCAGTATTGTATCCCAAGATGCCAATGGTCAGATCTGGCACTCCCGAAACCTAGACTATAGCTTTGTGGACATGCTGAGGGATATCACTATTAGAGTTGACTTCATCAAAAAGAACCAGGTTGGCGAAATCATTTTTATAGTTGTAGATCTATATCCCTATACAAAGCTATTTGTTCTTAGACTGATAATGATTATTAAATTCTCTCATAAAAGACTTCGGACAACCACTATTAGCTAAATATTCTCAAGAACAAAAAGGATAAACTCACAGAGAAGCCTATTGGGGGTGATGACACTTGGTTAAGGCCAGTTTACTAATAAAGTGCTTCAGTTGGGACGATGCTAGTAAGACTGACGTTCTGTAGTAAGATGTGCCCCATATCAAGCTTTCACAATGGTTTCTGTTTGTGCAGACTGTGTACAGTGGTGTGACATATGCTGGCTATGTGGGGCTCATCACAGGAATGAAGCCCAAGGGCTTCACCATGACTCTGGATGAGAGAGGTGGGCATAGCTTGTTTTTACAATGATCTATCTATGTCTCAGTACAGTCAAACTTCAATCTTATGAGACAACTGCAGTACATATAATATCCGGGGCAATGGCTTTTTAAAGTATGGTGATTTATCAAATACAATGAAATGATAAAAATGTCTCTCCGTACAATATACATTGACACAATATACATTTTATTATAGTTATAAGAAGTTGTCTACTCCTGTATATTTGTGTTTCAGATCAGGGAGCTTGGTGGGAGAATTTTATTATTGGTCTGTTAGACAGAAGAGCTATGCCTATCAGTTTCTTAATGCGAGATGTGAGTAAACAGGGTCACACACTATATCTGCCATGTTTTCTCCAAAACCACCAATAGGCTTTTATACATTTACTTATATTTTGGCTGTCAGTAAAACTCTGATTTTTTAATTGATTGTAGACATTTGCTGAGAGTAATAACTTTAAGGAGGCAGTAGACAAAATGGCGTACACATCCACGGAGGCCTCGGGCTACGTCATTGTGGGCGGGGTCAACAAGGGGGAGGGGATGGTCATCACCAAGGGCAGACTAGGGCCGGTTGATTTATGGCAGCTGGACCCTGAGAATGGAAGGTAGGGACACAGATTTGTCAGGTAATGAGTAAAGGTACATGTACATCAGGACATTCAGTACATGTACTGTGATTACTAATGATAACCTACCGGTAGGTTCCTTTATTTTCTTGTTTATTTGCTAGGTGGTTTGAAGTGGAGACCAATTACGACCACTGGGTCCCTCCTCCAGCTAGTGACAATAGAAGGTATGGATGGCTGTTGTTACAGTCTTTGTAGATGTATGTAAAATGTGAATCTGTAAGTGTAGAGGCCATGACTTAGCAGTTAAGTAGTTACAGTAAAACTCGGTTATAGCGAAGTCCTAGGCACCAATGGATTTAATTCATTATATCCGTTATTCGTTATATGCACATAACGAATTTGTAAAAATAAGCATAGCGAAATTGCTATATCCATGTTTTCTTTCACCAGACTACAATTTATGCTAATTAAGGCTTAGAAAGAAATTACATTATTTTGAAACCTATAAATATGGGATTGTAAATTGAAGAAAGTTTGTGAAAGTAAACTCATTCTAAGTAGTATGTCAAATTGCATTGCATACTTTTTAAACTTTAAATAAATTTGTTATAAAGCTTTTAAATGTCGTTATTTTATACCTCTATGGGACTCAAAATGAGTTCGCTATATCCGTAAATTTGTTATATCCGAATTCGTTATAACCAGGAAAAATTTGTAAGGGTTTGTTAAGAGTTTTACCGGGGACTCCAAGAAACTTCGCAATATCTGATATTTCCCTATATCCGTGTTCGTACTAAATGAGTTTCACTGTAATAGGTCAGTAAACAAAGGTTAAAAGTTTAAATCCCTGAGGTTTACAAAGCTTGATATGGTACTGTACACATAGTATATTTAGTGTATTCAGAATTGGGCAGAATTTGGATTTTCAATTGGTAAGTGTAGAAAATAATCTCACTTTGTTTCTGTTAACTCACAATTATTAAGGCATGTAGCAACAAGGGAGGTCATGCTGGGCCCCATTTTATGCTGGAAGGTGTCATTTATTTATATTCAAATATTGAAAAAAAAATTAAACAAACTGAACCCGAACTTTTAGCAGGAGGAAAAAAAAAAAAGAAAACTTTAACAAAAAATTGCAAGAAGCGAATCATATTGATCAAATTTTTATGAGGCAATAATATACATGTATACCCTTCCCCCTCCCCCGTCCCCCAATGGATAAATTGAAAAAAAAATATCTAAATTTTATGTACTAGTTCACTACATGATCAGTACGTGTTTGATGTTTTAGGCCAGATTATTTTTGGATGATTTTTTTTCTTCCTATTTATAGCTCGTTCACAAAGGTAAATAAATTATAATTGGGAAAAACGTGAACAAGACAATTAATTGCAAACTCTAGACTTAGTTATCGTCGTTTGAATCTTATAACGTTTAAAATGTGACAACATATAAAAAAAAACCCAATATCACATTTTATTCAAGATAATATATCCCTATATATTGAGATCATACCAATTACTGGAAGATCATTGATTTGATATCCCTTTTTTGTATTATAACAAAGATGCTAATTTTTAGCATTTCTAAAACATATGGATTCATTTACTATTATCTTATCCAAATTTAAAAACAGAAAACCTTACCTTAAAAATTAGAAACTGTGTTAATTTATCAAGTACTGTGTATGTAAAACATGTATGTAAAAGCTTCAATAGTCTATGATAAAGAAAGATAACTTTTGCTGATTGAAGCAATTTTCGTTACAAACCTATACAACAACGTGCTATTCTGAACTAAAAAGCAGCGCTTCATTATGTTTTGTAATGTAAATTGGCAATGTATATAACTATATATTATTTTTATATACTGTTAATATTTTTAATTTTATGCTGCGATGGTAATTAAAATTTTGCTTTTTCTATATAATCACTGTGTCTTATACTAGTTTTCTTCGTATCATGATTATAGACACATTATTAATTTTTGAAAAATATAGCAGTGCTTCATCACTTCACATTTGTTTCATTTGAATCTATTGATAATGACTTTAATGAAAATCAATATTAAAAAGTTTTAAAAAATATATGCTAAAATTAATAGTAGAGGGATGTTACACCTAAAGTGCATTTTTAGTCAATATATATTTACACATGTACACCCAATTTATAACATTTTGCGATGCTTTCCGAAAATGGGATGCTTTCCAAAAAAAAAAAATTAAATTATAGTATACACAGCCAAATGTTATATGCTTAAGGTATATTGTTTTTACCTCTCAATATCAAAAGCACCTGTTCAATACATGTATTAGATTATCATTCATTTATTCTAACAGAGACCCAGCTGTGAAGAAAATGAATGAGATAGGGCCCAAAAATATCACTGTGGATTCATTGTTATCTGTGATGTCACTTCCTCCTGTACTCAATCAGTAAGTACTCTGATTATAAGGAATTCATACAGTATGTTAATTAATATTGTCACTCCACAGCAAATAGTACCTTTCAAAATCTTTAACATTATTTACATGTAAATTTCCACTGAGCATATTATTTCTGAAGCCTAACTTTGATAAATTTTATAACTGCTTTAGCAATAGAAATTCTGAAAGTCCTGAGCAAGAAGATACAGTCTATTTCAAGTTTTTATTTTTATTAAATATTTTTATTTTTATTTTTATTAGGAGTAGGAAGGGACCATAGTAATTTAACCTTATTCCAGCAAGAAATCCATTAGAGAATTAAACATTCTCTTGTTTTTATTTTTTCCCTGAATTAAAGTCCAACTCTTGTGTTGAATTTCTTTTTTTCCATTTGCAAAGTTACATTTCATGTATTACTTATACTGTAAAAAAAAAATTGGTTTCATTTAGATAGTACTAGTAATATGAATATTTATGCCCCCCTTCGAAGAAGAAAAGCATATTGCTTTGCTGCTGTCCGTCTGCCGGTCAGTCAGTCCATCAACAGTTTCCGCTCATTTTCTTCACAGAGTTTGCACGTACTGAAATAAAATTTTGTGTACATGTTTAGAATATTAATATCTAGTTCAAGTTAGAGTTTGGTTACGACAGAGTTATGCCCCTTTGACTAAAAAAAATTCCAATATTTTGCAGTTTCATTTTCTTCACAGAAATTGTACATTCTGAAATGAAATGTGGTATACAGATTTATTATAATAATATGTAAGTAAAGTGTCCGTTCATTTTCGTTGCAGAGGTCTTCAAGGGAGGGGGGCATAAGTGTTTCACTAACATCTCTTGTTCATTTTAAATTAAGAGGAGTTTTATTCAAGAATTGTTAATACATTTTCTTTTTAGTAAAACTACCTATACAATTGTGATGTCTGCAGCAAAACCAGAGCTGACCAAGGTTTGGGTTCGCCACTACAACGGTTAAACGTTCTACAGTGTTCCACACTACAAAAGGTTTAACAAAGACAGACCATTTACAAACATTGAAGCTTAACAGATTCAGAGCACACGTTACATCCACACAAGGTGATCCTATGTGATTCTGTGATACTACCTGTAACATTATTATATTAATGTATTATTGTCTATTTATTACACATTTCCCGTTTTCACACCAGCTCATTATTTTGTTTTGCAAATGCAGCAATTGTTTTACTGTAACGAGCTCATTACATATACGTGTACATGAAGTCAGAAGATGTAATTAGTTTTCTGATATTTATACAAGCTAGGACTCATGTGGCTGAAAACAGGTCACATACTAAACCAATGATATTTTATAGTTCTTCACTACTAGAGATTCACTACTCTTCCACACCGGATGATATTAATATAGACCAAGAGTTCCTTTGCAGTGTTGTATTGATTAATACTAATAATAATTATTATTAATGAATAATTTGTTTCATTAATGTCACAAGGTTTCTTTTAAACAACTCAATCATACTAACAAACTATTAGTATGGTTTTCAACAATGCAAAATAGAGTTTAATATGGCATATATAGCGATAATTTAGTTTACAAAAGACTATGTGTGGTATTATGCATTTTTTGCCCCCAAAATTAAAGTTTTATAAAGAGCTTTAAAAATAAGGTGGAAGATAGTTGAAATCAAATTGAAAATTAGTGTGTAAAAGGTTATCACCACAGTGACGTTATAATGTAGAAATGACGTCATGAAGATAGTCTTATTTTGTTAAATTGATGTTTTGTAGAAATATATGGGTGTTTTCTGATGGTTTTTTGACTGGGAAACATCGAGCGCAGGCTTGCTCAAGTACCATTTTTTAGTATGATGTGTATAATTATACGAATAAATACATATGTTAAATTCGTACTTGAGCAGACCTGTGCTCTATACTTCCGAATGCAAAATATAAATAAAAAATGACAATTTTTTCATTTGTTTGCAAATTTGCAGGAATTGGGTCATTTATGTGATGTCATAAATAAACAACAAATGAGCAATGATGACTAAAATCAAGATTAAAGTGATAGGCATCCTCTGTACTATAATTCATAAAAATTTGATTATTATATGATAGTATTTAAAAATTGGTTAAAATTGGGGGCAGATATTTGACCATACCAAATATAGTCCTTTTTCTTTCTGATAACGAGATCTAGTATATACAGTATAATACATTTATGACAAAGTGCCAGGGACGGGCGATTTTACTTCGTTATAAACGTAATTCATTATATCCGTCAAGTTTACAACATGTAATAAATCGGGGAATGATTTTCGCTGTAAGCCTCAATTTATTATGAGTGTGTTTGCTATAACCATGTTTTACTGTATACAGCCATTTGAGAAGAAATGTTTGTATAATAGCATGTGCCCAGGTTCACTCAGTTCTCACAGTTATATATTTTTGATAATATTGATATAAGATCATATTTTTCATGATTATGTAAACTGTTTTTGATTGATATAAGATAATTACCCAATGCTCACACTGTATGTCAAGTATATATATTTTAAAATAATAAGCATGTCAAACTTTCCCTAATTGTTTTCAATTACATTGACTGTTATAATTATGTTGATTTATAAAAAATTGATATTATTCATTGTTGATCTTTGAAACTCGTTTTCATTGAATTGATGTAAGAGAGCTAGAAGAAGGAAAATATGAAATTTTTCAAAAGCATGTATTGATAATCCGAAGCATATCTGTGATACTTGATAAGTTTTTACCATGACCCAGTCTGTTCATCACTTAGAAAATTGATAATTAGCGCTCATTCAAAAATTTAAAACTCTATAATATTACAGAGAAGAAAAAAGCATGTGGTTGTGGTAGCAATTTACATGTAAGAAAATTGAAACATTGGATGTTTCAGGCACAAAGACGTTGACGCCTCGTCCGGAGACACAAATTGGTAAAAAAAATCCCATAGTTATATAAATATTATAAAACATCTTAGCTTAAATAGGACTTTTCAATATATATTTGGAGTGAGAATACCTACAATAAAGGCATTAAATAACCAATTAAGAAAGTAACTGATTTGATTTGAACATATTTTATTATGCAAATATATATTTACATAAATGGATTAGGCAGCAGGCAATGCCTATGTAAGCCTTCTCCATAAGAAAGTAATTTTCAAAAACACACTAATGTCATAGAATCTAATCTGTGGTTTATGCTGTATATCTGTGCTATGGAGTACATTTTATACAAATGTGCAATTTGATAAGAAAGTCTTATAAATTTAGCTGCAGATTGACTCGTGAAAGGGTTTTTTTTGGTCCTGATATTTGTCATGCTACTATTGATGATCAAATTAGTAAATACACTGTAATTTTCAAATATTTGAATTTTATGAAGTGGAAATTAAAGTCTCTTATGATTACATTTATCATTTGGAAAATTTGTATAATAGATTTGCACTTTGATTGTAAAACCGTATCAAAAAGTTTTGTCATGTCTTTTTGCTTTAAAGTATGTACTGATTATAGCATTTGAGTTAATATTGTGAAAGATAGTGCATAAATGTCAAATTATGGGAGCAAACTTTACGTTATTTTCTTTAACGATAGGAAATTTAAATTAAAAAATCAAGGAAAATGTCCAATTTTTTTTTAATTTTCCGGAATCGGATTGTATAACATTTGGATTATCCTCTAAATAAAAAAAATACAATTTAATCCATGAACATTGATGTTTCTGATCAAATTTTGGCAACAAAACTCCATTATGCGTAACATTTTACCATCATTGTAACTAACCGTAGCTTTGCATTGAAATTATACAATAAAGTTGAAAATCGTGACAAGTTTTTTATTAGATTTTTTTTCAATATTCATGTACCCATGCTTCAGTAACAGAAAGCTTGTTGATTCAATGGTGAGGATAGTTACAGGTGATAAACAGCCGCAAGGAGCTACAATTTTCAAACTATCAAAATTTTATAATAGATCGTAATGACTGTATGTAACAATATATTCTTTACCTGATTAAATTTTACTTGAGTTCGAACATAACATATAAAAAAAATCTCATTATATCAAAAATGTAATCATAAATTCTCACGGGACTACAGATCGAAAGAAAGAACTCATTGAGAAAAAAAGTCACGGAAACAGGACACAAGTGCGACAGCTGCATTGATTAGTTTTCATTTGTTTCCTTATATGGTAATATCAACTGTTTATAAAACGATGAGCTCGCCTACAGTGAATACATCACGTCTTTCGGAAGAACGATGAGGACGCTTTATCTGGTTCTGGCTTTCTGTCTGCTGCAAGGCGTTGAGGGGTACTCCTTAGATCAGGAGACACAGCTTCATGCAAGTCTCACCACTAAGTATGATCGGAAGATTAGACCTTTCAAAAACCAAACGGAACCCATACAAATCAGCATGGACTTTTACATGGAGAAACTCAAAGAGTTCTTGGAAAATGAAAATAAGATTAGCGTCGTGGGATCTCTCTATATAGAATGGACAGATTTTCGTCTCACTTGGGATCCAAAAGACTATGATGGCGATCTGAATCAAACATCTCTTTTTGTTTCCGATATATGGGCACCGAATTTGTTTTTGCTAAATCCATATGAAAAACAAAAGCCAATTCTTTCAGATGATATTGCCTGTACCATACAGTCCAATGGAAACGTAACATGCCTGCTGGCTGACAATTTTGAAACAACGTGCAGTGCCGATATTTCGAAATACCCCTTTGATACTCAGATCTGTACAATAAAATTTTATGTTCAAGGATCTTTTGCTTCAAACACACTTCTCCAAAATGCATCATCAACCATTCGCTTGGACTTATATGAAATTCATGGACTTTGGTATCTAACCGGAACACGTAATTATGTTCAGACGTATCGGATTCGTGGGATGAGTTGTGCAGTTTTGCAACTTGAACTTAAAATGAAAAGGCGAAACAGCTCTTGCGTATATAACATTTTGCTACCAATATTTTTTCTAAATCTCATTCAGTTGTTTGTTTTCTTTTTACCCTTGGAATCAGGCGAGAGAGTTGGTTTTTCCATGACTGTTCTTTTATCCGTAGTAGTATTTTTCACCATCATTCAAAGCAAATTGCCTGAGTTTTCAAAACCAAGTTTATCATTTCTTACTTATAAACTGTTAGCTGATTTCCTGACTAGCATCTTTATAGTGTTGTTTGTCGTAGTAATAAGCTTCATTTATCATCTAAAAAATCACAAAAGAATACCCAGATTTATGAGAGAATATATCGAAAAAAGAAAGATAAAAAACAGTAATGAAAAAGAACCTTACATTACTTGGAAAGACGTTGCAAAGCTTCTTAATCGATGGGTTAGTATAATAGTTTTCGTTTGTTTGTATTTTAACTTTTCATTTTATATGCTTTTCAACCGATTAGGTTCTGTTAATGAGAACGAAATTTCAAATTAAAAAAGAGAGCGTCGTCTAAAATATATTTATTATTTTGAATTTCCTAATTTACTCTCAAATGAAAGATATGAATCAAACATGCATTTACATAATTTTATTAGGAGTCATCTAAAAGCAATGAAATAATTATAATTATTGAAACATCAGAGAATTTATATGTTTAAAAAACCCCAATAATTGCAATTTATATATATATATATATATATATATATATATATATATATATATATTTTTTTTTTTTTTTTTTCATCCACCCTTTATAATTTTATTTCAAGTTATATTCACTCGTATCATTTATCTTGACTAAGCTCACTTATTATTTTTTTTGATTTTATTGATTTTTTTACTTATTTATTTGTATATATTTTTCTTTAAAAATTTCAAAAAGCAATGGAAATAAATGACTTTTTAATAATATTTAAATGTTTAATGTTCTCCAACCCCCAGCCTCGAAGCATATTTTTCTTCATACAAATGTTATCCTTCAAACTTTATGAATGAAATGAAATAAAAAGAAATTTACTGATGGTTTCCATGCATTTTACGAAGTTATTGCAATTTTGCCAACGATGGACATAATGGAATAAATATACAAGTTGAGATCAAATCAGATGAAATCCTTCTAAAAGGTTATTTATTAATATTTAGTACAAGTTCCAAGTATGAAAATAGTACAAAAACATGTCCGTTTTGTAAAATATCTGTAAAACACTATAATATACACATCCTTTTAAGTCGTTCAACATTTATTGAAGATAGAGAGAACATGCTTGAAATCATTTTAGATGCATATGAATATGTTTTATTTAATAATCACGATACTGAGTTGCATTTTTTTATCACTAATGGGGAGTATCAATGGAACAAGCTTTGAAAAAATATTGTTCACAAAATGGAAAAATGTCATGGTACACTGTACAACAACAAAGCGTATTTTGTGGTTGATTGTCGCTATGTATAACTTGCCAATTGTCATGTTATATAACTGTCCATTCTAATTGTGTTTATATATATATGTATGTATGTTCTATTCTAAGTTTGTTATCAACTGTACATAACTTTGTAATTTGATTTCATAATACTATGTATTAATTTGGAGGAATAAAAGAATTAATATCTTATCTTATCTTATACAATTTGGTATCAATACTATAATACATGTACTCACACATTTTTTCCTTTGAAGAGCCCTTAAAATAGATTAATTAAATGTTGCTGTTCGCCAATTGGAATTGCCATTTTGACAAAATTATAAAGTATTATATTCGCACATTTTTTGTATTTTTAAGATCCCTTAAGAGAGATCCCTTAAGACAGAATAATTGAATTTGGCTATCTGCCAATTTGCAAACTTTAGTTATGATAAAAAAAACTATACCGGATTAAATAATAATAATATGCCGTTAAAAGTTTTTTTCGACTTAATCGGAGTAGAATACCAACTTTTTTTGCAAAGTTATACATTTTTAAATTTATTATTTGCTTGTCAAGATTTTTGATAAGTCTAGCCCCCCCCCATTCCACTTTCAATTAGCTTCCGATGCCACAGCAATAAAACCTTTTTATCGTGTTACGTTTATAAACGTTTTGTCAAATTATGCAGTGTAAACACTCTAGCTTATGGCCATTGTGACATTTTAACTGATTGAAATTTGCAAGATTTATTCACTGGTTAGATATATTTCAATTTTGTATAAATTTTAATTCATTGCTTTCTGACATGTGGTATTTAGTACCTGAAACAAAACATAGTAACATTTTTTATTTCTTCAGCATTTGATATTCTTCAATCTGCTGATGAAATCGTGTACTAAATTGTTAACTAACTTATTATTTCCTTTATTGTAAGTTATTACTCGGCATGTTAAAACTATAGACAAACAATATACAAACACACAATTAAATTCATATGTGATATACATGTATATTTGACAATATTTCAGTGTTCTCTACCAATGAAATTTTCATTAAAGGCTACGTTAGCTCTATTTTCTATCATAAGCCGATGTTTCCCTGAATAAGGTGGCAAGAAAGGGAGGAAGGGAAATGTACGACGCCGTGAAAATGTCGGATTTTTAATATTTCTTGAATCTTTTTTCACTGGTGTAATTGATTCTACAATGAGGCAGTAATGTTTTAGGGCTGCGGGGCGCTGGTTGCAGGGGGAGACATAGGGTTGTAGGTACCGCATCCGAGTCTGGTTGGTTGAAAGGAGGATCAAACTGAGGTGTGGCGGAGTCGTCAAAAAACTGTAAATTAAAGTCATCCAAAGATCAACAGAGTAAACCAATGCATGTTTCTCTGTTTGTTCCCGTTGAACGGGCACAGCATTAGGTGGTGTTTGTTTTGTTCCTGTCAGTGTGTATGAACGGACGAAGCATCAGGCGGTGTCTGTTCCTGTGTGTAAACGGACGTAGTGATAGGTTGGGTGACAGGGGATAGTTTTTCTGGTCGAGGAAATGTGAGGCAGATACTGATATGTGATCTAATTATTCAGTCGATTTTTAAATTTGCTAAAATTGGTTTGCATGCAGGGGACACATGGTCCCGACTCTTGAGAATTTTTAAACATTTCAAAATAAAACAAGTACAACTTACATATCATCTTCACAACGTCAAGGTTTCACAAAACCTTGACGTTGTGAAGATGCTTACATATAGCACTATATAGAATAGCTAGGGACGGTCTCAAAATTTTCTGAAAAATTACCACATTTCACATTTTCACGGGTCCAGCACCACGCTCCAGTCCCGAGCAACTGCCATAAACTACCATATAATTTGTTGCTTAATGTATACCTATGCAAATAATCACCAATTAATGGGGGGTAAATCATCTTCTTTTCGAGTGACATTTCGTGTTCTGAACCCACCCCACTTTTCAAGCACAAAACCGAAAGTGAACATTTTGGCTACAGTTTCGCATTTTCATTCCGTATCTGATGAAAAGTGCTACCAGTATCAAAGTGTCATATATCAAAATAAAATTGACATTAGCTCCTCTATCCACAAAATGAATGCAATAAATATTCTAGCAATTTATACCCCTCAAATAACCAGCCAAACCTCAGGTTCTACCTTTATTTCAAAATTTTGAAACTATCCCCTGCCACCTTTGAAACTATGGAATGGAATCACTTCTACCTCGAGAATTCCGTCCCTTTGTGTGAAAATGTCTCTTGGGAGGGTCTGTAACTAAAGAATAAAAATTGTTTTCATGATTCATCAGAGCAATAGCATGAAGTTAGAAAAGGCACAGATACATTCGTTTAACTTTTCGTAAAGTGCTACGTCAACATTAAATTAAATCCGGGTTTTTATATCTTGATTAAGACTTAATACTATCCTTAATAGGGTGTGAAAATAATCTTAAAATAAGGCTATGGTGATGCTACATCAGGCACGTAGCATCAGGGTAGCATACATGCACGCACGCACGCGCAGGTACACACACACGGTCTTTTTCTCACAGCAAACATTTTAAATTCACATATAAAAATCGGATTATCAAGGAGTTGACCCCCCACTTTTTTGAAAGCATGTAAAAACTAAAAGCCAACAAAGGATATTAAGAGTGAAATTGAAATTGAAATAAAAGGTTAACGCGTACTCCTCCCCCGCCCGGAATAGGATTTTTTCTGAATAAACTTTTATTTCTATTTCTTTTTTTTTGCTTGTCAAGATTTAAAGGATAAGTCTACCCCCCCCCCCAACACTTTAAAAAACTATACTGCCTGCCTGTTAATGCAAAACATTTAATGGTGATTGTAATGCTTTTATTTCTCCATAGCAATGTATATTTCGATTTTTTTATCCATAGAAGACTAAAAAATAAGCTGACCTACTTCCTCATAACGTAGTGCTACTCCAGGGTATTTTGCTCCCCGCATGTTGTCAAATATCTGGATATGTTTCACATTATTACTTTATTTTACAATTCCTCACTTCTGTCTTCCGAATTTTTTACTTTAGTCATAACACCAAATATTTTTAAATAAACATTTTTGGAAAGACATTATGAATTGAAAAGAGTGTAGAAATGTGAATCAAAACCCTATAAATGATTTTTTCCCACACTAATTAACATAATCTACGATTTTGTTAATTATCGGTCAGTGAGTTTGGACATTAAAGAATTGAGATTGTGTGTTACAAATTTAAACTTTTAACATTATACTTGACAATAATTAAAATACTGGTATTCATCTCTGACCAAGTGATTGACACTGGACATAACAAAGCCTTTAATTGATACTATTGGCCAAGCGATGACCACGCGTTTCATTAATTTAAGGGAGCCTATTCGTCAGTCTAAAAAGAGGGAAAGTGACACAATTATAGCACTGACATATTCTTACTCATTTACACTAAAATGGCTAAGATACACGTGAAAGAAGATTGGGGAAAAGAAGCGGACGAAACCCCCTTTCCCCAGTGGGAGGATGATGACCGTCGATGGGGGGGCTAGTTTACGTGTTTGTAGGTCAGCCTCCACCTCCACCCCTCGCAGCAGCCGGTAGAAGAGGGGTGGAGGTGGAAGAACAAAAGAAGCCAGTCCCAACCTTACCCCTCACTGCAGCCGGTAGAAGAAGGAGGGAAGTGGAGGAACAAAAGAAGGCAACCCCCACCTTACCCCCACCACAGCCAGTATAATAAATGGAAATAAAGAAGAAAAACGAAGCGAGCCCCCACTTCAATCTCTACCGTAGCCTGTAGAAAAGAAGGAAAAATGAAAGAAAGAAGAATTCATCCCCCACTACAACTAGTATAAGGGGTAGGGAAAATATAAGAAAAAAGAAAGGAAAATGAAGAAAATACCAAAAAAAAAAAAAAAAAAAAAAAAAGAATATAATAAAAATAAAAACAAAAAAAATTTCTGCGACATTTTACAAATTTCTCTACTAACTTCGTCAGTTACGCTAATTAAGCGCTTTTTTAGGGGGGGGGGTGAAACCATTATTCAAGTAAATCATTATCATAAATCTCCTTTTTTCAGGATATAAAAGAATTTGTGAAGTCTCCAATACCTAATCTGATCTTAATTGTTGGTGTTTCATTGATGTGGGTTGATCGTAGAACCGTCAAGTCGTTCATTCATCTCATCTCAGTTGTTGGTGCCCTACTTATAGTACTTGATGAATGAGAACAATTATTACTTAATAAGAATTATTTTGTTATACCTAGAGGAATTAGAACACTATCCATCGTGAATATTTCTGATACGATATCAAATACTTGTCATATTCTCAACAGTGTTAAAAGTTCGTATGAACTACCTAAAAGCCGGTTAAGCTAAGGCGGAAACTCCTTAATTCAATGTATATCACTCTAACCGACATCTTAAGTCTTATCTAAATGGTAGGAAAATGAGTTGATGCATAGAATAGTCAAAGATCAAAATTCCTAGTTTGGTTATTCTAGGAATAAGAACAAAATTAGTGAACTCGGTTGGGAAAATATAAAACATCTGTATTTAAGATCGGCGCTCCTATTTTCTATTATTTTCTATTTTTCCTATCTCTCAATGTGGAAATTTCCACTAAGTAATTCCACAATTAAAATTTTATGTTGTATTATATTTTTCTATTTAGAAAAGAAAAAATAGTTTTAATTTAAAATATACACTAGGACTTTATTTATTAGCATTAAATAGAATTTTGCGTGCTGTGATAAAGTAAAATTACTAGTAACTCAAAATATTCTCAAATATTATAACTTAAAAAATAGCCCCAAAATGTACACTAATTTTTGGGGTATTGATAGGTCTTAATGCAAATAGATGAGAAATAATCTATCAGGGAAAATTATCTCAAACTGAGGAATAAAGCATGTGAGACTATTGAGCACGCGTCTACAGCAATAAAGTACATTAACGGACTGTTTCTTCTTAGAACTCATTTCCAACAAATCAAATAGAGAGATAGAAATTTTTAACGTTTTAGGTTGGGTTTTTATTTTGGGGGGGGGGGGAGGTGGGGGATTCTTTTTAACTCAATTTTTTATTGCACATATTCAGACTCTTTTCCTTCTACTTTTTTCACAATTCTGAGTCATTGATATTACCCATTATAAACTGATTTGAAAAGTCATTTATTTTATACATGGGTAGTTCAACTTTTAAGATCAGAAAAACAGCTCATAATGTTTCACACCATGTTTGCTTAGTTTTTTTTTTTAAAATAGAAGAATATTTATTTTGTTCTTAGATCTGAAAAGTACTATTTTACAAATGTGTTTTTTTTTTTAAAATGAAAGTTAAAAAACTCCTGACATTTTCCCACACTTTAACCATTTTTATAACTTATTAATATATCTAAGTGTCCTATAAGAGGACACATCTACATTACTTTAGCTTATATACAATTATTATCCATTCCAGTAATATTAAACATTTGCTCATATGCCTTATTACGTTTAATTCTTTTTTGCGTCCATGACTCACATGAGAAGTCATTTATTATACATGGATATTCATTGAACATTCCAAACATATAGTTTATAAATAGTTTATGCTATCACTTGTTTTGTACATTATTTGTGATTTTTTTTTATTCAGAGTAGGATTTTTTTAGAGTGTAAAAATGTTTATTGGGTTTTACAACATGTTTACTCCATACATAGGTTTTTGAAAGTGGAATAGTTTGTATCCACTCGAATAGTACAAATACCTTGGTTTTATGGGAGTTAATTTTAATCAACTCTCCTATGAAGTTACTCTGGCAAACTGGAAGTGAAACTGTGTTTGGACCTAAGCACAAATCATCACCGCTGACAAGAGTTAGCTCTTGAAATAATAGATAAATTCGGTGTTATGTATGCTGAACCATTGTTTTTCAAGAAAACACATTTATAAATGCCTTGAAAATAGTCAGATTTTAAATAGTACGAACAATTTAGATATTTTTGAAGTCGTATGTATTCCTACGCCAGAGCGTTCAACCAGACGCTCGGCTGTCTCCGTAAATCTCCGACAAGCAGAGAGTCTCTCTTGGGATGACTACAATGAAAAATGTGCGTAATTTAAACATTACGCACATTTTTCATTGTAGTCATCCCATTTTTAATGCTGCTTTAGCATTTTAACTGTTATACTTTTCAATAGTTAGGAGACAACCTTTAATTATTTATCCAAATTTAATTTGTTTATATCTTTTAAAATTATGATGCCCAGAGTGATGAACAATATCTGTTCATCCATCTCTAATACTTGATAGTGTAACTGTGCCCCTATTTCCAGATCATGTTTGACTGTCTAATATTAAAGTCAATGTCTTATTTCACATTCTAAAAATCGGACGGAAGACCTCCTCGTTGCTCGCAACGAAATCGTGTCTAGTTGTTATTATTATTTTATTGGTATAAGTTTCAATCTAATGTTGCTTTTTATGTTAATACATTTTAACAATAAAATGCTTTTTTTGTGATTCATGCGGGATATGAAGGTGGCGACATTGCAGAAAAATACATAACCCGCGTTATTTACATTTTTTTTAACAAATTAATAAATTGATTGTAAAAAGTTAGTTAATTTAACTTAATTACTGTTAATGTTCATCAGTACGTTAACTAAAAAAACCCAGGGAAATCGTTTCCTATGGGAATTTGAGTCTGACATCATTATGATTATTTCGTTCTGTCCGTGATTTTTCTTAGGTAAGGTCGGTGTTAGTTTCGACCAATCGATAAACGGGGCGTGTAGATTTTAGTCCTGTCAGTTTCTATAGAGCCACGAATTAACAACATGTTTCCGTGAGGAATAGAGGGAATCATACTCGGTAAATGTAAATATGTATTAATGAACACATTGAGTCAGTTTATCTTGTTTGCCACAATTATTTTGTCAAAGGAATGGTTATTCTTTACTTACATTATTTGTAAACAAATATAAGACTCGAGCAACCGACTTCTTTCCTCTCTATCTCGCTTGCAACTTTACATCTAACATTCAAATTTTGGCAAATCATTCAAAATACACATGTAAACTATTATAAACCACAAAAAAAAAAACAATAATAAATGTTTCATTTTAAATCGTGTCGAGGTCCCTTTAACGGTCTGCAGGTCTAATATTACCAAACGTTTACAGTGTTTCGCCCCTGGAGCTAAGGTATATATAATCTGAGATTCCTCCGACTCTTGAATCCCCCAACCTCTTCCATTTTCATCAAAAAATAAAAGCGAGGTTACAGTAAGAGGGGCTTAGGTTAGAGTTAAGGGAGATGTGCGGCCATCTTGTACATTTGAGAATAAAAATGTAAACATTTCTTTAACTGGTTTGTTTCTGCATAAACCTGGCCAAAACTGTTGTCTAAAGATGAAAAAGCAACAGTTATGAGGTTCTACATGTTGTTTTGTATGCAAATTATGCATTTAAGAAAAGAACAATGCTTTTTTAATCACTTAGAACAGCTGTAGATCTGCGCAGCTGCAGACTTATTTTGAAGATTTAAAAATCTGAAAAAGTAACAGAGCTGTTAATTGGTGTCCTCTCTACAACCATTTATTGAGAAAAAGGTTGAATTTTGCATATTAGTGTAGAAACTTTGCCTTTATTAAGGGTACCCTATTTTTGTCAGTCGGCATGGGATTTATTTTTAGAACAAGAAAATTCCAGGCTATACTTAGAACTCCCGTGTCTATGGAGGCACGTAATATTTTCATCAATAAAAATAAATGTCAATTAAAAACAATCTGGGTTGAATGTGACAGACATCTCTATACCAGTTCCAATCGTTTTGTTTTAGTTCTATAAGTATAAATACAATTAAATTCCTTTTAGAATTGGGGTAGGGGTCCAAAACATTAATTGCCTTAAACATATATTTTTCGATGAAAATATTACTTCAATGTACCTCCATAGACACAGACAAAAATATCTCGTGCAAATTGGTGGTTTTAGAGACTCATTTTAAGAATAGGGTACCCTCCTTGAGACAATGTAACAACTTAAATAAACAAGTTTTGGCCTTTTTCTCAACAAACGGTTGTAAAATGGACACTAATGACCTCCTTTCATATTTTTTTCAGATTTTTAAATCTTAAAATTAAATCTGTAGCTGCGCAGTTCTAAGTGATTTTAAAATGCATTGTTCTGCCCTTGTATGCGTAATTTGCATACAAAACAACATGTTGGACGCCATATTTATTGCTTTTGTATCTTTTCACAACAGTTTTAGAAAGTTTTGGACAGAAACAAGCCAGTTCAAGAAATGTTTACAATTTTCTTCTCAAATGTGAAAGATGGCCGCACATCCCCCTTAAGACTTTAAATGCAAACATGAGACTCTCTGAAATGTCAATCTAAGGGTTATGGTACTCAGGAGACTGTTAAGGCCTGTGGGCCTCTAGTTATTTTAGATTTGTCACCTAAAAAGGGCGGATATGTACAGAAAACATCCAATCAACTTAGATAGACGTTTTGCTGACTTTCAAATTGAAGGTTTGATGTGTAGTAATTAAAATTAGAAATTGAATTATTTTTCCGAAGCAATAATTAGTAACTAAAATAAAATCAGATATATATTGTTTTCAAGTCAAGGAAAAGTTCAAGAATATAGAGTTATTTATTTAAATAATGATACTTGCGACCGTTTCACTGAATTTGAACATTTGTTTTTAAAAAGTTCTCATTACACTTACAATTATTCGGCGTACAAGAAACATTTACGTTATAAATAATATCATTTAGGAGTACCATGCAATTAGCAAAGATGATGCATTGAATAGCTGTATATGGGTATTGCTTAATTAATATTTACATTTTTCAACTGTCTTTGTCTGTGATAACATTACGAATCAATTTTGAACCCTAAAACCCAATAACTTCATAAAACATGAGTGACACAAAATGGGCGTGTATTATAGCATAACTGAAAAGATAGGTAAAGTTAGCTACTAGTAACTGGCTACTAGTAACTGGCTACGAGAAGTAAGAAAAGCTAGCTACTAGTAACTGGCTACGAGTTGAAATAAAAGTTGGCTACTAGTAACTGGCTACTAGTAACTGGCTACGCGAAGTAAGAAAAGCTAGCTACTAGTAACTGGCTACGAGATGAACGAAAACTTGGCCGCTAGTTACTAGTTACTGTTCAAGTGACAAAACATACATGGGATTTCTATTTGTGTTCTTAATATGTACATTGCACCATATTATCTACATGATTTATCATCTTTTGTGATATATTTACAAGTGATGTTAAATCAACATTTGACTAGGTTATCTATATGATTATACCTTAAAAGTACTCATATTCCTCTCATACTCTCTTCAGTAATTGGTGCATTTCGTTTAAAATATCTCTATATTAGACAATATTGTCTATTTGACTCAAGTAGCAGTACATATAGATTGAAAATATCAACAAGTGTTATTAACTATAACAATCTATCATGTCATCCGCATGATATTACAACAAAATTATTCAGATGTGTCTCTTAATCTCGTCAGCTACCAGTGCATTTCTTTCCAAATATCTCTATGTTAAAGACAATTTTTCCATGTAGTTCAAGTAGCCGTACGTAAAGATTGAAGACATCTTCAAGGGTTGTTAATATCAGCATTGTATCAGGTCATCCACATGATATTACGATACAGTTACACAGAAATATCTTTTTATTTCGACAGCTTCTAGTGCACTTTGTTACAATTATCTTTATTTTTTAGGGTTTTGTCAATATATCTCAAGTAGCTGTATATGTAGATTAAAAATATATACCAGTCTTGCTAATTTCAACATTCTATAAAGTCATCCACATAATATTACCACACAATTTCTGAGATATCTGTCGTTATGTCGTCACCTACTAGTGCATTTACTTACAAATATCTGTATTTTATGGCGGTTTTGTCAATATATTTCAAGTAGCTGTATATATAGATTAAGAATATGTACCAGTGTTGCTAATTTCAACATTCTATAATGTCACCCACATGATATTACGACACATTTTCTCAGATGTCTTTCTTATGTCGTCAGCTACTATTGTATTTTGTTACAAATATCTTTATTTTTTAGGGTTTTGTCAACATATCTCAAGTAGCTGTATATATAGATTGAAGATATCTACAAGTTTGATTAATTTGAACATTCTATAAGGTCACTCACATGATATTATGACAAAAATACTCAGATATCTCTTTAAATCTCATTAGCTACTATTACATTTTAATATCAATAACTTTATTTTTGAGGGATTTGTCAACATATCTCAAGTAGCTGTATATATAGATTGATGATATGTACCAGTCTTGCTTATTTCAACATTCTATTAGGTCATCCACATGATATTACGACACAACTACTCAGATATCTCTCTTAATCTCGTCAGCTACTTGTGCATTTCGTTACAAATATCTTCATTTTTTAACAGTTTAGATCATATAACTCAAGTAGCTGTATATATAGATTGGAGATATCTACAAGTGTTGTTAATTTGATTATTCTATAAGGTCACCCACATGATATTATGACACACTTACTCAGATATCTCTTTAAATCTCTTCAGCTACTAGTACATTTTGTTACAAATATCTTTATTTTTGAGGGATTTGTCAACATATATCAAGTAGCTGTATATATAGATTGATGATATGTACCGGTCTTGCTTATTTCAACATTCTATCAGGTCATCCACATGATATAACGACACAGCTACTTAGATATCTCTCCTAATCTCGTCAGCTACTGGTGCATTTCGTTACAAATATCTCCATTTTTAACAGTTTAGATCATATAACTCAAATAGCTGTATATATAGATTGAAGATATCTACAAGTGTGGTTAATTTAATCATTCAATAAGGTCACCCACATGATATTATGACACAATTACTCAGATATCACTTTAAATCTCTTCAGCTACTAGTACATTTTGTTACAAATATCTTTATGTTTGAGGGATTTGTCAACATATCTCAAGTAGCTGTATATATAGATTGATGATATGTACCGGTCTTGCCTATTTCAACATTCTATAAGGTCATCCACATGATATTATGACACACTTACTCAGATATCTCTTTAGATCTCTTCAGCTACTAGTACATTTTGTTACAAATATCTTTATTTTTGAGGGATTTGTCAACATATCTCAAGTAGCTGTATATATAAATTGATGATATGTACCAGTCTTGCTTATTTTATCATTTAATAAGGTCACCCACATGATATAACGACACAGCTACTCAGATATCTCTCTTAATCTCGTCAGCTACTAGTGCATTTCGTTACAAATATCTCCATTTTTAACAGTTTAGATCATATAACTCAAGTAGCTGTATATATAGATTGGAGATATCTACAAGTGTGGTTAATTTAAACAATCAATAAGGTCACCCACATGATATTATGACACAATTTCTCAGATATATCTTTAAATTTCTTCAGCTACTAGTACATTTTGTTACAAATATCTTTATTTTTGAGGGATTTGTCAACATATCTCAAGTAGCTGTATATATAAATTGATGATATGTACCAGTATTGCTTATTTCAACATTCTATGAGGTCATCCACATGATATAACGACACAGCTACTCAGATATCTCTCTTAATCTCGTCAGCTACTAGTGCATTTCGTTACAAATATCTCCATTTTTAACAGTTTAGATCATATAACTCAAGTAGCTGTATATATAGATTGGAGATATCTACAAGTGTGGTTAATTTAAACAATCAATAAGGTCACCCACATGATATTATGACACAATTACTCAGATATATCTTTAAATTTCTTCAGCTACTAGTACATTTTGGTACAAATATCTTTATTTTTGAGGGATTTGTCAACATGTCTCAAGTAGCTGTATATATAAATTGATGATATGTACCAGTATTGCTTATTTCAACATTCTATGAGGTCATCCACATGATATAACGACACAGCTACTCAGATATCTCTCTTAATATCCTTAGCTACTAGTGCATTTCGTTACAAATATCTCCATTTTTAACAGTTTAGATCATATAACTCAAGTAGCTGTATATATAGATTGGAGATATCTACAAGTGTTGTTAATTTGAACATTCTATAAGGTCACCCACATGATATTATGACACAATTACTCAGATATCTCTTTAAATCTCTTTAGCTACTAGTACATTTTGTTACAAATATCTTTATTTTTGAGGGATTTGTCAGCATATCTCAAGTAGCTGTATATATAGATTGATGATATGTACCGGTCTTGCTTATTTCAACATTCTATCAGGACATCCACATGATATAACGACACAGCTACTCAGATATCTCTCTTAATCTCGTCAGCTACTAGTGCATTTCGTTACAAATATCTTTTTTTTTTTTAGGATTTTGTCAACATAGCTCAAGTAGCTGGATATATAGATTAATGATATGTACCAGTGTTGGTAATATAAACATTCTATTATGTCATCCATAAGATATTACGGCACAATTACTCAGATATCTCTCTTAGTGTCGTCAGCTACTAGTGTATTTTGTTACAAATATCTTTATTTATGTTAGGGTTTTTATCAACATATCTCAAGTAGCTGGATATATAGATTAAAGATATCTACAAGTATGGTATATTTTAAGATTCTATAAGGTTATCCACCTGATATTATGACACAATAACTCAGATATCTCTTTAAGTCTCGTCAGCTACTAGTGCATTTTGTTACAAATATCTTTATTTTTTTAAGGGTTTTGTCAACATATCTCAAGTTGCTGGATATATAGATTGAAGATATCTACAAGTATGGTATATTTTAACATTCTTTAAGGTCATCCACATGATATTATGACACAATTACTCAGATATCTCTTTAAGTCTCGTCAGCTACTAGTACATTTCGAAACAAATATCAACATTTTTGGCGGTTTTGTCAATGTATCACAAGTAGATGTATATATAGATTGAAGTTATCTACAAGTATGGTTTATTTTAACATTCTTTAAGGTCACCTACATGATATTATGACACAATTACTCAGATATCTCTTTAAGTCTCGTCAGCTACTAGTGCATTTTGTTACAAATATCTTTATTTTTTTAAGGGTTTTGTCAACATATCTCAAGTTGCTGGATATATAGATTGAAGATATCTACAAGTATGGTATATTTTAACATTCTTTAAGGTCATCCACATGATATTATGACACAATTACTCAGATATCTCTTTAAGTCTCGTCAGCTACTAGTACATTTCGAAACAAATATCAACATTTTTGGCGGTTTTGTCAATGTATCACAAGTAGATGTATATATAGATTGAAGTTATCTACAAGTATGGTTTATTTTAACATTCTTTAAGGTCACCTACATGATATTATGACACAATTACTCAGATATCTCTTTAAATCTCGTCAGCTACTAGTACATTTCGTTACAAATATCTACATTTTTAACAATTGAGTTCATATATCTCAAGAAGCTGGATATATAGATTGAAGATATCTACAAGTATGGTTTAATTAATCATTCTATAAGGTCACCCACATGATATTATGACACAATTACTCAGATATCTCTTTAAATATCGACAGCTACTATGGCTTTTTGTTACAAATATCTTTATTTTTTTAGGGTTTTGTCAGCATATCTCAAGTAGCTGGATATATAGATTAAAGATATTTACAAGTATGGTATATTTTAACATTCTATAAGGTCACCCACATGATATTATGACAAAATTACTCAGATATATCTTTAAGTCTCGTCAGCTACTAGTACATTTTGTTACAAATATCTTTATTTTTGGCGGTTTTGTCAACATATCACAAGCAGATGTATATATAGATTGATGATATCTACAAGTATGGTTTTTTTAACATTCTTTAAGGTCACCTACATGATAAAACGACACAATTACTCAGATATCTCTCTAAATCTCGTCATCTTCTAATATATTTCGTTACAAATATCAACATTTTTAACAGTTGAGTTCATATATCTCAAGTAGATGGATATATAGATTGAAGATATCTACAAGTGTGGTTTATTTTAACATTCTATAAGGTTACCCACATGATATTATAACACAATTACTCCGATATCTTTTAAGTCTCGTCAGATACTAGTACATTTCGAAACAAATATCAACATTTTTAACAGCTGAGTTCATACATCTCAAGTAGCTGGATATATAGATGGAAGTTATCTACATGTGTGGTTTATTTTAACATTCTATAAGGTCACCTTCATAATATTATGACACAACTACTGAGATATCTCTTTAAATCTCGTCAGCTACTAGTACATTTCGTTACAAATATCTACATTTTTAACAGTTGAGTTCATATATCTCAAGCTTAAGTACCTGGATATTTTGAATAAAGATATCTGCAAGTATGGTTTATTTTTACATTTTATAAGGTCACCTACATATTATTAAGACACAATTACTCAGATATCTCTTTAACTCTCGTCTGCTACTAGTACATTTTGTTACAAATATCTACATTTTTAACAGTTGAGTTCATGTATCTCAAGTAGCTGGATATATAGATTGAAGATATCTACAAGTATGGTTTATTTTAACATTTTTTAAGGTCATCTACAAGCTATTATGCCACAATTACTCAGATATCTCTTAAAATCTCGTTAGCTACTAGTACATTTCGATGCTAGTAGCCAACTTTTATTTCATCTCATATACAGTTACTAGTAGCTAGCTTTCCTTACTTCTCGTAAGAGAGATATCTGAGAAATTGTATCATAATATCATATGAATGACTTCAAAGATTGTTGTAGTTAACAACATATTTATATATATTCAATCTATATAAACAGCTACTTAAGTTATATGGACAGAACAGTCTAGAAATTGAATATTTGAAACGAAATGCACTAATAGCTGACGAGATAACGAGAAATATGAGTAACTGTGTCGTAATATCATGCTTATGACATGCAAAGATTTTGATATTAACAACACTTGTAGATATCTTCAATCTATATGTGCAAGTAACTAAGTTATATGGACAGAACTATCTAAAAATAGAGATATTTGTAACAAAATGCACTAGTAGCTGACGACACTAAGAGAGATATCTGTGTAATTGTGCCGTAATACCTTAGGGATGGCCTTAAAGAATGTCTAAATTACCAACACTTGTCCATATCATCGATCTTATATCCAGATACTTGAGATATGCTAACAAAACCCCCAAAAATAAAGATATTTGTAATAAAATGTAGCTGAAGAGATTTAAGGAGATATCTGAGTAAGTGTGTCATAATATCATGTGGGTGACCTTATTGAATATTAAAAGTAACCACACTTGTTGATATCTTCAATCTATATATACAGCTACTTGAGTTATATGATCTAAACTGTACTAGTAGCTGAAGAGATTTAAAGAGATATCTGAGTAATTGTGTCATAATATCATGTGGGTGACCTTATTGAATGATTAAATTAACCACACTTGTAGATATCTCCAATCTATATATACAGCTACTTGAGTTATATGATCTAAACTGTTAAAAATGGAGATATTTGTAACGAAATGCACTAGTAGCTGACGAGATTAAGAGAGATATCTGAGTAGCTGTGTCGTTATATCATGTGGGTGACCTTATTGAATGATTAAATAATCAATACTGGTACATATCATCAATTTATATATACAGCTACTTGAGATATGTTGACAAATCCCTCAAAAATAAAGATATTTTTAACAAAATGTACTAGTAGCTGAAGAGATTTAAAGAGATATCTGAGTAAGTGTGTCATAATATCCTGTGGATGACCTTATAGAATGTTGAAATAAGCAAGACCGGTACATATCATCAATCTATATATACAGCTACTTGAGATATGTTGACAAATCCCTCAAAAATAAAGATATTTGTAACAAAATGTACTAGTAGCTGAAGAGATTTAAAGTGATATCTGAGTAATTGTGTCATAATATCATGTGGGTGACCTTATTGAATGATTAAATTTACCACACTTGTAGATATCTCCAATCTATATATACAGCTACTTGAGTTATATGATCTAAACTGTTAAAAATGGAGATATTTGTAACGAAATCCACTAGTAGCTGAGGAGATTAAGAGTGATATATGAGTAGTTGTGTCGTTATATCATGTGGATGACCTCATAGAATGTTGAAATAAGCAAGACCGGTACATATCATCAATCTATATATACAGCTACTTGAGATATGTTGACAAATCTCTCAAAAATAAAGATATTTGTAACAAAATGTACTAGTAGCTGAAGAGATTTAAAGAGATATCTGAGTAAGTGTGTCATAATATCATGTGGATGACCTTATAGAATGTTGAAATAGGCAAGACCGGTACATACCATCAATTTATATATACAGCTACTTGAGATATTTTGACAAATCCCTCAAACATAAAGATATTTGTAACAAAATGTACTAGTAGCTGAAGAGTCTAAAGTGATATCTGAGTAATTGTGTCATAATATCATGTGGGTGACCTTACTGAATGATTAAATTAACCACACTTGTAGATATCTTCAATCTATATATACAGCTACTTGAGTTATATTATCTAAACTGTTAAAAATGGAGATATTTGTAACGAAATGCACCAGTAGCTGACGAGATTGGGAGAGATATCTGAGTAGTTGTGTCGTTATATCATGTGGGTGACCTTATTGAATGATTAAATAATCAATACTGGTACATATCATCAATCTATATATACAGCTACTTGAGATATGTTGACAAATCCTTCAAAAATAAAGATATTTGTAACAAAATGTACTAGTAGCTGAAGAGATTTAAAGAGATATCTGAGTAAGTGTGTCATAATATCATGTGGATGACCTTATAGAATGTTGAAATAAGCAAGACCGGTACATATCATCAATCTATATATACAGCTACTTGAGATATGTTGACAAATCTCTTAAAAATAAAGATATTTGTAACAAAATGTACTAGTAGCTGAAGAGATTTAAAGAGATTTCTGAGTAAGTGTGTCATAATATCATGTGGATGACCTTATAGAATGTTGAAATAGGCAAGACCGGTACATACCATCAATTTATATATACAGCTTCTTGAGATATTTTGACAAATCCCTCAAACATAAAGATATTTGTAACAAAATGTACTAGTAGCTGAAGAGATTTAAAGTGATATCTGAGTAATTGTGTCATAATATCATGTGGGTGACCTTACTGAATGATTAAATTAACCACACTTGTAGATATCTTCAATCTATATATACAGCTACTTGAGTTATATGATCTAAACTGTTAAAAATGGAGATATTTGTAACGAAATGCACTAGTAGCTGACGAGATTAGGAGAGATATCTGAGTAGTTGTGTCGTTATATCATGTGGGTGACCTTATTGAATGATTAAATAATCAATACTGGTACATATCATCAATTTATATTTACAGCTACTTGAGATATGTTGACAAATCCCTCAAAAATAAAGATATTTGTAACAAAATGTACTAGTAGCTGAAGAGATTTAAAGAGATATCTGAGTAAGTGTGTCATAATGGCATGTGGATGACCTTATAGAATGTTGAAATAAGCAAGACCGGTACATATCATCAATCTATATATACAGCTACTTGAGATATTTTGACAAATCCCTCAAACATAAAGATATTTGTAACAAAATGTACTAGTAGCTGAAGAGTTTTAAAGTGATATCTGAGTAATTGTGTCATAATATCATGTGGGTGACCTTACTGAATGAATAAATTAACCACACTTGTAGATATCTTCAATTTATATATACAGCTACTTGAGTTATATGATCTAAACTGTTAAAAATGGAGATATTTGTAACGAAATGCATTAGTAGCTGACGAGATTAGGAGAGATATCTGAGTAGTTGTGTCGTTATATCATGTGGGTGACCTTATTGAATGATTAAATAATCAATACTGGTACATATCATCAATTTATATATACAGCTACTTGAGATATGTTGACAAATCCCTCAAAAATAAAGATATTTGTAACAAAATGTACTAGTAGCTGAAGAGATTTAAAGAGATATCTGAGTAAGTGTGTCATAATATCATGTGGATGACCTTATAGAATGTTGAAATAAGCAAGACCGGTACATATCATCAATCTATATATACAGCTACTTGAGATATGTTGACAAATCCCTCAAAAATAAAGATATTTGTAACAAAATGTACTAGTAGCTGAAGAGATTTAAAGTGATATCTGAGTAATTGTGTCATAATATCATGTGGGTGACCTTATTGAATGATTAAATTTACCACACTTGTAGATATCTCCAATCTATATATACAGCTACTTGAGTTATATGATCTAAACTGTTAAAAAATGGAGATATTTGTAACGAAATGCACTAGTGGCTGAGGAGATTAGAAGAGATATCTGAGTAGTTGTGTCGTTATATCATGTGGGTGACCTTATTGAATGATTAAATAATCAATACTGGTACATATAATCAATTTATATATACAGCTACTTGAGATATGTTGACAAATCCCTCAAACATAAAGATATTTGTAACAAAAGGTACTAGTAGCTGAAGAGATTTAAAGAGATATCTGAGTAAGTGTGTCATAATATCATGTGGGTGACCTTATAGAATAATCAAATTAACAACACTTGTAGATATCTCCAATCTATATATACAGCTACTTGAGTTATATGATCTAAACTATTAAAAATGGAGATATTTGTAACGAAATGCCCTAGTAGCTAAGGAGATTAAGAGAGATATCTGAGTAGTTGTGTCGTAATATCATGTGGATGACCTAATAGAATGTTGAAATAAGCAAGACTTGTACATATCATCAATCTATATATACAGCTACTTGAGATATGTTGACAAATCCCTCAAAAATAAAGTTATTGGTAATAAAATGTAATAGTAGCTGATGAGATTTAAAGAGATATCTGAGTATTTTTGTCATAATATCATGTGAGTGACCTTATAGAATGTTCAAATTAATCAAACTTGTAGATATCTTCAATCTATATATACAGCTACTTGAGATATGTTAACAAAACCCTAAAAAATAAAGATATTTGTAACAAAATACAATAGTAGCTGACGACATAAGAAACACATCTGAGAAAATGTGTCTTAATATCATGTGGGTGACATTATAGAATGTTGAAATTAGCAACACTGGTACATATCCTTAATCTATATATACAGCTACTTGAGATATATTGACAAAACCGCCATAAAATATAGATATTTGTAAGTAAATGCACTAGTAGGTGACGACATAACGATAGATATCTAAGAAATTGTGTGGTAATATTATGTGGATGACTTTATAGAATGTTGAAATTAGCAAGACTGGTATATATTTTTAATCTACATATACAGCTACTTGAGATATATTGACAAAACCTTAAAAAATAAAGATAATTGTAACAAAATGCACTAGAAGCTGTCGACATAAAAAGATATTTCTGTGTAATTGTATCGTAATATCATGTGGATGACCTGATACAATGCTGATATTAACAACCCTTGAAGATGTCTTCAATCTTTACGTACGGCTACTTGAACTACATGGAAAAATTGTCTTATCATAGAGATATTTGGAAAGAAATGCACTGGTAGCTGACGAGATTAAGAGAAATATCTGAATAATTTTGTTGTAATATCATGCGGATGACATGATAGATTGTTATAGTTAATAACAGTTGTTGATATTTTCAATCTATATGTACTGCTACTTGAGTTAAATGGACAATATTGTCTAATATAGAGATATGTTAAACGAAATGTACCAATTACTGATGAGAGTATGAGAGGAATATGAGTACTTTTAAGGTATAATCAGATAGATAACCTAGTCAAATGTTGATTTAACATCACTTGTAAATATATCACAAAAGATGATAAATCATGTGGATAATATTATATAAATAGTGCCTGTTTGGGAGGGTACCAGTTGAAATTGACACCCCGAGAAAACCATTGTCAACCGACGCGAAGCGGAGGTTGACAATGGTTTTCGAGGGGTGTCAATTTCAACTGGTACCCTCCCAAAAAGGCACTATTTATTTTATTATACTGAATGTCTTAATTTTATGGCAATTTTTTTACTGCTTTTATATAGAAAAGACTTGAGTTATACGGCGAACCGTATGCGCATAATTTACGCGCATGTAACAATTCGTTCTATCGGCCCGTTGCCAAGGGTGTTGCTAACGCTGAGGGTATTAGAACGGATTGTCAACTTCGTCTAAACCAATCAGATTTCAGTATTTAACATGAAAGTATAATAAAGTGCAATGTACATATTAAGAACACAAATAGAAATCCCATGTATGTTTTGTCACTTGAACAGTAACTAGTAACTAGCGGCCAAGTTTTCGTTCATCTCGTAGCCAGTTACTAGTAGCTAGCTTTTCTTACTTCGCGTAGCCAGTTACTAGTAGCCAGTTACTAGTAGCCAACTTTTATTTCATCTCGTAGCCAGTTACTAGTAGCTAGCTTTTCTTACTTCTCGTAGCCAGTTACTAGTAGCCAGTTACTAGTAGCTAACTTTACCTAAACGGTATAGGCTGCGCCGCGTAGTAATACATAGCATGTGCTACATAAAAAATAGTGGTTTTAAAATAATGTTGTTTTAAAGTGTACAAATCTTCGGGTTTTATTGGATTTGACCACGCCCGACCAAATTATCACCTCATAATACTCAAAGAATGATTCCTTTTACATTAAATAAAACTGTCAGGATTTGAGAAAATTATAATGTATTTAAATTTGAGAGGTCGTTAAAGTATCGTAACAACTGTTCATTTACCGGATTATGCGTAGAAGTGAATGACAGTTTTTATGCAGTTTTAATGATTTCTTTTCTATTCTAGCTTACCCAAGGTCAAACACATATGAGAGAATACAGAAATCTTAATTAAATCTGCTTTCATGTTTTCGTAAGCAAGGTTGGAGGCAAATTCGTCTATTTGATTATAATTGATTATAATTTCGAAGTAAGTTTGTCATAAAAGTAGGATAGATGTATGAATATTTCTGTTCGTTACCAGAAACAATTCAGGATGAATATGCTCTTGATACTCGGCGCCATCCTAGCCCATTTTCAGCCATCCTAGCCCATTTTCAGCCATCCTAGCCCATTTTCAGTGCCTACCACAACGTATTATTCAGCAGGCGAGTATTTGTTTGAAGGCCTAATTAAAAAAAAAAACCGTTACTATAAAGGACAAAATACCACTGTAACAACCGTTAATGATACAGCGCCGCTTAATGATATTAATATCATTAAGCGTTGCAATTGCAACGCTTAATGCTATAAATTATTGCATTAACAGTTGAGATCGCCAACGCCTACTAATATCGCCGCTTAAAGGGGCATGGTCACGATTTTGGTCAAAAATAATTGTTCCGATTTTAATGTTTACAATGATTCAGTAATGCATTTTTAATAGTCAAACTAAAGAACAAGATACGGTATTGGCATTATTTGGCCGCAAAATTTACGAAATTTTCAACGTCTTTGTCCGCGTTATTGAAGTTGTGCATTATACTAAGTATGATATTAGCTAAATCCTACAGAATGTTTGTTCTGTTAGCCCTAACTATTGTTCCACTGATTCTTAAATCATACATACAGTACAGCTTACGAAACACGGTGTCTTAGCTAAATAGCCCGATTTCAAAGAGCTTGACACAACTACCCAAAGTCCAAGCTCTTGTTAAAATCGTTCTATTTATATACTTAAGAGAAACTAAAGGAAAAGAAACAGAAAACAACAACAACAACAACAACAACAACAACAACAACAACAAATTATAAGACAAGCAATGTTTAAATCATGTTTAAGTCAATTTGTAACTATAATATGTGATCGTATACGTAGTAGTTTGATCAATTTAAATGCGCGTAGATAACGGTAGAACATATAATGTCTCCCCTAATCTTTTCTCACTAACTCTATTCAACGAAATCAAATCTAAAGGGCTGATGAAAACAATTGTACTTTCTCAAAAAGAATAATATATAGCTTCATATTTTGTGAAATTTAAATTTTATTTTTTTCTTTAATACATGTTTATGATGTAAATGTACATATCACAGTGTAGGAACGGAAGTGAACAGTTTTGGGTAGCGCTGTTTGTCGAAGCGAGAGAACAAGTTGCGCTGCGTACAGTATTTTGATCGTAGATGGAAAATCCGTAAATAACTAATCTCTGAAGGGACAGTATCGCGATTTTTATACGGTAGTAAATTAGACAAGTTTATACTCGTCATTTCAATCTTGAAATTTTAAAATTTCTCTTCGGAAAATATTTTATTGTATCAAAACAGTGCAAATATTCAATAAGAAATCGAATCAAAATTTCTAGAGAAGTGTTTCTCATTTCTTTGAGAAAAAATGTTTGTTTCTTGTAGTGAAAATATTTCCCCAATACGATATCTTTCAGACAAAAAAACTACATATATGAAGGAAGCAATGCACTCTTTAAAGGTTTTTTTTTTTTTTACCATGCCCTGATATTGTTTACTGTACGCGTAGCTCTTATAAGTATGTACGGGTAGGTCTGATTTGCACATCTGTATGCGTAACTTCGAACATTACAATGAGCTAAGATATTTCTGTTGACGGAAATTACGTCCGTAATTCGTTCTTAAAATAAGGTCAAGAAACCAATTAAGAAAAAAAATCGGACACAAATAATTGTGTACAAAAAACTCAACGCCCTTTAATTTGTAAAGTGTCATTTCCCGCGCTTGCGCGGGATGTCATCTAGTTATTTTTATATTAAGGGTTTTGATATCAAATGCGTAAACTGGAAGTATATTTTATATAAAGTTTCTAGTCCACTTGTCAATATAAATACTTGTATCCAAATATTTGTACTTGTACTCCGCTTTTAAATCTCATTAATCCAAAACCTATATAGTTGTTTTCAGTTTAGCACTCATGTGCATATGACAGCTATGTAAAAGGATGTGCAAGGTCGATTAAATAACTACTAATTACAAAAATAATCGCAGCAAAAATATTTGTTTTTCATCATTGAATTTTTTTTTGAATGAGTTCATTCATACAATGGTCATTCTACTGAGTTAACTTACCATTCGAAGCCAATGCTTAATCATAGAACTACGCGTACAGTAAAATTCTGAATATATGCTTAAAATTGCGCTACGCGTACAGAATGAAATAATGACAACTCATGATATTCTGAGGAATTTTTCTACTTTAATTTGCAATGATATCAAACTCCAGGTCAGATTACTCTCTTGAGGTATATATTTACCTCTACATGTCCCCTATTCAGTCGTAATGATTGTATTTCGTACATAATAATCATTTAAATTTTGGAATGTGACCTTGGATATTGATTGTCAAAAAGTTCATTGAAATTCATGTTGCAAAAGGAATACAACTTTTTATACTTGTGCCAGTTTATTACCATAAAATATTATCATTGTTAAGGAAGTTTTTTTCTTTTTTACATCCATTTATCATTTCATTTGATTAAAATCAGAGCTACCTCTTCTATTTGTTTACTCGCTTCGACAAACAGCGCTACCCAAAACTGTACACTTCCGTTCCTACACTGTGATTGTAGTATATTCATTTTTATAGTGCGTAGAATCAGTGGACTGGTATATAAAGTTCCTTCCGTGATCTTGTCTTAAAGTTTTTGACTTAATCCTTATAAGACACTTTAAACATTTAGATAAAGTTCCTTCCATGATCTTGTCTTAAAGTTTTTGACTTCATCTTTATCAGACATTTTTAACATTTAGATAGAGTTTCTTCCGTGATTTTGTCTTAAAATTTTCATCTTTATCGGACACTTTACACATTTTGTTTAGACATGATTTGTTTGAAGAAACTGAGAGAGAGAGAGAGAGAGAGAGAGAGAGAGAGAGAGAGAGAGAGAGAGAGAGAGAAAGAGAGATATTTCATTTGTAATTCACTTATAGGAGACATTGTTTTTAATTCAGTTTCCATGAATAAATAACCCTTTTATCGTTTAAAGTAATGCACATTGTGATAGAATCCAACAAAGCAGTTTCAGTCAGAGTCCACGTGCTACACCTGTCAATCAAATCAGCCCGTGAGCTGCACCACGTGGTCCTTCCATCATGTTTTTCAAGTCCGAAGAAAATAGAAATATGTTTGACATTCACAATAAAGTATTTTACAGTGTTTTTAACGTATAACATGAATCAAGTTGATTTGTATATATACTACGTTGTTTAAACAGAATACTTCACGTGTAACACACGCACACACACACACACACACACACACACTCTCTCTCTCTCTCTCTCTCTCTCTCTCTCTCTCTCTCTTATTGTCTAATCATTTAAAGCAGGGTATGTATATTATTCATTTTTATTTACAAAGTGATTTGGTATCCATGATAAAACGCTGATGTATACTATTTTTGAACAGATTTGCTTTGATGTCACCGAATATTAAAAAGAAAATCAAAATGTAAAGGGACTGAATACTTCTTGGTTGATTACACGAAAAGACGATTTATCAAAGTATTTTTTTCCAGTCATTTAAAAAAAGTATCTCTAACATAAACGTTTTTAATATTTTCTCTCTGTATCTCCCTCCCCTTTATTCTGCCTGCCCCCTCCCCCGCTCTCTCTCTCTCTCTCTCTCTCTCTCTCTCTCTCTCTCTCTCTCTCTCTCTCTCTCTGAGTGTATATGTGTGTGCAAACAATATTGTGAAACATGAACAAATTCAATTTGTTTTTAACATCTTTCAAGTCCAGTCCAATCATTCCCATTTCTATTTCTTTTTCATTCAATTATATTTTTAATTGAGGTTGCTTATCAAACTTGCTGACAGTCGAGGACCCTCTTCCCCCTTTTTTCTTACCTTTTTCTAGTTCATTGTTCATGCATTTAAAATTAAAAAATTGTGATCAGAAAGGTTATGAAAGCTTTAGAATTTTTTTTGCTTCCTGTACTTTAGTGAATAACCAATGGAAGCCGTATGGTACTTGTATTTAACTAACTCACTACACCTTGGAATAGTTTCTCAAATCAAGAGAAAATTACTTGATTATAAAAGATACAATGTAGCAAAATGCATCAAAGTATATACATGTAAGTCATATACATGTAAGCAAAAATATATACAGTTTTGTATTTAAAACTTATAATTTCAAAAGTTCAATGAAATAGGCCGCATGCAGATTTAAACTTGTGATCTGCGGTTCACAAGCCCGAAACTCATGCACACATGGCACAGATACCGCCGGTATGTTTTTACAACACAGATAAACTACTCGCGTAAATATGCATGTCGTCGCGTTTAAAATTGCGACGTCTTGCTAAAAACGGAACAGTTTTCAGCATAAATTCCATGATGTATATGTTAAAGTCACACATATCAGTTATATACCATTAGATTTGATAAATTCAAGGCTTTTAAAAATGTTTTGTGCTGTGCATATTTGAAACACGGCATATTTTGGCCAATAACGTCCCATGTTCTTTGAGGGTCATTCCTTCAGTTATAAGCGAGTTACAGAGCGTGCAATTCTTTGCTATGTAAACAAAGCTTTTGTTTACATTTTTGAATATTGAAGTAAAAATTCCAGTTTTAGACCGAAAATGAATGTGTTAAACGTTAGGAACTGTTTATGTATGCTGCAAATGAATAAGAAGATAGACAAATCAGCTAGAAAAAGATATTTTACTGGTTTATTGAACCTGGCACGAGCCTTGTTTACATGACAAAGAATTGTGAGCCCTGTATCTTGCTTATAACTCTACGGCTGACTCTCAAATTCCATTTGCTCATAAGAAATGCATTCCTAAAGCATTGTAAATAATAAAAACCGAAATATAGGAGTTGACCAAAATCGTGACCATGCCCCTTTATTGATAGAATTGTATCATTAAGCGTCACAAATGCACAGCAGCCCTAACGCTTAATAAAACAAGCAAATATCTACAACCTCAACCACTAATGATACAAACTTTTTTTATCATTAAGTGTTGCAGTCGCACCCTCTAATGAAACAAAATTATAAAATTGAAAGCCGTCTTTTATGAAACAACACTTTTTCATTTCCCTATATTTGCTCAGCATAAGTAAAATGTTATATTTACTATTACAAGTGCCTGTACTGTTTTGTACAAGTTCTTTATGATTTATACGATTTTACGATTTATATTCTTAAATACAATAATTATGTCAACACTTGAGAGAGAATAAGGTGGACTTGCTACATTTTCACTGGAGTTTTCGTAGAAAAAATCCGATATTAAATGGCGAGCGGGCGGCTGCCTAAGACGTACCGAATTAGTCTTGCAGACCAACTGTACATATATTAAAGTAGTGGATAATACATGTACTTGGATTTTGATTTTTGATATTTTATGCAAAAAGGAAGTCTGTTGAACTTACAGTGCCGCTATCCATAACGTTCACAACTTAACCTCTATTCTATCCAGTAATCAGTATCCGGTATCATGCATTTTTTAATCGTGATTCTATTCATTCTATCCTATCCATCATATCTCTTTTATCCTATCAGATAAAAATTTCAAACATTTTTAAAAAACGAAAAACTTTTGTCAACTCTTTTGTAATCGTCATATAATAATTTTTTGAGCAAAATAATTTATTTGCGATTTGTTTTAAAATATATATTTGCAAAAAATATAACTTAAATATCTCTGAAGTTTTAAAACAAGATTACCATTAATATTTCGTTCTGTGAAACACAATTCTGGAAAATGATTGAACTCAAGCTCAATTTTGATTGGTTGATCGATGCAGGATAGGATGCCATTGGATATAATAGAACAGTTTTATTCTATCTTTTATTCTGTATCTTGTATCCTGCATTATGTATCTTGCATCTTATTCTTTTTAGTGTAAGCTTAATGGATTGCGGCAATGTACAAATGTAGACATTTTTGTGCATAAAATTACATATGGGGTACTTGCATTATATTACAGTAGGCTTACCCTACTGTCCGGATAGCTCTTCCTACAGTTTTTAAAATAAGAAGGTTTTGTTTTGCATATCAATTGTACATATATCAGAGATTCGCATATAACTTGAGTTTTGGTTGTTAAAAAAATTATTAAAAATACCAGCTGTGATAGTCTTTTGCGAATACAGGGTACCCTTATTATCTAGATAACCCCTCCTAAAGTTTTCAAGTTAAGATTTTTTTTGTTTTTTTTTACCACTTTTATATATATCAGATATGTTTATATTCAAGGATTTGAATCTAAGAAATTTACGCGGAAAATACCAATAGTTGAACTTAGTCATTTTATTGTATAGTATTTCAGATAGGGTACCTTAATATTTGTCCAAAAAACTCTTCTACAGTTTTCAAGATAAGATCTTTTTTAATGTTCTTTCTTCCCGCAGATTATTTGTTATAAATATAAGATGTTCATAATACAGCGGGGCTTCATATATATCCGAATGCCAGAGATACGGACGCTTCAGTTAACGGACGATTTTATGTGGAAAGAGAATTATTTATACGGTATTTTGTCCCTTATATCCGGAATTTCGCGTTCCGAATCTGGACGGTCAGATTTTACTATAAAACACGGTTTAACTATAAATTTCGCTTCATTTAACTGGACGGTGAAATTTAATGGTACTCCGATTAATACAATAGAAAGATTACGCCTGTCAATTGAGTTTCACACATTTTCACTTGCTAGCCCCATGAGTAGCTGAGGTAAACACTCTGACTTCCTAAATTACTTTCAAATATTACCGACATTGCTGGTTTGACAGGACTAGTGACGCCTCACTGGAAGTGGCTTGGGTATATTTACACTGTGCACCTGTCAAGTGTCACCACTTTTTAAAACACTCCTCTACTTCAAAGGAAGAATGCGCTTAATAAATCTGTAACGTTTTTAATAGCTTTGTGGTATTTATATTCAAATAAGTTATTTTAAACGAAGGGTCTCATGAATGCCTTATTAGATTAAGCCAAAACCTGAAGTATAGGAAGAAAACAATAAGGAAAGCATTTCAATTGATCGGAAGTGTATTGGTGGAAAATTGACGTGTCTAGATATAGATTGTTAAAAATCTAATGTAAATAGGTTCATTCCACACTTAGACACAATATATTTAGCTACATTTGCTATTATTATAGTTTGGTTAATATTTTCTTGACTAAAGCAATATAAAGCAGTGTGTCCTTGTATTAAAACAGATGAATATCAAAGGAAAAATCTAATGTATTGCTTTTTAGTATGAAAGTCAAAAAACGGTATTAACACCCATTGAAACATATCAATTATCAATTGGACTTGGGAACGAAATAGTCCGGATAAACGAGGCTTCACTTTACTCAGATTTTTTTTTTAAAAACATGAGAAAAATACCAGTTGTAGAACTTATATAGTCATTTCTTAACAAATTTTTGCGTATAGCGTACCCCATTTGGTCGGATAACTGTCGTACAGTTTGCAAGATAAAACTATTTTTTGCAGTTGTATTGTACATATCCACAAGATGTGCATATTACTTGCATTTTGTTTTGGTGAAATACCAGCTACATGTATTGAACTTAGTACTTTTTTCCAGTATATTGCACACACGGTGCATCATTTGTCTAATGACATGCATTTTTGCATATTTTGCCCCACCTGTGACACCCTGGGGGTGGTAGAGCCACCAATTTCACAATTTACATTCCTCTTACCATAGAATGCTGTTGAAGATTACGCCAAGCGATGGGCAAAATCTGAAAAAGAAGACCTTGATACCTTGTCAGAGTGGGTTAAAAGCATCAGATGTATATTAAAATCTCGTATTAAACGACTGAGAGGTCAAATGAAAACCATATATCATTCTGTTTTTAATAATGCAGAAGTGAGAAAAGAACTAGGTAGATTGTATGATCAGTATGTACTGGTCCCTGCTGATAAGGCAAGTAACAACATTGTCTTTGTTTGTAAGGCACATTATATTAATTGCAATTCAAAGAACTAGGTTTCGATTCTACACATGGTAATCCTACTTACACCCGTAGCAGCCTTTCCAAGCAGGAAATACTTCAAAATCATAAATCGGTTATGAATACCATTAATATCCCCAATAAACAAAATGAATTTGATTTACCTTATTTGTACTGGATTCCAAAGCTTCACAAAAGTCCTTACAAACAGAGATATATAGCAGGTTCCAGTAAATGTTCTACCAAACCTCTCTCTTTACTCCTTACTAAAATTCTTACAGAAGTTAAGGAGAAGCTTCAAGAGTAATGTACCACAATCTACTCCATAAGTGGTGTGAATCAGATGTGGATACTAAAACACTCTAAAGAATTATTAGAAACTTTGAGGTCACAAAATCTTACTAAAATCAATAGCATCAAAACGTACGATTTTTCAACGCTTTATACAACCATTCCCCCACGACGACAAATTTAAATCCAGACTTTTGCTGTTTCTTCAATAAAAATGGAAGTCGTAAAAATGCTTACCTTGTCATTGGAAATCTAAAAATCACTCGCTGTGGCCTTCAACTCAACATTTAGGTATATCGACGACGTATTATCAATTAACAATTGTTATTTCCATACTTACGTCGACTCGATATATCCCAGTGAACTTGAAATAAAAGATACCACAGAGTCAGCGTCATCTGTTTCATATTTGGATATTTTACTGGAAATGGACATTGATGGTAACCTAACAACAAAACTTTATGATAAACGCGATGACTTCAATTTTTCCATAGTCAACTTTCCTTACTTATGTAGCAATATACCTTCATCACCTGCATATGGTGTTTTTGTCTCTCAGTTAATTCAATACGCAAGGACATGCTCTTCGTATGAACAGTTTCTAAGACGAGGCAAGCTACTGACAAACAAGTTGATAAAACAGGACTATAAACAGTCTCGTTTAAAGTCATCTTTTCGTAAGTTCTATGGTCGATACGACGACCTTGTCAGCAAATACAATCTTCCACTGAGTCGCATGCTGACTGACGTTTTTCATACTAATTGTTAGACCATATTTAATTACCTAATTGTCTACGGACTTTTGCGGTTTTTTATTTTCCGATTACGACAGAGTACACGGCGGGTGTGACCGGTCAGCAGAGGATGCTCACTCCTCCTAGGCACCTGATCCTACCTCTATCTTGGAGGTCCGTGTTGCTCTGCTTTGAATTTGTATTTCGTTTTATGGATTTTTGAGATGGTTGACGGTTTGTTATTGTAATTTTTTCATGCTTCACACCAAATTGGAAACAATTGGCCTTGTAGTTTTTAAGAAGAAGTTAAAAATGTAAAATTGTTAACGCACGACGCACGACGACGGACGAAAACAGATAGCAACAGGTCACCTGAGTTTACTCAGTTGACCAACTCAGGTGACCTAAAAATCGTAACTAAATTTTTAAAGATAGCGTATTTGATGTCAATAAACGATGCTGTGACAATCACTGTTCATATGAAACGCACCCGATTTTGTTTTTTACCCATAATTCGAGTTATGTCCAAGACACGATGTAGTATCGATATCGATGATATCGACGATATTGTATCGATATCGATTCCCTAATTTCAATATTATAGAACATTAAATACATATCCGTACTAAGCATTTTATACATTGCGTCGTTATCGAATCAAAATCTTTTCACCATCCTTAAACACGATAATTATGACTATATCGTATCGATATCGATTCGCATATGTATACAACTACAGCTGTCCTTATTTAACGTCGATATCGACGACATCGTATCGATATCGATTTTTGTTGTACACAACAGAAGCTGTCCATATTTCATGTCGATATCGTCGATATCGACGATATCGTATCGATATCGAATGGTATATGTACACAACTACAGCTGTCCATATTTAACGTCGATATCGTCGATATCGACGATATCGTATCGATATCAAATCGCATATGTACATAACTAAAGCTGTCGATATTTAACGTCCATTTAGTTTCCATCGATATTGAATTTCCTTTCTCCACAACTGAAGCTGTCCATATTTCATGTCGATATCGTCGATATCGACGATATCGTATCAATATCGATTTGCATATGTACTTAACTACAACTGACTGTATTTTAAGGTCGATATCGTCGATATCGACGATATCGTATCGATATCGATTCGCATTTGTGCACAACGTAATGAAGTACTTTTGAAAACTGTATCATGCTTATCTTAAGTTTTGTCAATAAAAATCGCATTTATATCATTTTACAATTGTTAAATACCATCATTTAGACGTTTTTCTTATTGCTATTGTCTTAACTTGGTGTTGATATCGACGATATTATCTTGATATCCTGATAAGTTATGAACTTATGTTTGAAAATAACAATATTGATATTGATCAAATTGTTTTACCGATGGACTCAAAGGAATTCATAAGAGTCAATAATGAGGTTGGTATTGTCATTTTTATTGATATTGTTTTATTTGTTCTATGCAATAATAAAGATCGCTATTGATTAGGATATCGTCATTTTGTGTAGGATATCGCCTATACATAGATAGTCTTCAAACTTAGTAGTATCAGTGTATGTCGATATCGAGTCGATATCGTCAAGTTGTTTACGATATCGTCGATATCGACAACATAATTGGTCTAGCATTTTAAAAAATTCGATATCGATGTCGATATCGTCATTTTGTGTACGATATCGTCGATATCGACAACAAAGTTGGTCTTGGACATGTATGCATAATTCTTTGAACGGGCTTGGCCGACCCTAACAATAGGCGTTAGGTTATACCCGGCCGAGCTGTCCAGCGATAAAGACGTGCTCAGTGATAGAAGGGGGTATCGTGGTAGAAGCCTGTGTGGCATGATTAAGTCTCTCAAGTTCAGCATTTGGAATGAGAGTACCAATGCACCGGATGTTGACATCAGAGAAGTGTTTATAGAAGATTGAGCCGAGCAGAAAAAGGTAGGGCTAAGGTGATTTGCTGAATAAATTGTTGAAATAATGATCATTTTAAAGTAAAAATATCAGTTTTTAAATTCAATGATGGAATGAGAAAGTACTGCAGAAAGTAAAGAAATTAGAGGGGTTAAAATAGGAGGTGGGTGTCATTTTTGAGACTTGGGTTAATTTGCTGCGGATCGCTGTAAGTTGTAAACAAGTTCAATTTTGACCTATAAACGCCATGGGACCATATATATTTCTTGTGATTTTCTGTTAGTGCTTGGAATGAACTTTCAGATTTTACCAAGTAATATAGCAAAGTAGCTAGGGGTGTTTAGGTAAACATTAAGTTCTATGGGAAAATAATTGGTACTCTTTTTCCTATAGAGAGCCCATTTGCCCCTTGTCTTGTGACTTTTAAAGAGAAGTAGTTCTATTTAGTTCTATAACAAGTCTTGTACCATTGAAATAGTCACCATGGAAGATTTTTTTGAAGAGTTGAGGATTAAAATTTTGGAAAAAAGTGAAATTCAGGGGGGACCAGCCGGTTGTTTTGTGTGGAAAGGTGCCACCACTGTCCAAGGGTAAGGAGTTATGAGGGTTAGATGGCCGGAGGAGGGACCAAAGATGGAGAGAGTTCACCGGGTTGCTCTTATGGCACAGATGCGCTTGACCCGGTCACAGGTTCCGGGTGGACACCTGGAGGTCAGCCATCTGTGCCATAAGAAGCTCTGCATCAACCCCGCCCACCTCGTCCTGGAGATGCACAAAGTGAACCAGGAGAGAATCCATTGTAAAGTCCAGGGGTTCTGTTGCAGGGCCCACCATCCCCATTGCATTTTACCATGTAATTAGTTAATATAATATACAATTAAATCTTATTTTGAATAATTATGCTCTGAATGCCTATTTATTTTGCCTCGGGCTCGGGCATCAGAGAGCATCATATTTTTCTGGTATTTAATTTCCTCTTGATGTTTTGCATATAATTGTTAGAGTTTTGAATGTCTTGTAGAGATTTGTCCACTGAGCCTTCACTGGGGATGGCACAACCCACGCCTGCACATAAGCTGCGGATGGAGTCTCCTGGACCATTATTTAAAGAGTGAGCAGCACTATGAGCCGTGCCCGCAAAGTTGCGAGTAAAGGTGACATTACGAGGTAAAGATCGCCGAAGAGTCCGATTGAAGGTTTCAACCTTCTGAGAGTTGCTGTTCTTGATGGTTTTGTCAAGAACAGCTGGAGACAACCTCTTTGAGATGCAAGCACGAAGCAAGTTCTCGTTCTCCGAAGAGTGAGGTATTTCAAAATTTGAACCTAGATATGTACTCTTGCTCACCCAATTGACTATTCCCCCATTACATACTAAAGAATGTTTCCTGCATAGAGCATGATCACCCATGTAACACTGCACAATTGCATCCACAGCATATGAGAGCTTGTTTTTCATCTTATGACTATCACCAACATACAAGTCGTACGCTTGATTGATCTCGGCTGTGCATCTATCGACTGCGTCGACAGCAAAATTATGCAAAAGTTTGGTTTTCTCAGCTTTCGTTCTGCAGGGCATGACCTGTAAGAGCTTTTCATCTCTTTTTATTGATTTCCTGATACTTTCGGAGAGATGCCGAATATCCAGGTAATGTGTTGGCTTGACCTTGTACAGCCCATCCTTGAAGAGGGAGTCTGCAGCCCGACCAGCTGAGCTGTCTGGATCAGTTGTTACCACCTTTACCTCGATACCGTCAACACAGAGAAGTTCGGCCATCCCCTCCCTAGCCCACGTAAACTCGTCCCCTATAGTATGCTGCATGGGGAGGTTAGCGCCGCACTCCACTGGACTACAATAGTGGTTAGCAGATGCCTCATCCCGTAAGTGACCATGCTTTAAGCAGATTTTATTTTTTGTTACCAATTTGATTATTTGATGTTTCGCAGTTACATTTTCAGCGACAGAGTAGACAGTCTGTGTCGCCGGCTGGAATGGCGTCTCACCGACCCCCGAGTACAAGGGGTTGTTTTACATGCCGTCGCACTGCACGTCTATAGACTGCGGCGACTCATGTCCCCTAATGGTGTTGACGTCAACCAGCTGGCGACACCTGCGACTCATGTCGGCTGTATTTAGAGTCTCGATTTTGGCCAAAACTTTGTTACTGTTTTTTTTGCAGGGACTTACGGGAAGGTGCAGGGGTGTTAGTGGAAAGCAGTATTTTCCTCATTCCATCATTACCAAGGGGTGTTTGGCTCAGCCCGACCTGAAGTGAGTAATTTAGAGCTGCTGGTTTTCTACCAGGTGCACTGGTCTCTACTTCCGTGAAGAGGTTGTGTCTCTTAGACGTGAAGGGACACACGTCGCACTTGAGCCCCATCCTTGTGGCAAGTTCTCGCCTTTCCTCGGTGGCCAGGTTCCAGGTCAGGGATCCATTGCAGCCTGGATTCTGCTCCCGATGGCTCCGAAAGGCTTGGTTACACAATGCACCGGTCTTCCCCAAGTGGAGTAGTCTATTAGAATCTGTCTCTGCTCTACAATATTTGTAACTTATGTTTACATAGTGTGTAACTGTGTGTTGTGAAGAGATGGTGAACATTTATTTTAGAGTTACCTCCCTTAGACTAGATGTAAATTTTGTTGATTTTTAAGAATAATGTAATTTTACATAAACTGCTTTGAATCTAATTTTTTTGATACAAGTGAGGTGTATGGATTTATAAATACATGTTTAATTACTCCAGATTACATGTAATGACATGTAGCCACATGTAAAACCTGACAAAATGGACCTAATGGCCGAGAGCCCCATTTTATTGGCAATTAAGTGTTTTAATTTGCAAAAGATGTTAATTTCACAAAAGTTTGTGTAAAATTGTGATTTCTATTCATTGTAGCTTACTAAAAATGACTTACTGCTCAAAGTTCTGGCCTTGATGATTTTCCACTTCACTTTTACAGGTACCCCCCCCCCCCTTGGTCTCAGGAGATGGTAGTTTCCCGGATGCTTGACCATTTCCTCCCTCTCTGATACGGTTTGGGGGGGGGGGTTGTTAACCAGATCTGTCATCTCGGAAGACAGCCTTTTATATCTAAGTGGTATATAAGCCTTTTGGCAATTTTGAAATTTTGGCATGGTTCAAATTAAGCCTTTTCTGAATGCAAATTCTAATTTCCTAATGAACTGTTGGTGCTGTTTCACACTAGGGAGACTAAGCTGTTGTGCTGTATCAAAAAATTGGGCTATTGTTTATCTGTGAATGATTTATATAGCCAAAGATGGGGGCACCTGCTATTATTTTAAGCTCTGCCATGTAGGGGGGTAGTAAACGTTTTATCCCCTATATTAACTGCAGGGGGTCAGAGATAATGGATGATTTGTTTATCAGCTTTTCAAATAGTAAACAATTCATAAGAATAAAAGTTTTTACTAATTTACCCTATGTAAATTTCTTAATTCTGCATCCTAAATTGACATTTCAGTCATTTCAGCACCATTCCTTGAAATCTGGGTAGAATCCACCCTTATTGAAAAATCTTATCCAATTTGTTCATAACAACTTTTAGTACATAAAAACTAACACGTTCAAATTTTACATGTATTTTATTTGTTACAGACATCAAAGAGCAGTTTATTTATTTTGGATTTTACTGTCAGTCCACTCTCATCATTGCATTTGCCGAGGGAGAGAGCCCTGTACTCGGATGAGCACAGCGTACACGTCTCTGAAGTTCCAGGACTCATGTTTCACACACAATTAGAGGTATGTATATGGGTCATGAAAAACACAAATTTGCCTAATTCTGAGGTGAGTAAAATTATGAGTATAGGAATGAGAGTACCAATGCACCTAAAGTTGACATCAGAGAAGGGTTTATAGAAGAATGAGCCGAGCAGAAAAAGGTAGGGCTAAGGTGATTTGCTGAATAAATTGTTGAAATAATGATCATTTTAAAGTAAAAATATCAGTTTTTAAATTCAATGATGGAATGAGGAAGTACTGCAGAAAGTAAAGAAATTAGAGGGGTTAAAATAGGAGGTGGGTGTCATTTTTGAGACTTGGGTTAATTTGCTGTGGATCGCTGTAAGTTGTAAACAAGTTCAATTTTGACCTATAAACGCCATATGACCATATATATTTCTTGTGATTTTCTGTTAGTGCTTGGAATGAACTTTCAGATTTTACCAAGGATATGTCTGTAAGTAGTATAGCAAAGTAGCTAGGGGTGTTTAGGTTAACATTGAGTTCTATGGGAAAATAATGACAAAAGCTCCATCTGCAGGTGATGAAGGTATATTGCTACCTAGGTACAGATAGTTGACAATAGAAAAACGTATGTCATCACGTTACGTTTATCACAAAATGTTGTTGTTAGAAAATACGAAACAGATGACTCAGTCTCTGTAGCATCTATTATTTCAAGTTCACTGGGATGTATCGAATTGACGTAAAAATGGAAGTAACAATTGTTAATTCATAATAAGTTGTCAATATATCTGAATGTCGAGTTGAAGGACACAACGAGTAATTCTTTTTCAGGTATAAGTCTTTGAAAAATTCTGCTTCATATAAATATAGAAATAGATCGGCTAACTAACAATGGCGTGCAATTGGTTCCCATGGAAATTCCAGCAGATTGTTGGAAAACCTGATTTCCAAACACTACATAGATGTTGTCAATCAGAAACGCAAGCATCTTTTTTTATATCATCTTCATCCATGTTTAAGGATATTGCTTATCATCGGCTTTTTAAACCTACACAAACAGAAAATACTGCTCATGCACCACGGCATTTTTTCAAACTGCAGTATGCCAACAAGGGAATCGATGCCGTTAATATAAGCAATATTCTTAATCACAAAAAAGTTCAGTACTGCATTCCGCCATATTTCAAGATAAAGTCAACTCCTTGTATTTCCGTGTTAAGTATTTATTTAGTTTTGTGTAGTTTATTTGTAAATTTTTGCCGTTTTATTAGTTTTACGCAGTCGTCCTATAAAGTCACCTTGGCCATTGTTCACTGTAGAGTTACTTGTGTGTTCACTGAGGTGTGACTTTAGCGAGAGTGTTTAAATAGAATTCGTCTTTTTCTATAGTACAGTGTTTGATATTGCTGTATAAAGAAACGGTGATTTAAAGGGCTATTTTCTATGCGTTATTTTATTTAACAATTTATTGTCACTTTTTCCATTTAACAACTTGGACGGAAGTGCGTCACCGGAAGTTTCAGACGTCATATTATTTATTGTAAACAAATAACTTAGTAACCATATACTTAGAATATTTTGAGATGTTGCCTTTAATATAATACTATTGATACATTATCATAGTTTGATACTATCAGTGAGGTACTTATAAAATGTATTATACAATATTTGTTTTAATTATGTTGTTATGGTATCACTTGTACACTTATTGTAGTGTCATATTGTTGATGTTGAGAACGATGATGATGCGACGGTTATATTGACGACGATGGTGATGTCGATGACGACGTGATGGTGCTGTTGATGACGATGATGATGTTATGGTGAGGTCGACGACGACGATGATGATGATGGTCTCGTCGATGATGATGAAGTAGATGATGTCGTTCATGGTTACGTCGGTGACGATGATGAAGTAAATGATCATGGTGACGACGATGATGTCTATTATGATTATGGTGTTGTAGATGATGATGTTGACGATAGTGTCGATGATTATGATGACGATGGTGATGATGATGATTTTTGTGACGTAACGTACTTTAGTTGTGGTTGTCCGTAGTTGGTCCAGGACTACAGCCCCGGAGATTCGGACACTCTTCTAATATGGATGATAATTAAAAAGATGTAAAGAGGTGTTTGTTGAATCATATTTTTTTGGTCATTTATATATACATCATATTTTTTATAGTTGTGTGAAAGGTGTGTGAGTGTTTGTGTGGTTTAGTGTTTATATTTCTATCTTTTCTTTTTTTCTCTTATTTTTTTTTGTTAATAAATTTTGTTAAATTTAAGATGTCTTGTTGTTGTTTGGAGTAGCCTCCGCTCATCCCGTTACAATTGGTGGCAGCGAAGGGATGAGTTGACTCCTCCAGATACTACAAGATACCTTTATTAGTGAAACGTTGCCAAGGTTTATTTTATTTTTCATTTTTTGATTTTTTGTAGTACATTGAAGTGCAAGTGTAGGTCGTTGTCTCCTTTCCCCTTGGTGAGTACATTACGTAAGGCAGATTGTTTTGATAAAAGTTGAGAAGTTAGTCCCTTTATGAGATAATTTTGAGGTAAGTTGGTCTGTCAGTCAATACACCATGTCTACTGTCAAGGAGATGCTGGAGCTACTGGAAGTGGGGACCAAGATGGGGATGAAGGATGAAGACCTTCAACAATTCGTGAAGGAGTAACTGGCCAGAATGCGGGACGAACGTGAGAAACATAGAGTCGAGAGACAGGAGGAAAAAGAGCGCGACTTCAAACTACAGTTGGAGAAAGAGAAACTACAGATGGAGAAAGAGCGCACCGCAAGAGAACATGATGAGCGAGAGCATGCCCGATTGATGGAAGAAATGAGACATCAACAAAATTTAGAAGAACTAGAACTTGATCACGAACTGCAACTCGAGAGATCTCACATGAAGCCGAGTGTTGTGAATCAAGAGGAGAAAGAAACTTCGCAAGTGATAAAAGGACCAAAACTTCCTCCGTTTGAGGATTCGAAAGACAACATTGACGCATACATTCAACGATTTGAGATATACGCAACAACGCAGAAATGGAATAAAGACACGTGGGGGACTCATCTTAGCGCATTACACAAGGGAGAAACTCTGGATGTGTTTGCAAGACTCTCACCCGAATCAGCACTTGATTCGACCACGAGTCGAATAACGCCCTGTTAAAACGATTTTACATTACGGAGGACGGTTTCCGATTTTCAAAACCAGACGGAAGTTAAACTTTTGTGCAATTCTCTACCAGACTGGACAGTTACCTTGAGCGGTGGATTCAGCTGTCTAAGACTAACAAGGCGTTCAATGATCTGAAGGATTTTTTCTTACGTGAACAGTTTTTATTGTGTTGCTCGAAAGAACTTGCCTTATTCCTAAAGGAGAGGATTCCTACGTCGATCCAAGACATGGCGCGATACGCGGACCAGTTTGCTGAAGCCAGAACTGTGACATCCTCATCACACGCAAAAAAAAACCGCTTTTTGACAGACGACAGCAGTCCGATAGACAACCGCCGTACAAAGATTCCGCGCAACAAAACCAATCTGGAAATGCAGTGAAGTGTTTCGAGTGCAGACGACAAGGACATAAAGCCTTTGACTGCAACTTCCGCAAAAGTCCGAATAACAGGCAAACAATAATTGGAACCATGGATATCCAAGACGCGGTATAGGTCGTCAAGGAGCCGCGAGTGTCGTCGAGAAACATGGAAACTTACCGTGTGTTGGTGATTCGGTTGCTTTCTGTGAAACGGAAATGCCAGTTGTAAAGGGATGTGTTGGCAATAAACTAGTGACAGTGCTTAGAGACACATGTTGTAGTGGTGCCGTTATTCGTAGAGAACTGGTAACGATTACCAACTAACAGGGACATCTGAACGATGCAAGTTAGCAGACGGTCGTATTATGGATGCAGATGTGGCTAGAATTGATGTCAATACGTCTTACTTTACCGGAAGTGTTGATGCTTGATGCTTTGATTTGCCTTGGTACGATCTTATTCTCGGGAATATTCGTGGAATAAAGGAAACCACATGAACCAAATCCTGCCTGGATTCATTCCGTTGAAAACATCGCAGCTGTTGAAACGCGTACGCAACTGAAAAAGAAACAGTCTCCATACAATCCGTTGAAAGTACCGAAAGCAATACGGGATGTATCACCGGAGGATATCTTACAGGAACAATGAAACGACGAGACACTGAAAAAGCTATGGAGCTTAGCTGTGAGTGGACAGCTTAAACATTTCAGTCATGGTGGATATTCGAAAATGTGTGAACGGAAGCAAATGTTGTTCAGAGAATTTTGCAGTCCCAAAGTGTCTAATGGAAAACTTTTCCGACAGTTAATCGTTCCCTGGATATACAGAACAATCGTTATGAAGATCGCACATGAAACTTTGATAGGTGGTCATCTGGGATCAAAGAAAACAACCGACAGAGTAGTGTCCGAATTCTTCTGGCCAGGAATCCAGTCAGACATCAGAAGTTTTTGCAGATCATTTGACGTTTGTCAGCGGACTATTCCGAAAGGAAAAGTACCCGCAGTACCGTTAGGACAAATGCCGCTAACCACAGAAGCGTTTCAACGAGTAGCAGTTGATCTTATAGGCCCTCTCCAACCAGTTACCGACAAAGAGAATCGTTACATTCTGACGCTTGTCGTCGATTGCGCAACCCGTTATCCCGAGGCTATTTCACTTCCCGGAATTGAGACAGAGCGAGCAGCGGAGGCTCTGGTAGACATCTTCAGTAGATTAGGAGTTTTGGTCGAGATGCTAACAGATCAAGGATCGCAATTCACATCAGACGTTATGAAAGAAGTGAGCCGTCTGTTGTCATTTAAACGGATTACTACTACTCCGTATCACCCCATGTGCAATGGACTCGTCGAGAAGTTCAATGGAACGTTGAAGCAGATACTCAAGAGGATGTGTTCCGAGCTACCAAGAGACTGGGATAAGTACATCAACCCATTACTCTTCGCATACCGTGAAGTACCACAGGTCCGCCTTGGTTTTTCGCCGTTTGATCTTCTCTATGGACGTACTTTTCGTGGTCCGATGACAATTCTTAAAGAACTTTGGACAAAGGAGATTACAGACGAGGACGTTAAGACAACGTATCAATACGTACTTGACTTACGCACACGATTGGAAGAAACATGTGACATAGCTCGCCAAAACTTGGAGAAAGCTTCAAAACAATGACTTCAATCGAGATCTTGTTCTATCGAATTGTTTGTTAGTTGCTAATCAACTGAATGACAAAAGCTCCATCTGCAGGTGATGAAGGTATATTGCTACAGATAGTTGACAATAGAAAAACGTATGTCATCACGTTACGTTTATCACAAAATGTTGTTGTTAGAAAATACGAAACAGATGACTCAGTCTCTGTAGCATCTATTATTTCAAGTTCACTGGGATGTATCGAATTGACGTAAAAATGGAAGTAACAATTGTTAATTCATAATAAGTCGTCAATATATCTGAATGTCGAGTTGAAGGCCACAACGAGTAATTCTTTTTCAGGTATAAGTCTTTGAAAAATTCTGCTTCATATAAATATAGAAATAGATCGGCTAACTAACAATGGCGTGCAATTGGTTCCCATGGAAATTCCAGCAGATTGTTCGAAAACCTGATTTCCAAACACTACATAGATGTTGTCAATCAGAAACACAAGCATCTTTTTTTATATCATCTTCATCCATGATTAAGGATATTGCTTATCATCGGCTTTTTAAACCTACACAAACAGAAAATACTGCTCATGCACTACGGCATTTTTTCAAACTGCAGTATGCCAACAAGGGAATCGATGCCGTTAATATAAGCAATATTCTTAATCACAAAAAAGTTCAGTCCTGCATTCCGCCATATTTCAAGATAAAGTCAACTCCTTGTATTTCCTACAATTATACTTCAACCGTTGCTTCCAAACTCTTCAATTACAAACAAACTCTACAAGACCTTGATATCGAACATCTGAAAGATAATCCTCCAACGTGTTCATGTTCTTCTTCACCCTACAACTATAGTCCTGCCGGACACGTCATTACTGGTGATGTTAATTTAGTTAATAACGATGACCTAAAATCACTTATTATGAAAGGACGGCTATTGGTACTTTGCGGAACGGAACGGAACCAGTTAAGAGGCCCCCAACAGGGAAACAGATTTTTTTTTTTAAAGACGCTATTATTTCAATTTAACCTATCGAAAATGGAAGATTATTTTTCAAATTGTGATGCTACTCGTTGCTCTAAAAGTCATTACACGCTTCCTTCTCGAGAAAAACTAAAGTAACTAGTTACGTTGTTTTAAGATGTTAGATTGACAATGAACATATAAAGTTGAGATTTAAACCAAACGCAATAAATCTGTATGTCTAACATCGATGGAATTTACTTAAGTATTCTTTCTTCTGAATAGATTTCTTCTGATTCCGTTCCGTTCCGCAAAATACCATTACCCGTGTGGATATTGGTATTTAACGAAACGGAACGGAATCTTTCAAACTTTTTAAATAATGGAAATTATCATAACAAATCCTCGCCGTTCCTTGAATTCCCCCCCCCCCCCCGATTCATTAGAGATGAATGAAGCAAGCTAACAAATCAATTCAGTCATCTTGTGTATGACAGTGTGCTGATTATTAATTTCAGCGTTTGTGTGCGTGTGTTGTATACAACGACAAATCTTATTTCATTTTTTTCATCCATTTTATATTATTGTCACGGCAGAACTAATTAGTTGCATGGTTTATTAAGCTAGCAAAAAACACAGTGCTTATTTCAAGTAGAATTCATACTATACCAAGCTCATTCGCAGCGCAGGGATAACATCGATAAAAATACTTGATAGTCGTATTTGAAATAAATTAGAATGCATGGTGATATAACAAATGTTGTTACCAAACTTATGAATAATTTTCTTATGATTCCGTTCCGTTCCGCAAAATACCATTACCCGTGTGGATATTGGTATTTAACGGAACGGAATCTTTCACACTTTTTAAAATATGAAATATATAGTAACAGTTATTCGCCGTTTGTTTATTTCTATGTTCTTGTGGGACAAATGAAGCAAACTAACAAACCATTTCATCCATTCAAACATATTGCTTATGTGTATATCATCCCTGTGATGTGTACAACGATAACTTTTATTTCATTTATAATCGATACTATATTATTTACACGTGTGATATTACTAGTTTGTTCATCAAGCTAGCAAAAACACAATGTATATCCCATATTACTTAGAATTCTAAAATATACTGAGCGTATTCGCAAGAAAAAAGTTAAATATTCATTACTTACCTTACTTCTGAATAATTTTCTTCTGGTTCCGTTCCGTTCCGCAAAATACAATTACCCGTGTGGATATAACTACTCGCCGTTCCTTATCCCCCCCCCCCCGATTCTTAAGAGATGAATGAAGATTAATTCAGTCATCTTGTGTATGTGCTGATTATTAATTTCAGCGTTTGTGTGCGTGTGTTGTGTACAACGACAACTCTTATTTCACTGTTTGATCCATTTCATATTATTTCCAGGGCAGAACTAACTAGTTTGTTAATCAAACTTTCAAAAACACAATGCATTTATCAAGTAGAATCCATTATATGTTATTTACACTGGTTATCTTACAAGTTAGTTAATTAAGCCAGCAAAAACACAATGTATATCCCATTTAAGAAGAATTCTAAAATATACAAAGCACATTCGCAAGAAAAAAGTTAAATATTCAATACTTACCTTACTTCTGAATAATTTTCTTCTGATTCCGTTCTGTTCCGCAAAATACCATTACCCGTGTGGATATTGGTATTTAACGGAACGGAACGGAATCTTTTAAAATTTTTATAATATGAAAAAATATCATAACGAGGACAGCATTTATTCAATTTATAACAAATTATTTTTTACGAGAGTTTATGGGAGAATTAACGAGTTTGTTTAATAACAGTTTATCAAGCTAAGAATACACAATGTATACATCAAGTAGAATTTTATACTATACCAAACATATTCGCAGGGATTTTATTTAAAAAAAAAATAATTGATAGCTTTATTTGTAATACATTGGAATAGATAATGATATAATAAATGTTGTTAACACACTTATAAATAATTTTCTCATGATTCCGTTCCGTTTCGCAAAATACCATTACCCGTGTGGATATTGGTATTTAACGGAACGGAATCTTTCAAAATTTTTATTATATGAAAAATATCATAACAAGAACAGCATTTACTCAATTTATAACAAACTATTTTTACGGGAGTTTACGGGAGAATTAACGAGTTTGTTTATCAAGCTAACAACGCCCAATGTTTACATCAAGAAGACTTTTTTATTATACCAAACATATTCGCAGGAATAACAGTATTTTATAAATGGAATGATATCTTTTTTTGTAATACATTTAAATAGATAATGATATAAGAAATGTTGTCAACACACTTATTAATAATTTTTTTCATGATTCCGTTCCGTTCCGCAAAATACCATTACCCGTGTGGATATTGGTATTTAACGGAACGGAACGGAATCTTTCAAATTTTTAAAATATGAAAAATATCATAACGAGGACAGCATTCAAACTATTTTTTACGGGAGTTTATGGGAGAATTCACGAGTTTGTTTAATAACAGTTTATCAAGCTAAGAATACACAATGTATACATCAAGTAGAATTTTATATTATACCAAACATATTCGCAGGGATTTTATTTAAAAAAAAAATAATTGATAGCTTTATTTGTAATACATTGAAATAGATAATGATATAAGAAATGTTGTCAACACACTTATTAATAATTTTTTTCATGATTCCGTTCCGTTCCGCAAAATACCATTACCCGTGTGGATATTGGTATTTAACGGAACGGAACGGAATCTTTCAAATTTTTAAAATATGAAAAATATCATAACGAGGACAGCATTTATTCAATTTATAACAAACTATTTTTTACGGGAGTTTATGGGAGAATTCACGAGTTTGTTTAATAACAGTTTATCAAGCTAAGAATACACAATGTATACATCAAGTAGAATTTTATATTATACCAAACATATTCGCAGGGATTTTATTTAAAAAAAAAATAATTGATAGCTTTATTTGTAATACATTGAAATAGATAATGATATAAGAAATGTTGTTAACACACTTATAAATAATTTTCTCATGATTCCGTTCCGTTCCGCAAAATACCATTACCCGTGTGGATATTGGTATTTAACGGAACGGAACGGAATCTTTCAAAATTTTTATAATATGAAAAATATCATAACAAAAAGTGCATTTACTCAATTTATAACAAACTATTTTTACGGGGGTTTACGGGAGAATTAACGAGTTTGTTTATCAAGCTAACAACGCCCAATGATTACATCAAGAAGACTATTTTATTATACCAAACATATTCGCAGGAATGACAGTATTTAAAAAAAAATGAATGATATCTTTTTTTGTAATACATTGAAATAGATAATGATATAAGAAATGTTGTCAACACACTTAATAATAATTTTTTTCATGATTCCGTTCCGTTCCGCAAAATACCATTACCCGTGTGGATATTGGTATTTAACGGAACGGAATCTTTCAAAATTTTTATAATATGAAAAATATCATAATAAGGACAGCATTTACTCAATTTATAACAAACTATTTTTACGGGAGTTTACGGGAGAATTAACGAGTTTGTTAATCAAGCTAACAACGCCTAATATTTACATCAAGTAGAATTTTATATTATACCAAACATATTCGCAGGGATAATATTATTTTAAAAAAATATTTGATAGCTTTATTTGTAATACATTTAAATAGATAATGATATAAGAAATGTTGTTACCAAACTTATTAATAATTTTCTCATGATTCCGTTCCGTTTCGCAGAATACCAATACCCGTGTGGATATTGGTATTTAACGGAACGGAATCTTTTACAGTTTTTTTTAAATTCATATTGTTGATCCAATATCAGGGCTTTGTTCGTGCAATCAGTTTTATAATAGAGATCAACTGCCATTGATCATGCCTAAAGATACATTTACATGCTTTATATATTAAAAATTTCATGTGCACATTTTATTGGATTGCATGTCACTGAATGTTCGTGTCTATGATACAGCGAGAGACAGATTATCATTAATATGTAATTAAATGCGTTTTAATCATGTGTCTCATCATTCCGTTTGTGAATGTTATACTTATCAGTGCAGTCTTATCGCAGTATTTAACATGAAAGTATAATAAAACAAAATATTCGGAAATGTATTTAATGGTCAATAAGACTGCTCACAGATCTCTCTCATCGACGATGGAAACTAAAATATACATTTCAAAACAAATTAATTCAAAGCACAAATCACACACCAACGCTAGATCAACATACAGTCTTGAATAACAATCGACAACTGATTACACTTATGGCACGCCAAACATATACATGTGCGAACTTTAAAACAGAGATTTCAGATCATAAAGTATTCTCGTGCATAATGTGACATTACGTAAGCATTATAAATTTGAATTGACAGATAACCGCGATGCGATAAAAAGCTGTAACAAACAAAATACAAATATAAATGACAGGTATTGGTTTCCATAGAAAAAACAATTCATCATTTTTTCACATAGATTTGAGTAATGCAACATATTTTTAATATATACTGGATATAAATTCAATAATTGATTAGAAAATAATGAGTTAAAACAGTAATCAATTGACTTTATCAAACTGACAGTACGTAATTATCAAGTTCAAAATGTAATGTTTGTCGACAAAATGGCGCACCATACTTGAAGCACATGGTAAACTAAAATCCATCGATAATAAGAATATGCAAAACTAAGCATAGTTGACAATAAATACAGGGGTAAATTACATCACTAGAAGATTAATAGTACATAATCACTTACACTAGGAATTCAAGGCTTACAAAAAACTGTAGTAATCGCGCGTATAGGGAACTCCAACCATAAACTGACAAGTCGTACACAAAATCTTTCGTACAAAAAAATGAGATATGCACAAGACATAACAGGAATAAAAGTTGACGTTGTACACAACATAAGGACACACGTTATTTTATATTTTTTTAATTTTGTTAGCTTGCTTCTTATATCCCAAAAGAATATAGAAGTAAAGAAACGGCGAGTAGTTGTTATGATATTTTTCATATTTTAAAGTTTGAAAGATTCCGTTCCGTTCCGTTAAATACCATTATCCACACGGGTATTGGTATTTTGCGGAACGGAACGGAATCAGAAGAAAATTATTTAAAAGTATGGTAACAACATTTGTTATATCATCTGACATTCATTCTAATTTATTTCAAATAAGACTATCAAGTATTTTTATCGATGTTATCCCTGCGCTGCGAATGAGCTTGGTATAATATGATTTCTACTTGATATAAGCACTGTGTTTTTGCTAGCTTAATTAACCAACTAGTTAGTTCTGCCGTGACAATAATATAAAATGGATTAAAAAATGAAATAAGAATTGTCGTTGTATACAACACAAGCACACAATCGCTGAAATTGATAATCAGCACATACACAAGATGACTGAATTGATTTGATAGCTTGCTTCATTCATCTCTAAATAATCTGATAAAAAATTCAAGGAACGGCGAGTAGTTGTTATGATAATTTCCATTATTTAAAAAGTATGAAGATTCCGTTCCGTTCCGTTAAATACCAATATCCACACAGGTAATGGTATTTTGCGGAACGGAACGGAATCAGAAGAAAATTATTCAGAATAAAGAATACTTAAGTAAATTTCATCGATGTTACACATATAGATTTATTGCGTTTGGTTTAAATCTCAACTTTATATGTACAGTGTCAATCTAACATCTTAAAACAACTAGTGACTTTAGGTTTTCTCGGGAAAGAAGCGTGAAATGACTTATAAAGCAATGAGTAGCATATTTCATATAATACACAGTGAATTTAAACATCAAAATTTAAAAAAATAATCTCCCATTTACAATAGGTGTAATTGAAATAATGGCGTTTTAAAAAAAATTGTTTTCCCGTTGGGGGCCTCTTAACTGGTTCCGTTCCGTTCCGTTCCGTTCCGCAAAGTACCATTAGCCGAAAGGACCAAAATTTAGGGAACCTAGATCCTTCACATGGCGTCGTAATTTTATACATATCATGAATGCTGTTGAAGATTACGCCAAGCGATGGGCAAAATCTGAAAAAGAAGGCCTTGATACCTTGTCAGAGTGGGTTAAAAGCATCAGATGTATATTAAAATCTCGTATTAAACGACTGAGAGGTCAAATGAAAACCATATATCATTCTGTTTTTAATAATGCACAAGTGAGAAAAGAACTAGGTAGATTGCATGATCAGTATGTACTGGTCCCTACTGATAAGGCAAGTAACAACATTGTCTTTGTTTGTAAGGCACATTATATTAATTGCATTTTCAAAGAACTAGGTTTCGATTCTACACATGGTAATCCTACTTACACCCATAGCAGCCTTTCCAAGCAGGAAATACTTCAAAATCATAAATCGGTTATGAATACCATTAATATCCCCAATAAACAAAATGAATTTGATTTACCTTATTTGTACTGGATTCCAAAGCTTCACAAAAGTCCTTACAAACAGAGATATATAGCAGGTTCCAGTAAATGTTCTACCAAACCTCTCTCTTTACTCCTTACTTTTTGATATCATCGACAGTTGTTTCTTCAATAAAAATGGAAGTCGTAAAAACGCTTACCTTGTCATTGGAAACCTAAAAAACTATTTTGTTAAAAACCATTCTGATTGCACACACAAGTACTCTGAAGTTGACATTAAAAAGATGCTTGAATTTCTGATAGACAACATCTATGTAGTTTTTGGAAATCAAGTCTTCCAACAATCTGTTGGAATTCCCATGGGTACCAATTGTGCCCCATTGTTAGCAGACCTATTTTTGTATTCTTATGAAGCAGAATTTATTCAAAAACTTGTACGTGAAAAAAATAAATCACTCGCTGTGGCCTTCAACTCAACATTTAGGTGTATCGACGACGTATTATCAATTAACAATTGTTGTTTCCATACTTACGTCGACTCGATATATCCCAGTGAACTTGAAATAAAAGATACCACAGAGTCAGCTTCATCTGTTTCATATTTGGATATTTTACTGGAAATGGACATTGATGGTAACCTAACAACAAAACTTTATGATAAACGCGATGACTTCAATTTTTCCATAGTCAACTTTCCTTACTTATGTAGCAATATACCTTCATCACCTGCATCTCAGTTAATTCGATACGCAAGGGCATGCTCTTCGTATGAACAGTTTCTAAGACGAGGCAAGCTACTGACAAACAAGTTGATAAAACAGGACTATCAACAGTCTCGTTTAAAGTCATCTTTTCGTAAGTTCTATGGTCGATACGACGACCTTGTCAGCAAATACAATCTTCCACTGAGTCGCATGCTGACTGACGTTTTTCATACTAATTGTTAGACCATATTTAATTACCTAATTGTCTACGAACTTTTGCGGTTTTTATTTTCCCGATTACGACAAAGAGCACACGGCGGGTGTGACCGGTCAGCAGAGGATGCTCACTCCTCCTAGGCACCTGATCCTACCTCTATCTTGGAGGTCCGTGTTGCTCTGCTCCGAATTTGTATTTCGTTTTATGGATTTTTGAGATGGTTGACGGTTTGTTATTGTCATTTTTTTACTTCATAGTATTTGTGTAATCAATCCGAATGGTTTTTCTCAAAATAGTTTTGAAAATGGTCGATGAAAAGGTAAGTAAATTTTCGAGATCTATTTTTATTGAAAAAGCAGCTATCAATGATGTCAAAAAGCCTGGACTTTAATTTATCGTGGAGAATGGTTGTATAAAGTGTAGAGAAGTCGAAAGTTTCGAGGCTATTGAGTTTGGTAAAATTTTGTAATTTCAAACTTTCTAATGAAAAATAACAAGTGGACAACCATCTCCAAAATCCATAAAGCAAAATACAAATTCAAAGCAGAGCAACACGGACTTCTAAAATGATAGAGATGGGATCAGGTGCATAGAAGGAGTAAGCATCCCCTGTCGACCGGTCGCATCTGCCGTGTGCTCAGTCAACATCTGATTTACATAGCTTCTTAAATATACTGTTGCCCAGTACTCTTGAACTTTCTTCTTTACTGCTGTTGATAGATTAGTAAGGATTAAAAAAGAGGCTTGGTAGAACATTTACTGAACAATTTTGACAACAACGAGGAATGAATTTAAGTTTGTACGCTTTAAAAACTGTTGAACTTTAATCTGGATTTCGTAAAAACATATTTCTAAGTAATCGTTCGCCCGATTAATTACATAAAACAAACATAGGATTGTCAGGTACATTTAAATAGTAATGTGCATTTCAAAAATCGATAAGAGAGGATTTGAAACTAGCCGTTCATCGAAAACAGTTCCTTATCATGATTTATTAAAAAATCAATTTTTTCCGAGAAAATAAACTGAATATTTGCGTGTAACTATACGTAAGTATAATTATTCTGTTGAGTGATTGTACATTTTTTTTTTATTTGTCTTTGATAACGAAGTTTCATGTTGATAGACATTTGATGTTATTCAATAATATTTCTCATTGTTATACTCTTTGTACAATAAAAATCTACGCCCGCCTTAACTGTACAATTTTATACTTGTATTTGAGATTTTCTGTCATTTTGCAAAGGACTTCTTTATAAGGGCAATTTACGGCTTACAAAGAAATGAATTGAAAAAGGCATTTTTTGTTGCCTAGATTTTTCAAGTACATGATTTTGTATTTACAAACATTGAGTACATTCGTCCTGAATATGGAATTCAAATATAGCCGTATGTTACACCAAAATGAAGGTATGTCTTAAAATGACGTTTTTGGTACATATCAAATTTAGTGGGTCAATTTATGAAAAGATATGTTAAATTTGTATCAAATTAAAATAGTGAAAGCATTTTTAGTATATAATATTAAACATTCGAGTACATTTTTCACTGTAAACCATTATGCATTAAAATTGTACATAAATTGAAATCAAACCCTTAGATAATGCACGGGAACTTATTTTTCATATTAATTACTGCCTGTAAATATTTGTATATATGTTTTAAATGATTAAACAATTTTCACAATACCGAGGATAAACAATAAAGTTTGTAAATCTGTTGATCTTTGATCTTCATTTCGTAAAAACATACTTCTAAGAAATCGTGTGCACGATTGATAACTTAAACAAACATGAAAATGTCAAGTACATTTGACGTTGTGTGCATTTCAATAAAATCGATAAGAGAAGATTTAAAACTAGCCTTTTCTCGAAAACAATTTTCTTATCGTGATTTATTAGAAAATCATTTTTTCCAAGAAAATAAACTGAATTTTCGCGTGTAGTTAAACGTAAATATAATCATTCTGTTCAGTGATTGTACAACAGCACGTCAATCAACCCGAGTACAGAAAAATTAAACTTAGTGACCATCTTGATATTTGTGGCCACGGGCAATTTACAGTTTTTCCGTTTTATAAACTCTATAGGTACAACCCAATTGAACGAAGGGAAAAAGAAAAACAATTAAATTAAAAAAAAACCCATTAAAATAATGACGTTATATTTACATTTTGCTTGTTAAAGTGTGTTGAAAGCTACGGTAGTTATAACACTTTATTTACATTCCACATATTTTTGCTTGTAAAGTGTGTTGAAAGCTACGGCAGTTTTATATAACACTGTAACACACACAGGGTACTCAAAGGTTAAAATGACGAGTTTTATTATGACGTCACAAACGTTGAACGTTGTTAACTGCAACGTCAGAAGCAAAAATCAATGTCCACGCTTGTTGCTGTTACAGTGGCTCTTCCTTTAATATGAACTTACCCTTAGGATAAGATAGAAATTTTAAGGTATAAATCATATTTGCAGACAAGGCAAGAAGATAAAAAAATGTAAATATAAGCATTAAATCACGAATTCTAATGATTCCACAGTAATATGACATATAATGTGACATTTAGTCACAATGTTTTTGCATCTTGTGAGTTATCAAAAAAGGGTTGGGACATCAACTTTATCACTTTGATGTCGCTTGAAAGACAATTACCACAACACAGCAGCAATTTGACTACAGTTATCGAATATCTGAGATCCTTATTCATTTATCTTTATTGTGATTGGCTTCAGCCGATCACAGTTGTGTCCATGAGGCATCTGGCAAATTTTACTATTTGCGCACGCATTGAGCCTTGCACTATTTTATTTACTACGCAATGACAACCTCATATAAATCATTAATTACACGTAGATTGCTGAAAACGTTACTCTTATCAGTTTTCTTTGAAAATTTAAATGATTTAAATGTTGCTAAAAGTTTATATTCATTTTCAGCACTGCCTTTATTAAACAAAGTTCATAATTTGTTTCTTAATATTGATTCATTTAGTTTGTGTAAACATTTTGGTATTGGTGGTAATGACATGTGCAGGAGTAGCCAAAAATAGTTAACATACCCATCAATTTATGATTGCCCTTGGCGTTAATGTTTATGTGGATACATAGTACTTTCTTTGTGATCATATACATGTACAATAGAAGATACTAAGACAACAATTACTAATCATTGTTTATTTATTAACTAGCTCGTTAGAACGTTGATTTGCTTAGTTTTTACGGGGAAAATACTATTTGAAATTTTGAAGCTATTGTAGGCTGCACAACGAACAAAAATTAAACAATTGTTAATACTTATTATATGATTCATATTTTTTTCAATTTTAATTACAACCAGGGATCTCAAACTTATACACTGGTAGAATTATTTTACTAAAGCTAACCTACTACTCTAATATGCAATTTTCTGAGAAAACCGATTTTTTTTTAAAATGAAAAGATCCATGTTCCAAGAAACGCTTTCTCAAAAGCTCCAGTAAATTCTTACTTCTCAGAAATGAAGTAACTAATGTTTGGATCTTGTCCAATTTATTCATCAACCATCAAAATATAAAGAATCAGACATTAATAAAACATCTTAAAACAGTGTTCTTCCAACATAAACAAGTTTAACAGGTAAGAATTTTTTCATAAAATTTATATCCTAACAGTAACTAGCCTTTAAATTAAAACTATTTTTTAAATTGTGTCGATCTTTTTTAATGATGCTTGGTCTCACTTAATGTTGTAATATAATTTTAATACATATTGCGTTTAATTGTGTAATGAAATTTCCATTGGTATTGCAATATTGGTATGTATGACATTAATAAATAAAAAACTTTCTTACATTTGGTGAAATATATGATCTGCATTTTAAAAATTCGTATAATATTAAGACCATAAAGCCAACACTGTTATCAACCATTTTACTTTAAAAAGTTACGATAGTTTGTTTATGAAGGTTCTATATATATTGTAAATGAACATTTATTTATATCATGACCCAAAGGGTTACATGTATTATTGGTTATTCAAATTTCACGTTAAAAATACGTTAAAATTTTTAAATAAAAAATTTGTAAAATTAACACAGAAGCAAGCTTGTACGAACAATCAATTCAAATAAATGATATTTGTAAATCATGTTTAAAATGTAGATAACTGATGTTATGGACAAACTGCAAACAATTTTTCAACTACCAAAATTACCAGCTATGAAAGAATAAGGACCAACAATCAAAAAATTTTTACTGTTTATTTACAACTGTAATGTAGTTATTTAAATTCAGTTTGAATAATTTTTTAACTACTTGTAAAGCTGATATCATAAATTCGAGATAGGAATAGTTGCATTCAAGTTGCAAAAGTTGCAACGTTGATCAGCTATAATTCAACATTGAAACAACGTTGAAGTTTCAACGTTGAAACCATTTCTAAACGTTGATTCCTCGTTGAGACCCAACTTGTTTTAACCGTTGAAGACATCAACCACTTTTCTACGTGGAAACAATGTCTTAATAGAAGAACTGTATAAAAAATTAAAACTTTGAAACCAAATTCCACTTTAGATTTTTTATTTACGTTTTACTTATATTTTATCAAATATAAAAGCATTGAATAAGTCGTTTGCAAATTTATTCATATTAATTTAAATTTGTTTTTATATTTATTTGATTCCAATTGAAATTGAAAAAAATTGATGTATTTTCTAATTTCAATGACTTTTAAAAACAAAATTTTAAATAAACATTTCACAATACATTAAAATATTTTGTTTAAAAATTTGAATTAAATGTTGTGATAACGAACTGTGTTCAAAATAAAAATACAAAACAGAAGCAAAGAAAACGCGGATCTCTACAAGAATTAGAGGTAGGGTTAAGTTTCATGGAGGATTGAGCATCCTCTGCTGACCGGTCACACCGCCGTGTGCCTTTTGTCATAATCAGGAAATGCAAGAAATTTGAGATTAAGCAGTGTATAGAGCAAGTGGCTAATTGCATTCAAAGTGTTTGTTCCTTTGTTTTGGGGTAATCTAGTTTGAGTTACCTTTAATCTGGAAATTATGCATCATATATTAATTCTACTTGTAAATTCATATTTTACAATGCCAAATATAGTATATTGAATAAAATATTCGAAGAAAAATAACATATTTTCAGGGTTTTGTAAGGGACTATATTTTGTGTCGGAAGATTTTTCAAGAAGAAAATGAACTTTTTTCATCACTCTGGTGTTATAGAGTATAGAACGTTTAGTTTCCTTATTTTCAATGCAGACCCAATTTCCAGATAGTTTATGCATCGGTATATCTTCGTGTATTTTTCTAAAAACGTATCTTAACAATTTTTTCAATGTTTCAATCGACATATTTTGGCATAAGTTTTTGCCTAAAATTAGCTTATTTCATGTCATACCTCAAATTTTGCATCATAGACTCATACTTTTGGTTTTATATTCTGAATTAAGAACATTTTTTTGACAAGTCTATTTTAATTTGAAAAAAAAGTTGTTTAAGGGTCCTCCACACACCTGGAAAAAGTTCTGCATACAAGCCCATTATTCTAAATTACTTAAAGATATGGATTTTTAGCATGTGTTTGACTTGAAAATGACCCCCCAAAAATTTAATTTGGGGATAAAAAATCAATTTTCTAAATTTTACCACTCTTCATGAAAATAAAAGTCCCTGCTGAATTCGAACTCGGGACCTGCGGGTTGGTAGTCGGAAGCTAAACTCATTTCGCCACAGAGATAGACGCAATAATCTGGCGATATAAACTGTTTCACAATGCGTTGAAATCGGCATGTTGTGACGTACTATCATAAAAGGTAGAAGTCACGGGGTGTCGAGGATCCTTAAATAATTTTATCGCATGTTGAATCGATAATGGCTAAAAATAAGCGTTTTATTAGTGCAAAAAGGTCAGAATATCAATTAGGGGAAGAAATTAAAAGCTTTTTTATGAAAATATTGAATTCATTTATTTTAAATAGTTTAAATTTATATTTGATGCCATCGTTCATTGCGATAAAAAATTTTAGAGGGAGAAACAATTTATGTGCACTTCGCAATTTCAGTGCAGACAGGTCATATTAAATACACTGTAGCGGTGAAAAAAGCAAAGAAACCCAAATATATTGTTTTGAATTTTGCATAAGCTATGTGTGTAGATTTTAAAAAAAATACTTGAAAAAAAACTAACAATGCTAACATTTTACAAAATGTCATCTAATGTTCAACGTCACATCAACATATTTTCAATACCAGTTGAAACACTCGTTGAAACAACGTTTAATTTTGACGGTGAAACAACGTTACATTTTTAACGCTGCCTTAACATTTATATGCAACCATATTTCAACGTTGATTCAATGTTGCTCTCTGACGTTGTAACAACGTTGTTTCTAAGTTGAAATGCCCGCTGGGAATATTATACATAAACTTAAAAAGACACTAAAGCTGATTATGCACAATACCATAAAATGACAACTTTCCCGAAATTTATATGAATTTCCTTGCAAAAAAGAACTTTGCAAAATTAAACGTTTTGTAAAATCTAAATATTATCAATTTATTGCAAAATTTAATAATTTTATACGGCATATGCATATACAGTTATATTGCTAGGCCAGCCTTTAGTTCAGCACCGCATGCGCATCGATTATAAATGTTTCAGCGTGGCTCTCTGTAAGAGGATGAAAATATCACGAATTTGGACAGAATTGGCTAGAAAATTACATAAAGAGATCGAGACAAAACACAAGAGCGATTAACATATCTTATAAGAGAAAAAAATATAAAGCTCCCTGTGTCATCAATACATCATTCTAAATTAAGAATATATTATCAGTATGTACTGGTTCCTGCTGATAAGGCAAGTAACAACATTGTCTTTGTTTGTAAGGCACATTATATTAATTGCATTCTCAAAGAACTTGGTTTCGATTCTACAAATGGTAATCCTACTTACACCCATAGCAGCCTTTCCAAGCAGGAAATACTTCAAAATCATAAATCGGTAATGGATATCTTTAATATCCCCAATAAACAAAATGAATTTGATTTACCTTATTTGTACTGGATTTCAAAGCTTCACAAAAGTCCTTACAAACAGATATATAGCAGGTTCCAGTAAATGTTCTACCAAACCTCTCTCTTTACTCCTAACTAAAATTCTTACAGTAGTCAATGAGAAACTTCAAGAGTACTGTACAACAATATACTCCAGAAGTGGTGTGAATCAGATGTGGATACTAAAAAACTCTAAAGAATTATTAGAAACTTTGAGATCACAAAATCTTACCAAAATCAATAGCATCAAAACGTACGATTTTCAACGCTTTATACAACCATTCCCCACGACGACAAATTTAAATCCAGACTTTTGTTGTTTCTTCAATAAAAATGGAAGTCGTAAAAATGCTCACCTTGTCATTGGAACTCTAAAAATCACTCGCTGTGGCCTTCAACTCAACATTTAGGTATATCGACGACGTATTATCAATTAACAATTGTTATTTCCATACTTACGTCGACTCGATATATCCCAGTGAACTTGAAATAAAAGATACCACAGAGTCAGCGTCATCTGTTTCATATTTGGATATTTTACTGGAAATGGACATTGATGGTAACCTAACAACAAAACTTTATGAAAAACGCGATGACTTCAATTTTCCCATAGTCAACTTTCCTTACTTATGTAGCAATATACCTTCGTCACCTACATATGGTGTTTTTGTCTCTCAGTTAATTCAATACGCAAGGGCATGCTCTTCGTATGAACAGTTTCTTTTTTTTTTTTTTTTTTTTTTTTTTTTTTTTTAATTGAATTTTTCACTTTCACAACACATACATGTATACATGTGACATATCTCGTACATTAGTTTATACAATCATATAAGAAGATTTTTAACTATTTTATTATTTTATAATGTACAGTTCATGTATAGTGAAAGTATATTTTGGAAAGGAGAGAGAGAGAGAGAGAGAGAGGGGGGGGCATTGTTTACATATGTAAATATAAAATGGACCATATTCGCGTGTCAGATAGGTCCCTTTTATAGGGATATAGAGAAAAAAGAGAAAACAGGAAAAAACAAAAAAGCATCACATTTCAAAAGAAAATAAAGTGACACAATAAATAACACTTTAACTATATATACTAAAGTACTACAGCTTATCGCATATTTTTTGCCAATGGCTTTCATACTCCTTATATCTACAGTTTTTCATTAGCATATATTTTTCGGTCAAAAGCCTTTCTATTATAACATTTTTTAATCCATGTATATTTGGATTTGCATGACTTCTATATTTACAAGAAAAAATATATTGCTTCACAATAAGAACTACCAAATTAAATAGTTTATAAATTTCTCTATTTTTATATTTTCCAAAAAGAACTGATTGTTTATCAAATGTTATTAACAAATCAAACTGTCTCAAAATCCAGTCTTCAACAGCAGACCATAATTCTTTTACTACAGTACATTCATAAAATAAATGACCAATACTCTCTTCATCTCTTTTACAGAAAGTGCATACAGGAGACTCTGCTTTTTTTATTTTGAAAAGATATTTATTTGTCGGAACAATCCTGTGGAGAATTTGGAACTGTAACCAATGTAGTTTTGATTCTTGTGTACATTTAAAAGGGAGTTCAAAAATTTTGTTCCAGGTTTCTTGTGCATAATTATGACCCTTTTCTCTCCATTTTAATATAGATGTACATGTTTCTCTCTTTTTATCTAATAGTAAGTTGTACATAAGTTTGCAACCTTTACAATTATTTGTAAACTGTAGGATATGATTGGGGATAACTGGTCCATATTCTTTTATGATTTGTAAGTTTGGTATGTATAAATCTTGTGTATGCAATCTGTTCCTTACAGCAGTTCTTATACTTGCATATTCAATGAAGTTTGTATTTGGATTAATTTGTTTCAATTTTTCAAAGCTTATAAATGTTCCATCAATATTAAGTAAATCACAGACAAAAATAAATCCTGTATCAGCAAAGCTTTTAAGAAATATTGACTTACTGTCTACTGTAATTTTGGGATTATACCATATATTATCATTTATAATCTGGGGTTCACTTACTACATTTTGCTCCTGTATTTTTAACCAGCTGAGAAACACCTCTTTCCAGAAAGAATTTTCCAAAGTTTTACATAAACTATATGAATAATCTGTTCCATTCTTCCATATTTCTGAGATTTTAATTTTTAAAATTGATTCTAAAAGCTTTACCCATTTTGTATCAGCCCTAAGAAGTCTTTTCATCCAAGTAGATTTAAGTGCAGTAATAAAATCACCATAATCAATCATTTTGAGACCTCCATGACAGTAATCTTGTACAATTGTACTTTTCTTTACTCTATGCACTTTACAACCCCATAAAAATTGAAAAATATCATTTTCAAAACTTTTCAAGTATTCAGTGGTTGGGTTGGGTAATGTTAGAATGAAATGATTTAGTTTTGGTATTATTAATGTCTTAATGACTGTAATTCGCCCAATAGGGGTTAATTTTCTTGATTTCCATTGATTTATTAATTTTCTTATTTCAGAGAGTTTTGGTAGATAGTTTAAGTCTTCCATTTCATCTAGTGTTACTGAGAATTTAATACCTAGGAGCTCGAAAGTTAAATTGTCCCAACTCAGTTTCCATCGCGAGTGGTGAAATACATCCCTTGAAAATTTTTTGCTACCAATCCAAACCATTTTTGTTTTTGTGAAATTTATTTTTAAGCCTGAAACCTGTGCAAAAGAGTCTAAAACCCTGAGGATGCCATCATATGATTGAGGTGTACCGTCCATTATTATTGAAGTGTCGATAACTATTTTCATATTTAATTTGTGGTACTCGATTTGTGAGTGTTTCAGATATAAGGAAAAAATCTAGTCTGGCTTGTTTTATAGGGTTTTTTCTCCTCCATGTATATCTCTTTAGGTTTGGGTTGGTTTCCCTAAATATGTCTACCAGATTATATGTCTCTATTAATTTCAAAACTTCCATTCTTGCTTTTGGGTTGTTTAAGTGCTTATAGTTCATAGAGTCTGAATCTTTATTCATTACTAAATTAAAATCACCTCCCATTATAATATGCTGGGTATTAAGACAAGAGTCAATTTTTTCTTTTATTTTAGAATAGAAATTGGGTGTATCTAAATTTGGACCATATATATTTACCAGTAAAAGGTTCATATTTTCAATAGTGGTATCTAGTATAAGATAATTACCACTATCGTCTTTATATACATTATGTACCTTATATTCAAAGTTATTATTTAAGAGAATTGCTACCCCTCTTGAATTTGTTTTGTAAGAATTAAAAAAGACTTTAGATCCCCATTGCGATTGTATTAACATTTCTTCTTTTTCATTAAAGTGTGTATCTTGTAGGAAGTAAATATTGTAGTTTTTCATTCTAAGATTTCTGAAGACATCTTTTCTCTTGTTAAACTCATTGAGCCCTTGGCAGTTTACTGTTAATACTTTAAACTTATTTTCCTCAGATACTTTGTTTTCCATTAGATTTAATTATAATCATTGCCCCATTGTGGAAGAAGAAAAGGAAGAAAAAATGACCTAATGAAGAGTAATATGGACAAAAAAAATGTGCAAGCATGTCTTGGTGAGAAATTGGCGTAGAGATTAACCAAAAAATAATATATTGTCTGGTATCATTAAATAAATTTGTAATAGAATATCATGAAATAGAAAAGATTCAGTTCGGGTGCAGGTGATGCCATAGGCATGCTCATTCGTCTAAAATAAAAACGATCTATTATTAAACTCGCTGTAAGATCCCTTATTTAAAAGCGCTTCTTTCGTGTAGAACTTAGCTCGGGATAGTTACAGCAGAAATTTGTAATTTCTTGGATTAAATACCAGAGAACAAGAGAAGATTAACATTTAAGAGAGTACATATGGCCCCCTACTGTGTTTTGTGGAAAAAAGAAGACAAAAATAAGGAAAAACAATGTTACCTTCTACAGAAACCACATTCCTAATTTCCATGTTCGTAACCGGATATAAATAAATGCTACGTAAAATCAGAGTTCTATGCTTCAGCGGAATGAATATTTAAATTCCGAAATATTGCAATTCGTGTAAAAAAAAATAATATTTACAGTAGATTTAAACCATCTACATATCTTAAAGAGTTGCAAAAAAAATTCGGTACATATATTGATACTTCATATGGAATTACATGATCAGTTACAAATACATTATACAGTTGAAAGCTTATAGTCAACCGTGGCTCAGTTTGCAGAGTATGGGAATTGTAGAACTCATACAGAACAAGTCATGAAAAAAACAGAGAATATGAAATAGTTCACAAGAAAAAATAATCAATTAAAATAATAATAAATGGAAATAGTACAAATGAAATAGTTCAACTATCGTATTATGGAAATAGCGGAACTTTTCGGGCACATAATAAATATGTATAAGAAGTACATATATGAACTCAGGAATTGTAAAACTCCTGTTGAACAATTAAGAAAAAGAATGAGAAAATTAAGTATTTAAGAAATGAATTGATTATTTAATTAAAGTAGTCCATTTTTCATATATAGGAAATATGCTAGAGTTTATGTGCACCTAGAATTAATTACCTTCATAGAAACATACAACATGTAATATAATGAAATTAACCGTTCAGCTGGGAATGATTTAACACTCTACAAAGGGTCAAAACATTAATTTAAGAACGTGTCACGTTCAAGGTTATATTCAACCTTTGTTGAGCAGGTTTTTCGCAGCACTGAGTCCAACATCGCATATGTGGGAGAAACGACGGGGTCCCAGTTTGTTTTCACTGTACCGTTTCACTGAACAGTTTCTAAGACGAGGCAAGCTACTGACAAACAAGTTGATAAAACAGGACTATAAACAGTCTCGTTTAAAGTAATCTTTTCGTAAATTTTATGGTCGATACGACGACCTTGTCAGCAAATACAATCTTCCACTGAGTCGCATGCTGACTGACGTTTTTCAAACTAATTGTTAGACCATAATTTTCAACGCTTTAATAAACCATTCCCCACGACAAATTAAAATCTAGGCTTTTTGATATCATCGACAGTTGTTTCTTTAATAAAAATGGAAGTCGTAAAAATGCTTACCTTGTCATTGGAAATCTAAAACATTATTTTGTTAAAAACCATTCTGATTGCGCACAAAACTACTCTGAAGTTGACATTAAAAAGATGCTTGAGTTTCTGATAGACAACATCTATGTAGGAAATCAAGTCTTCCAACAGTCTGTTGGAATTCCCATGGGTACCAATATTGCCCCATTGTTAGCAGACCTATATTTTTATTCTTATGAAGCAGAATTTATTCAAAAACTTGTACGTGAAAAAAATAAATCACTCGCTGTGGCCTTCAACTCAACATTTAGGTATACCGACGACGTATTATCAATTAACAATGTTTTATTTTTATATTTACGTCGACTCGATATATCCCAGTGAACTTGAAATAAAAGATACCACAGAGTCAGCGTCATCTGTTTCATATTTGGATATTTTACTGGAAATGGACATTGATGGTAACCTAACAACAAAACTTTATGATAAACGCGATGACTTCAATATTTCTGTAGTCAACTTTCCTTACTTACGTAGCAATATACCTTCATCACCTACATATGGTGTTTTTGTCTCTCAGTTAATTCAATACACAAGGGCATGCTCTTCGTATGAACAGTTTCTAAGGCGAGGCAAGCTACTGACAAACAAGTTGATAATACAGTCTCGTTTGAAGTCATCTTTTCGTCAGTTCTATGGTCAATGCAACGAACTTGTCAGCAAATACAATTTTCCATTTGGTCGCATGCTGACTGACGTTTTTCATACTAATTGTTAGACCATAATTTATCACCTGTCTACGGACTTTTCCGGGTTTTTTCCCGATTACGACAAAGAGCACACGACGGGTGTGACCGGTCAGCAGAGGATGCTCACTCCTCCATGGCACCTGACCCTACCTCTATCTTTTTGGAGGTCCGTGTTGCTCTGCTTTGAATTTGTATTACGTTTTATGGATTTTTGAGATGGTTTGCGGTTTGGTACTGTCATTTTTTTCATATACGAGGGTTGTTCGGAAATTATTGAGACATTTACTCTTACTTCCTTGAGAAAAAAGGTGAACCATTGAAATTTCACTAATAAGTTAACCAGGGTACAATTGATTAATGTGAAAATTTTCCAGTCAATGGCATCATTATATCATTTCTGGTAAGCTGACAAACTTGCTTATGTCAAGTGACCCGGCGCAACCCAAAACTCATCGCAACGTCATTTAAACGCGTTTCCTTGCTCCTATGTTTTAAACGTCTTACAAACAAACTGAAAACACGAACTATTCTTCATTTCTGATCTCTTTTGTTCATTTTAAGATATCAACGTTTAGGTATCTTCTTTATTCTTGAATGTTTTGTGAAAAAAATCGAGTTATTCCTACCCAAAAGTCAACTTTCTCTGACACGTAAGTTAAAGTCATTCTGTATACGTATTTAAGAACTGTTGACATCAGTTTTTGTTTAAAAAGGAGTAGATCTTTAGTCTATTTGTTTTAATTCTAGTTAAAAAGTTAGTAAAAAAAAATCCGATAAAATGAAGCTCTTGACTCCTTTATACTTCATAGTTTGTGATTAAGCAATTACCTGGCCTGTAAAGGTCTTCTTCCGGGTTTCTGACCAATTTGATGTATATATTCGCTGCGCCGCCTTGACGTCAAAATTCAATAAACCGTCGTGGCCAGATTTTTATTGCTTGGTACATATATTTGTACTATCTCCGTATTTCAACTCGAACACTAGTGAAACTTGCGCACAAGTTAGTCACAATAAATAGCAAAATGAACATATATTATTTGATTACTTTCCTACTATTTGTTGGTCCACCGACACCAAGTAAGTAATTTTTTAAGTTTAATTAATCTCCGAGTTCATGACTGCGCCGGGTACCCCTACCACTGACTTGTTGCTGTACCGTCGTAAACAAAATATTAAAGATTTCTTAATATTACTTTGTTTAATTATTTGTTTAGGTTTCTTCAAAGTTTATGCAAATTTTTACCCTAATTCGTCACTTAGAAAGGAAAATATTTTGTGTTGTCTCAATAATTTCCGAACAACCCTCGTAGATCTGCCGAGCATTTCATTTTTCTTCTTCTTCGCTTCATATAAAATAATGCTCTGAGGTCGTAGCAAATGTAGAAATTTCCTGACATTAAGATTTTTTTAAGACGCTATTTTTGTCAATGTGCATGAACTTGTGCATGACTTATTATCACAACCTGTTTATTTCTAAAAAAATATATCTAAATATATTCCATTGACAACATTCAAAATCACGTGAAAGCTATAGTCGGCCGGGGCGGAGGTGGAGCTTCAATCAAGTGAATTTCCTTGTGATATATATATATATATATATATATATATATATATATATATATATATATATATATATATATATAAACTTTTATTCTTTATTGAACTGTGTTTTAAAAAAGTAGACGAGGAAAATTAGCTGTTGTGAATCCTTAATAAAATCATCGTTTTACAACGTTAAATTGGAATTTGCAGCTTTAGGCTTTTCCAAAAAAGCAGGTTATATATTTCTTAGTACATGCATTCATGTTCTTTATCAGGAACTAGTGAAGAAAAAATGAATGGCAAGGTAGAACCATCGATAAACAGCAAAGAATATGGGTCACAGGGTAAGATTAAATAAGGAATACATATTTATGAAAATGTATAGTGTAGCTATTACTGTAAACCAACTCTTATTCGCGAAGTTGTCGCGAATATTTCTCGCCGCGAACCCTTATTTCACATAAAGGTGTAATTAAAAAAAATGTGTATACAAAGATTGGTCGTGAATATGGTGTGTTCCCATTTCGCCTTATCTGTGAAATACTTGTTAAAAAAAAAGATTAAAAGGTGGTAAGGCGAAATGGGAATTAAATTTGAAAATGTTTCAGTAGTTCTATATTACAATTATTAGCTGGCTGTTATGAGAAATATAAATAAATCTGAATTAATTCCTGAATACACAGTGATTACAATTATCTAAAGTATATCTAAGTCTTTAAGATATATGTCAGAATAGTTTTAAGAGAAGGGCTGTGTAACTGAGTGAGCATAAATCAAATTTGCCTATACTGTAAAATTGGTGAGTTACGCGTGGGGGAAATTTACTCTAGTTATGCGGTAAGCTTGAAAACGCGTAAAATACCCCTTCGTGTATGGTAAAAGTATCAAAACTTATGAGTGGTAAATCACGCATACGCGTATTTAATACCCACGCGTATTGTTTGACCATAAAAGCGTGAACTTAACCACCAGCGTAAATAACCACTTTTACAGTAATTGCCAATAGTTGACCAGCTTGCTTATAGCTTTAATGCTGTTCTGGCAGGTTCTGTCAAAAACTCTTGTACTAATGATAATATTAAGTAATGTGAGAACAATTCAAACTATCAAAAATAGTATAAATACCAGTCTAAGAAATGAGACTGGTCAGTTTACTAAACAACAATGCATGGAGTACTACGACTTCAAACAGGCAGACATCTTGTTTGGAGTGCCTATACATATAGACAGAACAACAAAAAAGAAACTTGGATATCTTGGAAATGTACTCAACGGAATTGCAAAACCACAATTTGTACCAGAGATGATGAACCAAGCCAGATTGGACAACCTTACAATCATCTACCTGACTGAGCAGCAGTAGAGGGAAGGTGCATACTCTTCACCATACGAAATAGAGCCAACAAAGAACTCACACCACTGCTCAGAGTAGGGAGGTTGCATCAAAGTTACATACATTCCCGAAGTCCTCACTATACAGATCCAGACAAAAGATGCTAACAACAGTTACGACTACAAGATCTGAAATCCAGTTGGATTTCGCCAGACCACCAGCGGAGAGCCTTTCCTACAGGCTGAAAAAAAAGACATCAACAAGATTTTCATCTTTTCAACTTTAAAGAAAATCCATCAGCTGTGCAATGCAGACAGAATATACTGCGATGGAACATTCTACACAGCGCCCCATATGTTTGACAGTATTTTCACCATCCATGCATTCGATGGGTCAGCTATGTTCCCATTATACATAGTATTTACCAAGGAGAGACAAAGACACATACACCAGACTCTTCACTCTTCTCCAACAAATATGCCGACGCCACAACCAGACCTCATCGCCAACTTCAGTCAGCCTGAACCTTTATTATGTTTCACGTATTGCACTAGTAAAGACTTTCCCAACAGCGGAACTCAAAACTTCATACAGTATGGCGATCAGCATCCTATATTTTTAAGCGGGACTAATTTGATAGTGTGTATGAATACTTTAGTGCTTTTGAAATCGATGCAGTGTTTGTAATTTTTAAACTTTTTAAATGTGCTTATCAGTTTGTGCTCGATCTTTATTGAGGTGCTACTTGACTGTTATGTTAAAATGTTTATTTTATTTTAATCTATTACTTCATGTAGTGATAAATACTATTATTTTAAAAAGGTAATTTGAGTCTTTATATCAGTGTTTTCTCCACAATATTTTCACAAAGTTACTCATATTTTCTTTAAGAACAAACAAATTTAAGATTAATGATACTACATACATTGCAAAACAAACAATTTTCCCACTTAATTAGATGTTTACCCAAGTTCCTATCTCGCCTTAATTCACATGAGAGCTCACTAATGGGAAATGGGAATATTTTTGCAGTTAAGGCGAAATGGGAATAAACCACGAATATTAGTCACCGGAACAATTTTTTTTCTCGGGTTAATCGCCAATAAAAGTTGGTTTACAGTATTGTAACATATTTACAATAAATATGTCATTTTTAGTGCATGATAGTTTGTAGCTTCACAAATCATATCTAAAAATTAAAAAAAAGATCTGATGGGTAATTTATTGACCACCCAGCCTCCTTAAATAATCTATCAGTCTAGGGAAAAGGATCGTATCATGTTTATTATCCAATAAGGTCCTGCTTTTGAGTTTCAATTTGTAAAAATTCAGTGTTTGAATGAAATATATTTTTATTTTTTTCATCGATGTTTTAAAAAATCACAAGTACAATGATAACGTTAATACGATAACTGGTTGCAAGTGTCCCAATTACTGCTTTTTATTTATTTTATTATGATTTAACTTGTGAAAGTTAAAAATGTAATCTTTGTTTTAGATTTAAAGTGTATACGCAATTTTAAAATTTTGCTTTAAAAAGAATGTGCAGTCCCTTCCGGTATTGGCCTAGTGACACCTCCTATTCATGAGCAGATGGCAACAAAAGTAAAAAAGATGCGAGGTAAGGCAGAGATTATTTTGGCTCGACAAGTCCTGGAGACTATTTCAAACTTTTAAAAATGCATGCCATATTTAAACACATATTTAAACAAGTATTTCTTTTAAAGGAATGATCGGCATTTAATATATCATAGGACAGGTTTTTAAATGTAATACGTCAGCATTACGGTGCATGCAACAAACATGATAAATAGAATTTATCCGACCGTTTTGTTGATTTCCGAAATAGCACGGCATGAATAAAATTTACTCTTAATAAGCTAAATGTACTTCCGGTTAATATTCTTACGCATGTAAAAAAGAACAGGATTTTTATCACCATGTAAGCGTGTAGATGTTTTACTATGAAGACAGACACATTAGAATACTGTTGATTTTAGTAATTTACATGTAATAAAGATTTGCATGAAGCTTTCATTGCAAAGTAAATATAGTAGTGCAAGGTGCAATGCGTGCGCAAATAGTTAAATTTGCCGGATGCCTCATATGGACACAACTGTAATCGGCTGAAGCCGATCACAAAATTTATTCCCATTTTAATAAGGTCTACTTGAAAATAGAGAACAAGTATATGTTTGAACACGCAGTATGGGTTTATATACTTTATCGGCTTTATAACTCCCAGACTAGAACTACTTTATGAGTAATGATTTCATTATTGTTTTATATCTTCTGTACAATTATACATTTTTCTTTCGAGGATGTTTTTTCCTTTGAATGCTCTTGTTTACGGTTTTTAAAGGTTATGTAGTCGTGATCATTAACCACGATTTTCCTGGGTCGCCCATTCCAAGAGGGAACGATATCGGTAAGTTTTTCTTGCTTGTTTGTTTTGTTTTGTCCTTTTTTGTAGTATCATACTTTTTACTATGTCTTTTAGAACTATGGTTAATGGTTATATTTAAAGTTATCTTTTGAATAAAACAAATTTCTGAATTCACAAAAATGTGTTTTCGATTATGTTTCTTTGCCTTTAACGATAAAAGATAATTGAATGTTTTCAACGTAACACCTCAGACGAGGACGAGCACATACGTCTTTGGTTCTCTTCTTCAGAACTAAACTTTATTATTCTTAGTGATGACTCAATATTGTTAAAATTAAGGACCAGGTCATTTTTACCAGGGAATATTATTGGTAAATAAATGATTGTTTTATGTCTCTAAAAATTCTTCTGAGCCAAACATTGCAACAGTTATTGAAAAGCATTCTTCAAGAGAAAAGATTGAATTTTTTAAAATATAATTTCCCCGAAGTCAGATTTGGCCACATGAAGGGACAAATCATACTAGGCTTAAGTTCGGAAATATTTTTAAAAACCTTATTTAGATCAGTTCTTGTACAATATGTCTATGTAATGTAGAATCATTATAATAAAGTGTAAAAATAAGATTATTCAATTATTGCCACTTGGACCTAGATGGGTCAGCAACAGAAATATTCTCTCCAAATGTAAGATGAAAAATAAATACAATGCATTATAAATCATGGGGTTGGGGGTAAATAAGTTAAATCAATTAAATCAATAATCCGATTAAAACGAAAAAATCGTAATTCAACGGAAACATTTTAAATTATAGTTAAAGTAAATAGATGTCATTGAAAAATTACATGTAGCAATACATGACAAGAATTAAATGGACCGATATTATTTAATATAAAATATGTTATATATATTTGTCTACATATAGGTTAAAACTAAAGTATGATTGGTTGGTTGGTATTCTATTGAATATTTAATAGACAAAAATGGCTCTGATAATTGCTTTTTTGAATGTTCAATTACAAACAAGAAACAAGACTCATATTTAATTAAATATTTATGCCCGCGCTTACTTAAGAGATTTTTGGTAAATTGCTGTCAACCTGATTCCCAAAACTCCTACATTTTATACAGTATCTACATTATCTTTTGGAAAATGATTAGAAGTGTCCTGTAGATGTGCAATAAGGTTTCAAAAGTTTAATAATATTCATCCTTTCATCCATTTGATGCGAAATGAGACAAGGAGCAAGACTGAATATGATTTAAGGGTTGCGATCTCGATAGTTATCAAAATATTTTATACGTTCTTATTTCGGGGGGGGGGGGATGGATAAAAACAACTCCTGGGGTCATGCAATTTACACCATTTGATGAAACATTAAACAAAACTCAAAACAAGAATACATATACACAAATGGTTTAGTGTCGTGGATCTTAACGGTTGTCAGAACCTTTTCATTGACCTACATAACAATTGATGCATCATAACATATTAAAACCAAACAAAATATAGAACGCAATGGGTTTTATGATACTTGGTCATTTTCAGTTTTTGGGGTGTTGGAATAACTCCAGGGGCAAGAGCCATATCTTAAACGTATTTTGACATGATCAGCAGAATATCTATAGTAAGAGGTAGACATTGCAACCATCAACAAGATATTAGATCAATTATATAAATTAGTAAATATTAGGAAAGTGGCGGGTGGGAATAATCCCAAAACATTTGCCTCATAGAATATTATTAAATATATATCCACTTAATGTAAGTCTCATAGCTCCCATATGTAAGACAAATAGTATACATATGTATTGCTAACAATATTAAAATGCACATTTTTATAACTCATGAGTCATGAATCATGACCATCCTGTATCAGTGTGAATACCACATATCTCTTGACACAAAAAATAAGCAAAATATAAGAAAATTACAAAAGTGTTTTTTATGACTGATGTCTGTTGATGGCGTAGGGGGTTCAAATGGAAAAAAAGCTGGTTTCAATCTCACTAGATATCAGGAATTAGAAGTGCAACAGTGTTGGAATTGCTCCACTCCGCTTTAATGGAAACCTTCATGGAGACCCACAAACAAAAGCGTTTATCCTGAACCAACAGTTTTCATCATTGTTTACCACGGAAGATACATCCAACATCCCGTCTCTTGGCAGTAGTACCATCTCATCGGCTCCTAACATCAAAGTCACTGATACGTGTGTACTGAAGCTCTTGCAGGGTCTCAACTCTAACAAGGCGACTGGACCAGATGGGATCTCCACTAGGTTCCTGAAAGAGGTGGTTCATTCAGTTACACCATCGCTCACTAATATTTTCCTGGCATCCATCGACCAAGGTCAAACGCCAGAGGACTGGAAGACAGCGAATGTTTCGCCTATATTCAAGAAGGGTGACAAGAGTAGACCTACAATCTATCGACCTGCGTCCTTACCTCTGGGTGCTGTAAGGTAATAGAACATATAATCCACATCCACCTGATGAATTTCTTTGAACATCACAATATCATCTTAAACGACTACCAGCATTAGTTTAGGAAGAAGCGATCCTGTGAATCCCAGTTGATAACAAAAATTCAGTACCTCGCCATAGGTATTGAAAAACCACTCAGACGAATGCTGCACAACTGGACTTCTCCAAACTATTAGACACGGTCCAACATGAGAGGCAACTCGCCAAGCTAGACCATTATGGAGTACGGGGAAGTCTTCTCAACTGGATCCGGAGTTTCCTGTCTGATCGAACACAGAGAGTACTAGCAGAGGACCATTTTTAGCCAACCGCACCCGTTACATCCAGATTGCCCAAAAGAACGGTCCTTGGCCCCATACTTTTCATGGATTGCATTAACGATCCACCCTTCAGAGTGAAATCCAAAGCAATATGGTTCGCAGACGACTGTCTTCTGTATAGGACCATCACTACAGAAGCTGATACAAACAACAACAGATGGACCTTGACAACCTACAAGATTTGGAAGCAGACTGGCGCATGCACTTTCACCCAGACAAATGTGAAGTTATCAGTATCACCAACGACCGAAAGCAGCACATCACCCCAAATTACATCCAGGGGAAGGAGCTGGCTGTTACCAACAAGGCCAAGTACCTAGTGGTCAACATTTACAACAACCTTTCATGGAACTATCATACCGATAGTGTTTGTAAGAAGGCAAACAACACCACGGCATTCTTACGGAGAACCTCTCATCCTGTCCAAGCAACATCAAGGACAAATGCTAAAAGACTTTGGTCAGACCCCATGTAGAACATGCATCTACTGTCTGGGACCCTCACACGAAGAAGAACATTGATAAAGAAGAAGCAGTGCAAAGAAGAGCAGCTAGGTTCGTGACTAATAACTACAACACCACCAGTAGTGTAACAACAATGATTGACAGGCTAGAATGGGAGAGCTTACGCCAGGGCTGACTCAGAGCGAAGGCTTCCATGATGTACCATGTTGTCCACTTCCTAGTGGCCATTGGACTGCCTTCCCAATTCAATCAGACAGGAGCAGTCACAAGAGGGTACAACAGCGGGACATTATGTCGGACTACCGTCTTCAAAGAATCATTGTTTTCAAACGCTACCAAGATATGGAACCAGCTACCCGAAGACATGATCAAAGCCACGTCTTTAGAGTCTTTTTAGACCAGGATCAAGGGATATAATGCTTCTTAAGGACGTTATAGCAGTTTTTTAATTGTAAATACAGACCTGGACTTCCCCTCTCGCACACGTGTTTTAATCAAAGTGAGAAAATGCCGCAGCAGCGGTCCTTTACTTCAATGGAAGAAGAAAAAGAAATGTATCTTATCCACAAATCTTATGGGGTAGTGTTAAGACCTCTTCCCCTTACTCCCTATTATAACTCATAAACATAAGTAGTATCTGAAGTTATTTATTACATCTGTAAGTCTCACAAATGAAAAAATAAAAAAATCACTTTTGCAATCAAAATGACATAATTTGTACAAATGCAATATGAAGATGGACGATAATAAGCTTATTTAATTTAAGATAATGATACACTATGCTGGCAAAGGGAGATCACATTTCAGAATGTGATTGTGAAATCAATTCTTATTTTTACAGAATCTCACAATATCACTCTATTACATGTATAATATATACATACCTTTATTTGTCAACATCATAATGATAACCCGATTAGAGCATAATGTAAATTGCTATAGCAGATCATAACAAAAAAACCCGTGTATGAGTATTAATTATTCCTATTCTGCTTATCGAAAACACATATGTACACTACGTGAAACCCATCGTACCGAGAGCTGGTGCAGTGTACGTAACTTTGGGCGAATAGCATTTACTTGTAAAATGTATGTATCTTCACAATTTATTTTTTTAAAACCCTTGCACTATTTATTCAGTATATTAACCATGTAAAGTACATTTTCAGCTTTAAGGTATAATATACCTGTATATTGTGACGTAATTCTATTCGAAAAAAAATTCCCAATAAAATCAAGTATTAATTTAACAGTAAACATATCATAACGTACTTTTATCCACATTAGAAGGTGTCTCATAACACAATCAATAATTATATTTTCTGTCCTGGCAGTTAAAAGCATTGTGCAATATGTCATTTAGAAATTCATTACTAAATCATTGTAAAGAATATTTGCAAAATAAAAGTTGAGAAAAAATGTCACCATGTCCATTTAATTTCGGTTTCCTCCTCGGATCAAAGATATGTCAGGGGGTCACAGTCTTAACAATTCATAAATTTTAAAAAACAGCTTTGATGCAAATATTGACATTTCTAGTGCAGTGGTTCTTGAGAAGAAGATTTGTAATAGTACTTTTTTACTTTAATATGTGTATATTCCGCCTTTAAAAAAGGTATGGTTAAGGTTTTTTAAATACCTTAGAATACCCATACCATAATAAAGCTTTGTTTTACGTTGTGGTTTTGAATGTTGTCCAGTGGTTCTAGATAAGAAGTAAAACGTATGGAAAGTTTACAGACGGACGGATGATTATCAACAAACATATTAGATAAGCTGAACCTTTGGTTCTGGGGAGCTAAAAACCTAATCATTATATATTAATTGGGTTTTTTTTCAGCCCATATTGTAATACTTGTTTTGTTTTTAATTTTTTGAAGTTGATTTGAACTTACGGAAGGGGTTTTTCGGCCTGAAAATTTGACATTTTAAATTATTTAGGCTGTTGGCTATTTCTAGTGTTTTATATATGCTCATTTTGTATTTTGCAGAAAAAATACGGAATCTTTTCTCCAAGCATAATTACCAAGTCAGAAGTTTTACAAATCAAACCCAGAAGGGCATTTTGAAGATAATACATCATTATTCAACAAAAACAGATTCAGAGAGCCTCGTATGTTTTTTGAGTAGCCATGGAAACCAAACATCCTTAAAATGTTCTGTTCAGAAGAAAGATGATGAAAAATCAGTAAAGATTTCGGATATATTACAGATCGCAAACACAAAGGAGCTTTACGATTGCCCGAAAATATTTTTTATCAATGCATGCCGTAAGTAGTATCATTCGTATGTTTTTTTTTTCATTTTATTAATTATACACTTCTGCAAAGGTTATTCTAAAACGGTAAACTCAGAAAAGATTTGCAAATACTATTGATTTTAAAAAATGAGGGGAACATCCTGAGTGTTTGGGTATTAAGTGTTTTGATCGATTCCTGCACGAAAAATAAATTTCATTGATCTTCAACTTAATATCTAAACGGAACATTTATTGGCAACTTCGATTTTTAACAGTGATACACCCTCTCATAGACAAACAGATTGCTCGATTTTTCGATTTTTTTCTGATCTTTAGAATTCAATAAAAAAATCAAAATTAAAAAAAAATTATATTATGCACTGAACTTTAATTATATTCATGAGCTAGAAAAGAAAAGTAAAATCGATAAAGCAATATGCAGGTTCTTTCCATTCCAATTAAAAAAAATATTTAAGATTCTTAACTATTAAATTTTTTTTATGTCATAAGCAATGGCAACTCAAAATCTTTATGTGCGTACTAAATATAAACATTTGATGTAAGAAAAGAAAGACAAAGGTACGATATTTTTAATGCAAGTTTTTTAAAAACACCAACAAAATTCTACTTCATAATTTTTATAAAGTAATGTATTATTTTTCTAGGTTTAAGGTACTGAATTAAAAAAGATGTAGTAGGAGTTAAATGCCTGTCATGTCGATATAGATCACCGGTATTTTAGCTCTTCTTAATATTTAAACTTAAATGAAATCATAAAAGTAAATAGTCATATTACACATTTTTAGACTGCTACTATTGTATATAAACTATTACAGTTAATTATTTTTCAATCAAGGCATTCGGGTTGCACATGCATTTAAATTCGTTAACTTCAATTTGTAATTTAATATATTTGAAAGAGAAAACAAAAGAAACTAAGATCAATAGAAAATTTAGGATAACAATGTTTAAAGGAATTGTCAATGTCATTCGAATTATTTTGCCCAAACAAATTGCCTTACTTTGCGTGCCTATTAAACACGTGTGACGTTCATTCAGAGTGCATACCGTTTGTATCATATTAAAGACCCCGGCACAAATTTATCGATAATAGTTTTAAAAAATGACACTTTAAATGTGTTGTTATTATTTTTGTCAATTCTAAAAATAAATACTCCGTTTCCTTAAAGCTGACATGAATTCATAAAAGTAATGGCCGCCATATTGTTTTCCTTCGCTCCTCAACTGCTAATGTGGTATATATAGCGTCGAGATAGTTACGGTCGGTTTGAAAAAACAAATTAAAAAATAAACAATATGAAATAATTGAGAGGTTTGCTTTCAAAGACTTGTCTAGGTAACCACATTATCTTGCACAGATAGCGCTGCTTTACATCGTCTGGACATCGAACACGTGTGTGTCAAACAAGTGCATAACGTCTGTATCTTATCGTAGGCCCAGGCCACACCACCTCCAACACAGTAGATAAGTGATAGTAAATCCAAGAAAACAACGTAAAATCGTAATATCAGTTTTTACAAAAACACTTCGTTTTCTTATCATTTAATCCAAACTGTCTCTTTACGATCCACTATTGTATATGAGCGATGATATAACAGTACAACACAGGGAAACGTTCTACAATGATCGATGGTTTTTATAATTATATGTGCCTTAATTCAGTGTGTTCTGTTGATATTCCATAGTAGTTCAGTAATGGTTATATATTTTTTTCAAAACGCGTTCTTACAAGTCTTTCCGTCCAATGTAACGTGTTCGGATAATTGAACTACCTGAATGCGATGAAACGTGAATGTTTTCGACCTTACAAAGGGGGTGTGTAGCGATGAGTTGAACAATAGAAATTGACAACTAATATAGAGGTAAAAGGAGATAAGAGGAAAATAATGCGTATCTAAGAATTCATGTCAGCTTAAGTACACCATATGACGACTCGATCTACTGCAGTGTAAGTTTCAGTGTAATTTGTGCATGTGCGGTGGTAAAAAATTGCAATACAGGAAAACGTTTTGTAATGATTAAGAATTTAAAAAATATGTATGCCTGGATTTAAGTATGGTTTGTTTAGTCTTTCAATATATATTCCTTACCAGAGTATGGGGTTGTCATATTTCCTTCAAAACGCGTGTCTTTAATGTTTGCGTCCAATGTAACGTGTTCGGGTGATTAACCTACCTAAATGAGGTAAAGCATTAATAGTGCTCTCGGTCTTATATAGGGAGTGTGTATCAATAAGCGTAAAAACTAGCATGATAGTTGTCGTCTATGAAAAACGGAATTATTCGTTTATATGAATGCATGCCATTCAACAGTTATTAGCTACTTTGTTTATTTTCTCATTAGGTACAATGTCAGGCGATGGTACAATACACGGGACAGACATACCTGAACCGCCAGACACTGAATATTACGTAGGATTTTCGAGTTTAAACTTAACAACCAGTAAGGTTTGTGGTACAGAAAGTTGTGGAGTTTATTTTGAAACGCTGATAACTGTCTTCAAGGACGGTTTCTGGAGGCCAAAGTGGGAAGATAAAAAAGTGTAAGTAAGAACTTGTCAACATTTACTACTGTCATGTCTTCCCATTTGTACCTCTAAGATTGAATTATTACGGGACGCTTTCTCCCGTACGGAACTAATACTGGGCCAACCGTGAGCTTATTCTCTTGTTGTTGGACCCAACCTTAGTAAACCTCCAACAAGCCAACACGCTTTTTAGTTTTCAGACTTTTATCTAGAATTTACATGAAATATACTTTTACGTGAGTTTGGTATGTATCAGCACCGAAGGTCTGATTCCAACTGACGATAGTTTACAATTCAAAATCATATATAGTTAACAATGGAAATAACACAATGAAGGATTAACATAATAAGTATACAGATGTAAGGAAATCAATTATCAAACAGCTATTGAGTAACTCATGACATTTTAGCAGCATGTACATAAAGGAAATAATTAGATGCATATGAAAGTTGAAGTGTCAATAAACATAAACAGAAAGTCAATTAAACGATTAACTGTCCATATCAAACTGTGCCTCGGGTGGGATTAAGGCTGCGCAGAATTTAAAACGTTTTTAAAACAGTTGTCGAAATAGAGGAAAAGATTTTGTAGCAATTAACACAAAGTCCGAAAAAGTTAATTTACACAATAATTAAAAATAGTCCGAATGATTGAATTTCACACACCGTGACAGAATTATTTTCTGACGGACTCTATGAATTATTTAGTTTTAATGGTGGAATGGTAGTTGATTCTTTTGTAGTCACGTTTCCCGAACTCATTGTTTTGAGCTATCCTCAATGATTAGATAAATGCAGTCGATTGCTCGACAATATGTTGTAGTTGCGACGCGTAATGTTGCAAGTAAATCTGTCAGTGCTGTTCTTTAACAATTTGTCTCTGGCATCGGAAAAGTTTAAAAACCACCATTAGGAAATGGATTGTCTAATAATGCTTCCACTGCAACATATACTTAGGTGTTTACAGACATACACTTTGAAGTGGTCTGCTATTAAGGTTCTTAAAAAAGGATGATATGTTTTACAAGTGGAACCCTACAATTGACTATAGTCTATTTTCTCTTTCTTTTGCAAAAGTGTTCCCCATTGTTTTGTGGGTTTTTATTTATCAATTGCGGATTACATAGTGTTGGCTATATAACCTCGAGTACACGATAAGATCTCAATATCTTGATATCTTTTTTAAAAGTTCATCAGAAGGACAGATTTGTGTAATTAGGGTTGTTAGTCTTTAGTTGCACTTCTTAAAATATGAAGAGCATGGGGAGGGCTTGAGATAGAGTTGAGAATCAGCTAGTATAGTATTAAAGTTTAACTTTTTTATCGCTATTTTCCATAGTTGATGTAGTTTCCAAGAATATATTACTGGAAATCGTAATGGCAACATTCTCGGTTTTCCAACTATTCCAACTTAATTTTGTCAGTAGCAACCAGCTAATAGGTTTTTCGCTAGCGCTAAAATCAGATTGTAACAATCGGGTTTGGGGTTCTGATAATTTTTTTTTATCTTTGATAATAATGATAATGTGCAAGGATAGTCCGGATGACACTAGTATATATAGGTTGCACTACAGTATTAAATTTTATATATTCTTACCAAAATTGCACAACTTTAGGTACAGATTAAAAATTCAAAACGAACCTCTGGAAACAATCCTCTTGACATCTTTTTAAACAACGCTTCATTTACAATACACATGTGCATCCAGCAAGGCGTGAGACTTTGTTTACCTCGAAGTTACACATGTGCTTGAAAATCAAGCCCGGGCCTTTTCACCCCCCTTCGGAAACAACACGCATCAAAAATTCAAATGACCTCACATTATTACAAAACTGAAATAGTTAGACCTCTTATACACATTGCTTATTTCATAAAAAAATCAGCTCCTGTTGCGTGCGGAAACGCACCAAATTCAAAGGGAAATTTGGGAATTAATGCGTCAGCCATGTCTTGACGTGAACCTTCAGTGAAATACTGTTATGACACCTATAAGAGCGCACTCGAGAGCGGAGCTGATTCTGTGTGAGCAGGTACGGTGAACAGTGTAATACGACTGCACAGTGTTCGTATTGAGTTTAGCTTTAAATAGGGTGATAATATTTTATCACATTTTATTAACTGTGTGTACCTGGCTGCAGTTTGTGTCGGCTGCAGGGATACATCCCTGTACAAACGATATAGGCATAGAGCCTTATCAGGACAGATCTCGAGGCTGAGACCAGAGCCCCGGGTTACATTCCACAGATCATATAGCCCCGTCCTTTTCATTTTGTGATATACTTGTTTCGTATGCTTGAGATGGGTAATCCTTACAACTATCTGTAAATATTGACTCGTGGTTTGTGTGGTAGTTTCATACCGGTATTCATCATGTATAATTTCTAAATAAACACATTACCCAGACTGATCGAAATCACCGAACCCAAACACGTTACTAGATGACGTTCTAATTTTTCCCAAAAAATTTTAGCGTTGGAGGTAACCATTTTGATACTTATGTCTCTACCAGTTTTTTACCACTTGCCACTTACACTCACCACATAAAACGTATTTAAATTGAAAACCTTTTAAATAAGCTTGATAGGTGATTTAGCTGATGGTTGATGAATCGTTTTACTTTCCCGTAAGTAGTCTTAAATAAATGTCGCAAACACTGCAAGAAAAATACATAAGACGCTGATACAAGTCCATTAATTATTACTGCAATGGGCGCCAACTTGTAACCCTTCGTCTTCTGAATCCACTTGAGGGTCAGCTCAAACTTCGTAATCACCAAGTCCAATTGTTGTTAAAAGCAGCCCAAATTAATGATCTGCTTAACATAATTTTACATGGGTATATATAACATTTTACTTATGATGGACAGTTCCGACTAGTTCGGCCTATCTACGATGATCATGAGTGAACATTTAGTGTTCAAATTCCTGAGTTATATTTTATTTCTAAATAAAGTAACAAAACGGTCAGAACTGTCTATCAAAGAGTATGGATGCAGGTTTTGAGTCTCCGATTCCTGAGTCTCGGAGTCCCCCACCTGGGTATAATGCATCGCTTACTCATAATACATTCATTCATACATGGCTAGAAGGTTACAAAGGTTATATTGAATATGCAATACGTGACTCAATATAGAGTACCAGAGCTATCGATGCAGACACAGAATTGCCGAATATAAGAACTTATTTATCATCTCCCAATTTGGATATTATTATGCCCGCATTCTGCACCTGGTTGTACAACATCATTTAGGAATACTACGCAGTGCTACAAGAGTCACGGAGTTCATTCTGTTAGTTATCATTGCAACAATTCATTGCGCAGTATCTAGGTATACATAATTATCATAGTGACCAATTTGTAATATTATTAATTCAATGTCATAGCATGGCTATCTGTTTACAAACTTTACAGCGCGTATAAATCCCTTAAGTGATTTTAGTAAGAACACGGATGTTTATTTGACCGATATGTTTTTCGTCTAATGTATGTATGTATGTACGTATTCAACCGAGATATCTTAATGATTGAAATTTACTGTTTTGAAATCTGACTTTAGTCACATGAAGTCGATGCTTCAATGAATAAGCAACGCATAGTTATCTTTGTAAATATAAGATCATTGTATTTTTTTCCTGGTCCTGTTAATTCCTAACTAAACGTAAGGGAAAAATATTGTTGTGAGCTACATGTAGGCTATATGATATTAAAACAAAAGTTCATCTCTCAAGAGTTTCTTTCCTCGCGATTTGAAACGGTTGAATTTCGGAATAGGTACTGAAACAAACTTTATGAACTGAACGTGATTACCATGTCATTGGCTAGATTTTAAAACAAATTTAAAAACTGGTTTCAAATTTCAAAGAATGTATATGTTTATACGCCTAAAAAATTGATTTGAAATGGTTAGATAGTGATTCAGTTTTGTCAATGGCAGTGGTAATTAAAAGAAATAAGGGACAATGTTCTTAAAATGTGTTAGTATTCATTTATTTAATGTTTCAAACAGTATAATTATCATCACCGTGACGCTGTTTTTTAAAATAACATTTTCAATTGCATGACATGTACCTTATTTGGTTTAAGGTATATGTTGTGTTTGTAATTCACATAAATAAAAAAAAAGTTTTGATGAAATTCTGTTGATAGTCTTAACCTATATAAGTAATATATAAGAAATATGAATCAGTTTATTTCATAACTTAATATATGATTTATCAATTATGTTTGTTAAAAATCATCAAGTTTTCATTTTTAATTATTGTTCTTCCAATATTTTATTTTATCTTGAATTTCCTATTTTAATATTGGCTAGATGGGTAACAAATTACCCATCAAATACCTTTATTACATTTATGAGCTTATAGATAACAATACCATATTTTTCATTTTTAAATCTGAATATTTTCCTATGTCTATATAAAAAGTTTTCATCTAAGTAGATCAGTATAATCAAAATAACGACCACTAAGCCTTATTAAGCACCTTTGAAAAGATAAACCACTACAAGAAAGAACTTTAAATCAGAAAACAGTGTTTCATTTCTGCTATCAAAGAGGATCTATTGACGTATGATTTTTGTTATTCATTTCAGACGGGATCTCAACCATTTTATGGAAAAGGTTCACCACATTATTTCCCAGAGAAAAGGCAAAGACGGGAAATGTCTTCAAAAATCAATTTTTAAATCGACGTTGGCTGGAAAAGTGTTTCTGCATGGTTAACTATGGATGGAAAACCATCTTCAGTCTTGATATGATCAAATTGCTTGATATATTTATAGCTTCATATGTTTTTATTATTTTATTTTTGCTTTGAAATATCAATATAGCTTTTACTTGCAAAATTGTGTAATCAATTTTAATGACAATTTCGCCTTTTGCATTTTAAGTTGTAAAATCACAACTTTTGAATAGTTTTTTTTTCATCTGTACGCTGTTGTATTTGATTTGTAAAAAGAAATCTTTCATATCAAAGATAAAAACAATCAAAGTGAAGAAACTAAGGACAGCAGTATAACATATTCATGAGTATTTTAATCATTTTATATAGTTATACAATAATCATTTAACTAGAAGTGTATGAACAAAAAGATGCGGATAACAATGAAATACAATAAATATACCATCGGTTTATGAAAGTTTTTTTTAACAAGAAGATGAAATACTTAATAAACAATCATGTGTTTATTGATATGGATTCACGTTGTTCATAATTATACATACCTTACAACACCCAACTATGTGACATATAATTAACTATTTGGATTCAGATTTATAAATTGAGAATATTTGTTTCCTAATGTTTTAAAGAGACAAAGTAACAATTTCAACTGAAAATTAATTTTTAAATTTAATGTTTAAGAGGGTTCGATGGTCGTGGCCATTTTTAGACTGTATTGATCTCCTTTAGAAGGAGAGCTCTATATAAAAATACAGGGAATTACTCAAATTTAAAAAGTAAAAGATATGGATTTTTCTTTACTAAATAGTTTACTGATTAACATATCAGATCTTAAAATGTTGGGTAGATATGTTGGTTAATTTGTTGACCATCCAGACTACTTAAGATGCTTAATTGGGGTATTTGTAATGGTCAGCAAAAATGTGAATGTCAGTTGTCCATATCTGACAATTCTTTGTTATGTAAACAAGGCTGTCCCTGTCCCTTTTTTAATATGCTTGTTAATATACACTAGTAAAAGTTCTGTTGAAGCAGATTTTTTTTTGCTAGTTTGTTATGAACCTAAAAAAAAACAAAGTCTTATGATTGGCACATTCGAAAGTGTTTAAAACCGTGCAGTGCAAAATGACATTCAATATTTACCGTCTGTGCTTTGTTTGCATAACAAAGAATTGGGAGATTTGTGTCTCGCTAATAATTAAAACTGTTTGGTTATATGAATACCATAATAAAGCATTGATGCCACAAAATTGGGAAAAAATTTAAAAATTGTGCGCCCAAATCGTGACCATTCCCTTGTAAAATGTTGTTTATTACAGAGTTGTTTATATGTTATGATTTTGTTATTATGTCTAGACTAGCACTTTTTTACAATAAAAGAAGATTCTTAAAATTTTAAATATTTTATTCCATAACTGCTCATGAACTACTTAATGTTTTTAAGATACTAAGGAGAGCTAAGGAGAGCTAAAAGACCAACTCTTTGATTCATTTTTTAAGTGTTTTGCAAGAATTCAAAGATGCAAATTATTCAGAATATTTTTCTATGAAATGTGGTGATAACGAACAGTGTTCAAAAATCAAAAGTCAAGGAAAAATCAAAGGAAAAATACAAAACAGGAGCAGAACAAACGTTAACACGGACCTCAACAAATATTAGAGGTAGGATCAGGTGCCAAGGAGGAGTGAGCATCCTCTGCTGACCGGTCACACCCGCCGTGTGCTCTTCGTTGTAATCGGGAAAACGGAAAATCCGTAGACAATAGATTAATTAATGGCCTAACAATAAGCATGAAAAACGTCAGTCAGCATTCGACCTAGCGGAAGATTGTATTTGCTGACAAGGTCGTTGTATCGACCGTAGAACTTACGAAATGATGACTGTTGATAATCTTGATTTATCAACTTGTTTGTCAGTAGCTTGCCTCGTTTTAGAAATTGTTCATACGTAGAGTATGCCCTTGCGTATTGATTCAACTGAGAGTCAAAAACTCCATATGCAGGTAATGAAGGTATACTGCTACATAAGTACAGAAAGTTGACGATAGAAGAATTGAAGTCATCACGTTTATCAAGTTTTTTTGTTAGGTAACCTCTAATGTCTTTTTCTAGTAAAACATCTAAATATGAAACAGATGATTCGGACTCTATGGTATCCTTTATTTCAAGTTCACTGGGATATATCGAGTCGAAAGAATGGAGGTAACAATTGTTAATTGATAATCACCAATAGCACAAGAGTTAATTATTATTTGAAATAATTTTGTAACTCAAAAATGTTTGAGTTTCACGACTGTTCTCTGTCAAAAGTTTTAAAGCAGTGATGTCAAGCTTCATATCATTTATTGTAGCAGAACTATTATCATTGAAACCAAAAACTACAATAGTATAATTAAAGATATTTCATTGAATAATATGTCAATAAATTTTTTTAACTCGTACTACATTCACATTATATAAATCGGTCTTGATTAATATATACATTCATAAGAAGAAATAATCGAGCTGTTGAAAACTTTTATGACCATGCTTGATCAACATTAAATTCAATTTTATGAAAATATAGTATAAACGGTTTATATGGGATTACATAATAGGTATACAAAATAATGGTGGTTAGAAAAAAATTGTTACTTGAATGCTAAATCACAATTAAATAATGAAAACGGTATGCAGAACCCTTTTTATATTCGGTAATTTTCAGGGGGAAAACTGTTTTTAAAAATCACATTGTTTATAATTAGTAATTTCTGGAATAATATATGCACTGTTTTTATATTGAAACGTTTCGAAATACGATATATATAGAAACAAATTCATAGGATTTTTTATAAATCAATTATTTCTTAGTTATTTAAATCCAAAAATTCAAACTCGTACAGTATGCAGAATGCAAAACATTTTTCAAAAAAATTTAAAGATGAAATATGTTCACATTAAGATATTTTGTTTGATTATAAAAAAAGCGTGTCACTTAAAGAAACATTGAACTGTTGACAAATCTTTTATAAAATAGTCAAATATTTTTGTTATATCCATAGTGATGATGCAATATGTCCTTAATACCCGTCTTTAGCAATTTTAACTATATAAATAGTTATTGCTTTTTATTTGACATAAAAAATAAAACACTTGTTCTCTTTTTGATGATTTCATGAATTAAAAGCCTAATTTCCAGTCTTTTCCCGATTTTTTGGACAATCTCCGATATGCAGAATTATTGTAAAAAGAAACATCAAGATCCTGTATTTAAATTTTAAAATTTAAAAGTCACCTGGACACTAGCTAATTACTACCTTTAATACATAAAATAAAATAAAAATAGTGAAGCCCTCCCCAATTAAAAAAACCCAAAACAGAGAAACAAAAATTGTAGAAGTAATTTATGTCTTACCTCCTGCAGGCACGTATCATCAAGGGGGGAGGATCCCCCCACATTTTTATCGTAACAAACATTTTCCTTAAATTTACATTATTTGAATTAAATATTATGGATTTGCCCCTCCCCTCAGTTCTTTGGGGCCATGTAAAAACAATGAAGTGAAAATAAGGAAATGAAGAGTGAAATCTAAGTTATCGGTATACTAAACTACCCCCCCCCCCCAACGGATTAGGATTTTCATGATTCCCACTGTTGGATGAGTCTGCCACTCCCCACTTTCATAAACGATGCTAAGTGCCTATCCTGTACCATTTCATGGTTTGAGAGTAATAAACTTAACTTGATTATATATTAAAAGGATAAGTACTTTTATCTCGCATTCATTTTTCTGCATGAGGTGTTTTTCTGTCAATTTCTGAGACTCGGTTTTCACAATCATTAAACCTTCTTTTTCAGTTCAAGCTCACCTGAACTGAAGCTAAATTGAGCTTTTAATGATCACTTACTGTTCTACGCTCACCCGTCTGTATGTAATTTTTTTTTTTAGATTTGCGGTGCCAAAGCATGCTTAGATGAAGCACTCTGACATTTGTTCACAAATGGGACTGGACTCCCTTAAGAGAGATAATAAGAATGAGAAAAAAATGGAATTTGTCTTTATCTTCAAAAGTAAATAGTTATAAACAACAACACTTTTATTTAAGTTGCTTGGTCTGATATTTTTGGCTATTAAAATGTACAGTATCAAATTATTTTACATGCAAACGGATTATCTGAGAAAGTTAAATACATTTATTTTTATACTTGCACACCATAATAAACACTTAACACTAGATAACAAACAATACTGTATACAGCGAAATATTCGCAACCGGTGTTTTTTTTTCGCACCTTTCGCTCTCGTCAGCGGGCGAATTAAAAATTATCTTGAGTTATCACTCTTTTAACACAATTGTGTTTTGGCGAATTCTCGTGCATTCTGTCAATTTTACACGGTGCCCATAATTCACTTATATGTAATTGAAAATATTAACAGACACACCCAAGTCGTCAGCATCTTCAACAGACTGATAAAATCTGCTTTCTCACTAAAAGACATTGGAATCCCTTCCATCTCCAACTGAATGCCATTATCTAAAAAATGCCAGTAAATATTTAAAGAAACTTTTGCCGTTCTTCTTTCGTGCTTCCTTTACCCATAATACTGACTACATTAAACTCTTTTCCTTTAATTTAGTGGAAAAATCAGAATTCTCTTAAACGCAACAATTCACAAGGGTACATTTAATTGCCTTATTCAGTGTGTATCTAATGATTAAGTGAATATATATCATTCTTTACTTTTCTAAATTGTTAGTTCTGCTTCAAATAGTATTTTATATCTATCCATATCAGCCCTGTGTACCCAGGGTTAATCTACTTTGGTCAGCAAGTGCAACTTCCTGACAATGTGTGCATTAGTCCTATGTGAAAGTATACACCTACTAAAAGAACCAGCCTTGTTTTACCTGTGAAGGGATAGGACACTGATCACCGGCCTGCCCCCAAAAACAACTCGTCAAGAAGTCATCACCTACTAAAAATTATGATTGTTTCATTTGTGAAATCTGAGCAGCAACAAAAACAGATGCGGCAGTCGAAGGAGGATTACACACAGTGAAGGTCCTCCTTATATGTGAATTATAAGTAACAAGCCCTGGTGATTGCGCAAGACCGGTTGAAAACTGACCCCCATAGAATTTTGACATCGTTTATAAACTACATAGAAATTATAAAAATTTAAGGCGATACTTCTCGCATTCATGTTTGGCGAGTGTCCCGGGGGGGGGGGGGGCAACGAAAGCATATGACAGATAAGACAGAACTAAGTATGCGCCTCCCGTTTTACCCTTTTACATATAGCATCAGTTTGAACAAAGCGATGTCTGTGTTTATCTTGAAGTACTTGTCAGCTTGATTTGTAGAGCTCCTTCGCTAAGCCTTTTTAGGGTTGTGCCCCCCCCCCCCCCCCCGAGGTACATGTATATGCATTATGATGTGCTCGTATGCGCTACCTTTTTGCATTATGCTCGCTTTGCTAAATAGGCCCCATTATTACAGTAGATGATTTTTATAGACAAACCTAAGTAATTACTATGTAATGCATATTTTTAGAAGAAAAAACACAGAAGACAGTTATGAAATTTTGACCTCTTAAAAAGAGGCAGAGGATTCTGGAAGTTCAACAACTCACTATTAACAGATAAAGATTATGTTAATATAGTTAAGAAAACAATAGATGATGTTAAAATACAATATTCATGTCCAGTCTATAATGCAGAAAACTTATTAAATATAGACAATGATACAATACAATTTACTATCATAGATCAAACTTTCATGGATATTTTATTAACAGAAATTAGAGGGAAAACAATTTCTTATGCAACCTTTAAAAAACAGAAAATAAGAGAAAAAGAGTCAGCTCTTGAAAAAGAGATAACAAATATGGAACAAAATTTAGTAAATTATTCCATAGAAGAGCTAACAAATAAACAAACGGAACTTGAAACTATCAGAAAGAAAAAGATGCAGGGTCAGTGTATTAGGGCAAAGATTAAATGGATAGAAGATGGAGAGAAACCCTCTAAATATTTCACTTCACTCGAATCAAGAAATTTCATAAGTAAACACATACCTCAAGTGGTTAAGGATGATGGACAAGTTGTTTCTGACCAGTTTAAAATATTAGATGAAACAAAATCATTTTATGAGAATTTATACAAGAAAAGGAAAATTATTAAATCAGAGGTTTTTATTACAAAATTAAAAAAAAATAAATTTCCAAAGTTGAGCGATACAGAGTCAAAAAGTATAGAAGGCCCATTAACCAAGTCTGAAATTCTTAGTTTTTAAAAAAAAATGAAAAATGACAAAACTCCTGGTCCGGATGGATTCTCATGTGAATTTTTAAAGTTTTTTTGGACAGATATAAGCTCCTTTATTACAAGAGCAATCAATAATTCTAAAGAATTAATGCAATTTTCAGAACCAAATAAATTAGGGATTATAACTTGCATACCAAAAGATGGAAAACCTAAACAATTTTTGAAAAATTGGCGCCCTATTAGTCTTCTTAATGTTATATATAAAATAGCTTCAGGTTGTATTGCAGAACGCATTAAAACATTTCTAGACAAATTAATAAGTAAAGATCAAACAGGTTTTATTAAAGGGAGACTTATAGGGGAAAACATTAGGATTATATATGACATTATGAACTATACAGAACGAAATTCAATACCTGGATTGCTAATGATGATAGATTTTGAAAAAGCTTTTGATTCAATATCATGGGATTTTATATATCAGACACTTGACATATTCAATTTTGGTAAACCTATCAAAGATTGGGTTAAAACATTTTATAATGATATAAATTCATGTGTCTTACAAAATGGATTCTCTTCAAAATATTTTAAACCTCAAAGAGGCTGTAGGCAGGGAGACCCAATTTCACCCTATTTGTTTTTATTATGTGCTGAAATATTAGGAATTTTAATAAGAAATAACAAAGATATTAAAGGAATAACAATAGATGGGGAAGAATACAAAATCTCTCAGTATGCAGACGATACATCTCTTGTTACGAATGGATCACCAGAATCTTTAAATGGAATTCTTATAGAATTAGATAATTTTGCGAATAATTCAGGTCTTAGAATTAACTTTACAAAAACAAAAATGGTCTGGATAGGCAGTAAAAAATTTTCAAAAGATGTTTTTCATCACTCGAGATGGAAACTTACCTGGAATAATACAACTTTTGATCTGCTAGGAATTAAATTTTCAGTTAACTTGCATGAGATGCCAGAACTTAACTATAAAAGTAAACTTTTGGAAATTGAACAAACAATTCAACAATGGAAATCAAGAAAATTAACTCCAATTGGAAGAATAGTTGTATTAAAAACATTAATTTTACCCAAAATGAATCATCTGATTTTAACTTTACCAAACCCTAACCATGAATTTATACAAAAATTTGATAAAGCACTATTCAATTACCTCTGGGGTCAGATATACACAAAATTAAGAAAAATACAATAATTCAAGACTACAGTCAGGGAGGGCTCAAAATGATAGATTACAAAGAATTTATGTTAGCACTTAAATCAACGTGGATAAGAAGACTTCTTCATTCCTCACCTAAATGGATACATATTTTAGAATCTGAAATGAATATAAGTGCTAGCAACTTATGGTCAAGAGGTACTGAATATACTCTCAAAATATGTAAATTAATGCATAATGGTTTTTGGAAAGAAGTACTCCTGAGCTGGACTAAAATAACTGATTGCCAGATAGCTATAAAAGAATTAATTCCATTTGAACATATATGGTATAATCCAAGAATAAGAATAAACAAGGCATCTGTTTTTTTAAAACAATATTTTAATAACGATATGATCTGTATTATTGACCTTTTTGATCCAAATGGTAATTTTGTAACTTATGAATCGATTATTAACTCAAATATAAAAACTAATTATTTAGAATATGTAGGACTGAGAAAAGCAATTTTTGAATATATAGGGAGTGGGACATATAATATGACACAAGTAAGACAAAAGATTCAGCCATACATACCAATGCCCCTAATCGTGTTTTACAAAAGTAAAAAAGGATGTAAAGATATGTACAATTTACTTATTAGAGAAAAGAAAAAGCAAATTACCTCTGTAACAAAGTGGAGAGAAAAAGGATATGAAATGAATGAATTTGACTGGGGAAATATTTTTGAACTTCCATTTAAAGTTACTCTTGAATCTAAACTCCAATGGATGCAATATCAAATATTACATCGAATAGTTCCTACAAATAATTATCTCTATAAAATTAAGCTTAAAGACTCTCCTCTTTGTGACTTCTGTAAATTAAACATTGAAACAATAGAACATTTATTTATAGAATGTCCTGAAGTTAAAGATATATGATATAAAATTGAAGAGCTGTTCTTAACAAAATATAATGTTTCTATTGTTTTGGATAAAAGTAGCATCCTTTTTGGTAAATATGGCAATAAAAAATTATACAGAATTCTTAACTTGTTAATACTAATTGTAAAACAATACATTTTTTCATGTAAATTCAAACCTGTCCAAAAACTTGACTTTTTTAGTTTAAGTAATATAATTGCTGACAGATTCCTTATTCAGAAATGTATGCTGTTAACAAACTGCAAATATTCAGAATATGAAAGAGATTGGAAAGCAATTTGTGACTTACTGTAAGTAGTATATATACTAGCTATTACACTACTTAGGAACCTAATATCCATTACAATTATAACTATAAGTAAAATTTTCATAGTTGTTTTATGTTTGATATACATGATGTGTTGGCCTGTCTGTATTTTTCTCCTTTTTCTCTCTATCTCTTGTATATAACTCTTATGCAAAATATTATGCTATATATTTATTTCTTTTGTGAAACTGTAAAAGAGTCTCAATAAAATGTTTCCAAAAAAAAAAAAAAAATATTCTTTTATGATTTGTAAGTTTGGTACTGTGGTTTCATCAATATTCGTTGAATACCAATTTTCGTGGATTTCGTTGTTAAGTTGATCTACGAAATTAAATTTTCATTAAAGTGGTCATTGGCCACGATTTACGTATCATTGGAACTGTGATTCACTTTATCCGCGAAATTGATACACTTGAATATTAATGAAACCACTAAGAGATATACACAGAGCTTTATGTACGGTATTTTTTGATAAAGGTTAGTTTTCAGTTGAATCACCATTTACAGATTTTCCTTTAAAATTTGTAGAAAAAAATTTCATTGATCTTAATTCATCTAGTATCATTCATTGAGTTAATGTTTGATTCTGAACAAGATTTTTTCAATACTGAATTTTTATTTGCATAAATAAGTTTATTCAGTATTAGTACAACTGTTTGGCAGTACATCCTATCAGTATATATAAAATAATAATGTCTATAATTCACAAGAATGTGATTAATTTAGACTCCCTAGATTCTAAAATAGGGGTATGAGAGGGGTGAACATATTTAGACCTCTACCTATTGCCCTGGGCAGTGTGTCATGCTGTTTAAACTTATTAAACACTATGAGACTAATTATTGTATAAACAAAAGCCCATGCCAAACAGGTATACGTCAATCTAAACATAATTAAAAGACACCTTTTAATTATATTTAAAAAAAGTAATTTAAATGTATTTGAAAAGTAATTGGAAATACATGATAATTTTGAAATGTATTTAAATACATTCAATTACTTGTAATTGCATGCAGACTTAATTACAAATTACTTCCAATTACTTTGAAAAATTTAATTAATTACGCTCAATTACAAATACTTTTTTCAATTACCCCATCCATGCATTTTACAATATACTTGTAAACTCGTACAGCTTTTATCTCCCTTCTCATTGTCGTAGTTAGGTGAGATCTTAACTGTTTCCTGATTTGTAGCAAACTAATTCTTGAAAACTTTGCTTTACCTTTTTTTTTTACTTGCCGTAATATTTCACAAACAAGGGGATGAAACAATCATTTATTGTAAGAAAAGTTAAGTTGTAACATCTAGGTTGCGATGCACTTTAATTCGTTGCGTATGCGGAAATGTCTGATTAATCTCCTATATAACCCTTTAGTTCACCGTTTTTCGGAATAATTCGTTTCTGTACTCATTTATTGTACAATGGCAGTTACTATTGCAATCGTTAGATATCGAAAATGAAATAACACATCATCTCGTTGCCCTCTATTTTATAACATAATTTCTAAGAGTCAAGAGTATCATATTTTGATTTCTTTTCACCCAGTTTTTCTTCTAGGTCCTCCCACTCGCAAAGTAAGTTAAAGATGTTAGGATCTATTTCTTTGATCTGTCGCTCCAACCCTTTTATCTTATATGGGCAATCCTTAAAATGCATTACGTAGACATCTTCTGCTTTTTCTACCTCTTTGACGATGTTCGAATCGACTTCTGAGTTAACCAGGATGGCTTTTAGCACTCTTTGCGAAAGGTATTGGTGGTATTTTGGAGGCACGAAGTTCTTAATGTAAATGTATGGCGTTCGGCTGTATATTTCTTCTGCAACATCTAATACAGGCTCGTAGTGGTTTGCAATGTTTGTAATGTAAATGCATTGCTTTCCTACAAATTCATTACTTTCCCCGTGTATGGGAGGGTACGGCAGCCATACGTAATTTTGGTTGCTCCCATGATTGCAGTAAACAAATACTGTTGTATCGCAAATTGTTGCGAAAGTACAAATTTCTGTATCGGTACCCCAAGATCCTTCTTGTTCCATCCTTGAAGACTTCAAATATCGTTGTGGGTCTACTTCAATGTTTTTCAATACGTGTTTATTCTTTTTCATAAAATCTACGACTTTATTTCTTACGTTATTGTGATAAGACTGCACCCCAAATAAAATATAACTAAATGTTCTAAACAAGCAATTGCCATCTCCTCTCATAGACACTGTTACTGTTGGAATAGCATTTACATTCACGTGCCGTCTACGTCCAATTTTCAGAACATTTTTTACCTGGCGGTCAAATTGTGCAGCTTTCCTAACTTGCCATTAATTATCTGTAGGATAAAACAGTAGCCCTTTTCACAAAAAATCTTAAGGTTTTGCGTAAGATTTTAACTTAAGAATCTCTTACGAGAAATCTTAAGTGCTTTTCACGAACGCATTCGTAACAGGTTTCACTTAAGAATTTACTTACGAGTTATCCTTTCCATAGCAACGATTTGAATTCACTTAATAATTCTTTTAAAACAAGAAAAACATATAAATAAATCAATACTATAAATTTGTAAAGACACTTTAGGATTGTGGATGCCGTTTTGTCTGCAAATGCTTCCACTTCCACCCATTTTGTCAAATATTCCGTGAAGACAAGTAGGTACTTGTTTCCTAAATTAAAAGAAATTAAAGACAATGATATTAACGTATCCGATCCATTGTACCCCCAGATTCAATAAATCTGCATGCATAACAAATATGTATTATGGCTTAATACTCATTATACTTAGACATAATTTTCATGTTTAAGTATCAGTATGTGAGAGCGGGTTTTGTCTTAAAAATGACCTTTTCCTGTGCTTGAAGAGTTGTCCCCCTTTACGTTTAATCTATGAAAAAAATAAATTTTAAGAAATTCTATCTGGTATGAAAAAAATTTTTCCGATAGTTTTTCTATCCCTGATGATTAAATAATTTTTTCCAACGGGCATTTGTTGATATTCTTTGTATTTACTTTTCAATTTTCTAGAATTTGCTTGTCCCAAGAGACCTTAATGTAAACAATAAATCTGTTGTGAATCTGATTTGGTGTTTTATTTTCATTATTTAGAGTTCAATATGGCATGTTAGAAAATATGGATTGGTTTTATGAGTGCTGACCATGTTGAGTGTTAGCATGCTTCAGGTCTACAATAATATTACAACTTCAACAATTGCAATCAATATAAATGCAAAACACCAACTTGGTCAACTCAGATTCCGGTAAACGGCAACCCGAGACAAAAATTGTTCAACTTCAAATTGTCATTATCAAATAATTTCAACTGCACATCAATTGTGCACAAGTAGATCGGGAACAACACGCGCATTCATCCACATGGCGAAAGTGAATGCATGCACTGCATGTATTCAGTGAAGCCACCGCCACCAAGTGGGGGAAGCGGGTAGTTCCTTAAGCCTAGACCTTGCCACATCCCACATGAACAATAAACTTGGTTCAAAACTAGTAGAGTTTGGGATAAACAAGTATCCCAGTTTTGCTAAATTGTTCAATAGCAGCACAAATTGTATTTAAAAATATTTCAGTTCCTTTTTCAGACAAATGAACACCATCCCTGTCAAACAACAGCTCATCATTGGGTTTAATATCTGGGTACTTAATGTAGCCACCCCCCTTTCTAACAAGCTCAGCTGCAATGGAGCTGTTTAACCTTTTTAAAGATTTGTTCATGGCATTGACATCTTCAGAGTATCTCCATTTCCTCCTAGGTAACAATTGTGACCATATAATTTTTGTATCAGGCAGAAGTAGCTGAATTTTCCCTAAAGTGGTTTTGACATTCTCAATTAACTCTTTCAACTTTGTTTTGCCCATGTCATTTGCAGCACAATGCATTATCAAATACTGGGGTTTGTCATTAACTTTCAACAAAGTTTTAATTTTTTTATACATGTCTGTCCAGATCATACCCCCTTTTCCTTGCCACCACATATTTATCCCTAACCTCTGAAGACCCAAGGACACTCCACCTGGCCTATCTCTGGCTGCAACAAATGCTCTTTTCACTATAGAAGAACCCACAAACCAAGCTTCAATTTCTGAAAAAATATTTTTAGTAAATGTGACTGTAATTAAGACCACTACATTCTTAAAATCTTATATATGATTTGTAAGAGTTGGATTTCCACCTACCAGCTTTACAGATTTCATCATCTGACAAGCCCAATTTGGCTGCATTGGTAGCCGCACCTATTCGAAAAGAATGGGATTTGTACTTAGTGCTATCAATGCCAATTGTTTTCAATACTTTGCTCAACACCGATGTAAACTGAAAACGAGTAAGCGGCTGCCCCCCAAAGTGGCAAAACAAGTTGCCTTGTCTAATGGGTCTAACTTTTAAAAATTCTGCCATAATATAAACTGGCTTTATGCTAGTTAATGATTGAACATTCTGAATAATAACCATTTCCCCCTTTCCCCTTTGATCAGCTTTGGAGTGTTCCAGATATAATAACCTTCTAATAATTTTCTGACTATGAAATTTTGAGTCACATCTGTGTAATTATACAACTTGAGATAGTATGAAATTCCAGACAGATAGGTCTTTGCTGTAGATTCTCCCAACCCTCTTGCTGACATGTAACCAACAAATTGTATAATTTGCTCTAAAGGAGGGGGCCAAAGCCTTTCAAGGCTGATAGTATCACGAAATTCCTCAAAACATGTCAACCCTTGTCTGTATGTCTCTTGTGTATTTTGTGCTGTTGCTAGTTGTAATAATTTGTTCACTTCATCTCTGACATCATTGCTAGAAATTCGTCTGGAATGGTCTCTGGGTTCAAGTCTGCCCACTGTGCTAGCTGACGGAAGTGATGAAACTGTTTACGAGATAAAGAATCAGCTATATTATTCTTCTTCCCTAATATGTGTTGTGCTTTAAACATGATGTCATTTCTAAGGAGCAAGAGTACCAATTTCCTTAATAATACCATAACCCTTTTTGATTTTGATGTTTGCCTGTTAACTATGGATACTAAAGCATTGTTGTCAATATACATTATGATTTTTTTGTTTGCAAAATATTTTTTCCCCCACAAATACATTGCCAGTAGTATAGGCACTAATTCCAGAAATGACATTTCCTTGAAGATTGAGCTTTCCCAACCAAGGGGCCATGACCAGTAAGACCAATGACCCTGACAGTAAGCACCGCACCCTAATTCTGGATTTCCACTGCTGTCGGTGTACAACTCGATATTGTCACTGCTTAACCACTCACTTTCATGGATCAATCTTACCCCATTAAAGTCTTGCAAAAACTTTAACCACATCATTATATCTTCCTTGATACCACTACCTAATTTTATATGATAATGAGGTTTGGTTATTCCACAAGTTGCATCATAAAACCGCCTATTAAAAGCCCTTGCATTTGGGACACCTTTGCTAAAAAAATTTAAACTCCCAACAATACTCTGAATTTCCTGAAGCTGGAGAGATTTTTTTATCAAACTTGATGTTAGAAGTGCAGTTAATTGCTGTATTTTTTCTGGTGGGATTCTTACAACCATGTCTGAGGTGTCTATTTCTAAACCTAGAAAAATTATGTTTGTACAAGGACCCATGGTCTTTTCTTGTGCCAAGGGAACACCAATGAATTCGCACAAGTCCTGGAACCCTCGCATCAGCTGAACACACTCATCTGAACCAGAGGCACCCAAAAATAAAAAATCATCTAAATAATGAAAAATTTTACCCGTTTCAATTCGTCTTTTCAATTCCCATTGCAAAAATGTTGAAAATTTTTCGAATAGATTACAAGAAATTGCACAGCCCATTGGCAGGCACTTATCAATATAATAATTTCCCTCAAACTTGAAACCTAGAAGGTCAAAATCTCCTGGGTTTATAATCATTAGTCTAAATGCAGACTTTATGTCCATTTTTGCCAAAACAGTGCCTTTACCTAACCGTGCAACTTCCTGTAATACCTGATCTAGAGATGTGTATGCAACCGAACAGTCCTCTGGGTCTATGAAATGATTAACACTATTCATTTCTGGATAAGAAAGATGTGTTATTAATCTCCAGCTACCTCCAGACTTGGGGACTATACCTATTGGCGAAACTCTTAAGTTGGATATTGGTTTGTTTGAAAAGGGGCCTGCAATTCTGCCTAGAGAAACCTCACTATTTATTTTATCCCTTGCTGCTTCTGGAAATTGCAAAACAGATTTTAAATTTTTTGATTCACCCCCTAGCCTTGGACCCTTATAGCCAATTCTAAAACCAAACTGAAAACCTTGTAATAATTCAGTTCCTATAGCCTTATTTGAATAATTTTGTAGTAGTGGTTTTAAATTCTGAATTTTAATTGGGGTATATCCCAACTTCCAGACATTGAGCCTAGTAGTGATTGCCTCTACCCCCTCTAAAATGGAATGCTCCTCTACTCCCTGTATTTTGGTACTGACCCCTATTTCCTCTATTGGAGCCCTGACTACGAAATGGCTGGTCCCCCCTGGATGACTGCATCTGCTCTTTCTTTGGGCAAATTGCTAGCGGATGCTGGGCATTACATTTTATACACTGATGCAAATAACCGCAGGGTGCCTTGAAACAAGACCCCTGAAAATTATATGTATAACACTTCCTATTCTGACTCTGGTTTTGTGTATCAGCAGCCAGAAATGACCTACTTATAGGTGTAATGTAAATTAACCACAATTCTGAGTCAACTGTCCCCCATGCTCCTGATGGGTTTTTTGCAAGCTTTAATCGAAACTGCTGGTCATACTCTTTAAATCCTAAACCGGATGACCTAGCTGCTGCTAACCTAACGTAATTCATGTATTTCAAGAGATCTAAGGCTTTAGTAGGATGAGCCTCCAAATAAATGCTTGCAAATATGATAAAAGCATCCGTCCATTGTTGAATATTAGTAATATTTTTTGCATTTTTTTCCGTAGCTTGAATCTCACCGTTAACCATAACAAGCGATTGTTTTTGAGGCTCATTGGAATTAACAAACATTTTTGCCAAGTCTACGTACTGACCGTTAATTATTTTGTTTTTCACCTCTGGAGAGACATTTAAACCTAAAACGTTGTTATAGCTAACAATCATTTGAGGAATATCATTGTGTTCAGTCAAATTTTGAACTGTACCTGATTCCGGGCAAGGTTTTGGGTTTCCAACCACATGGTCAACCTCCGGGGATTTCTCAACTGTCTCCGAAGTGTCCCTGTTTACAGATTGCCCCCTCTTTGCTTTTGACTGCTGTTGATTTTTTGTCGGACCTTCTCTCCGCTCTGCAATCCGGATACTCTTCTTTACTTTTGGCATGATGTGCGCACGCTAACGTCAGGCCAACAGAAATCCACCAACATCGACTTAATCCTTTATTTTTTTCGACTATCGACGTAAATATTGCGACTGTAAATTGTTACTAGAACCACTTTCAATAATCTCGCACGATATTTTGTACAAAAGATTCACTTATTTGAAAATATTTTTCTCACAACTATTTCATGTGCATCCCGGTTGCTGCCTTTTTCAAAAAGGAAGTTTGTTAAACGTAAACCAAAACTGTACAAATGTCCGGAATAAAAAATTCCGGAATAATTAAAAAACTTTGCTTCACTCTAAAATAAATTGATTTATTTTTTAATTAATAAATCTTAGTAAGTACCAAACATGCATTGTAACCCACCCCCACCCCCACGATCCCTGTCTTTGTCCTTAAGAAAAAATATTGGACCTAACTCAAGTAAACATAGAATATGTAATAAAATATAGTCAATATTCTACGGGGTCATTTTTCTACAACCCGCACGGAGAAAATTGACCCTAAGGCCATACTTTCTACAAAGTAATCCATGTATTCTACAAGCAGGAGGGTCAGTTTTCTACGTAGGAAAATGACCCCCGGTCAATATTCTACGGCGGTCACTTTTCGTCGTTACACCTGCATTTAGCATTACTTATATAAGTAAACCCTTAATTTCTCCAATTCAATCAGCAAAATCTCAGTCTAATTTAAATCAGATTCTCAATCCGCTCCTGTGGTACTTAATCAGATTTTTTTTTTAATTAAGAAAAAAAGCACACAAGAAAAATCAGTTCATTTACTCTATTATTGGAACTATATATACTCTGTCCCGGGTTATTGTTTTTGGAAAATATATTTGTGTTAAAACTGCATATTCATTTACAGGAATAAAAAAGGTCCAATATTTCTTCGACGAAATGTCCCTTCCACCTTGATAAATTGGGCTAAAACTAAAAAGTCCACAGGGATTTCGCTTCTGTATACCTAGTTTTAAAAATTATTTAAACAAAGAAATGAAATATTCATCGATTTTTGTCATTTAATATTTCTTTAATATATCTTCTCTATAAATTAGAATACCAGAACATTGTAGGCTATCCGATACGTACTACGGTATGGAATACACAACAAAATTAAACGAATTTACGGCAATAACGAACTTGCATTTATATCCCTTCAAAGTCGTAATACAAACCTATATATCTATTTCTGTGATAAAACTATTATAGTGTAATTATGAAGAAATTGATATCTTTAAATCATATTTATAAACGATTTATTTATGTGTAGATTTGTAGATGTAATAGATAGAAAAAGCATGGTAGAAGGGGCAAGGCAGGATCTTTATATCTGTGTAATCTACAAAGCCAATAAAAAGGTATGGATCGTTTTTATAGCTAATTTTACACTCAACTCGCCTAGCTCAGGTACGGAGATAAATTATTTCTTTGAAATAAAACCAATATCAAAATAAGCCAAATATAAGATTAATTAAGACTGCGAATTTCAAAAGGTCATGCAATTCCAGTATAAATAATGAAGCTAACAAAGAAAAAAAATGAAGTAAAGAAAGAACCTGCAGGTATTTTTTTTAATTTCTAAAAATTAATTTTACAACAATGCTATAATTTTTAAAATATAATTATTTTCCATACTTTTTGACATGCTATTTTCAAATTTTGTAAGCTATTTCAATTCAAGAATGTGTGGGTTTGCGTCCAAAGATGTACTCCTTAATTGTTGTTTTTTTTATGAAAACGAGAAGACAGCAAAGGGTGTTTCAAAACCCATCATCAAAAATGAATTAAAACATTCCACGTATAAGGACTGGTTGACAGATCCAAATGTAACCACACCATTACTCTCATTCGTAGTGATAACCACGAACCGTATTGTGATAAAGTCAATAAAACCTCTCTATCGTGTTTCGGTTATAAACGTTTTGTCAAATTATGCGGTGTTGATACTCTAGCTTATGGACATTGTGACATTTTAACTGATCAAAATTTGCAAGATTTATTCACTGGTTAGATATATTTCTATTTTGTATAAATTTTAATTCATTGCTTTCTGACATGTGGTATTTAGTACCTGAAACAAAAAAAGTAGCATTTTTGATTTCTTCGGCATTTGTTATTTTTCAATCTGATGATGAAATTGTGTACTGAATTGTTAACTCATTATTTCCTTTATTGTTAATTATTACTCGGCATGTTAAAACTATAGACAAACAATATACAAACACACAATTAAATTCATCTGTAATATATATTTGACAAATATTTCAGTTTTCTCTATCAATGAAATTTTCATTAAAAGGTCTACGTTAGCTCTATTTTCTATTATAATCCAATGTTTCCCTGAATAAGGTGGCAAGAAAGGGAGGAAGGAAAATGTACGACGCTGTGTAAATGTCAGATTTTTAATATTTCTTGAATCTTTTTTCACTGGTGTAATTGATTCTACAATGGGGCAGTATGTTTTAGGGCTGCGGGGCGCTGGTTGTAGGGAGAGGCCTAGGGTTGTAGGCACCGCATCCGAGTCTGGTTGATTGTAAGGAGGATCAAACTGAGATATGGCGGAGTCGTCAAAAAACTGTAAATTGAAGTCATCCAAAAGATCAACAGAGTAAACCAATGTTTCTCTGTTTGTTCCCGTTGAACGGGCACAGCATTAGGTGGTGTTTGTTCCCGAAGCATCAGGCGGTGTTTGTTCCTGTGTGTAAACGGACATAGCGATTGTTTGATCAACAAGAATAACTCCTACCTCGAGAATTCCGGCCCTTTGTGTGAAAATGTCTCTTGGGAGGGTCTGTAAATATAAAACCCTTTTTTCATGATTCATCAGAGCAATAGCATGAAGTTAGAAAAGACACAGATACATTCGTTTAACTTTTCGTAAAGTGCTACGTCAACAATAAGTCCGAGTTTTCATATCTTGATTAAGACTTAAAGGGGCATGGTCACGATTTTGGTCAAACTCTATTTTTCTGTTTTTATTTTTTATAATGCTTTAGGAATGCATTTCTAATGATGTAATGCAATTTGAGAGTCAGTCGTTGAGTTATAAGCAAAATACAGGGCTCTCAATTCTTTGTCATGTAAATAAGGCTCGTGCCCTGTTTTTGTTTACATTGGTTCAATATACCAGTAAAAAATCTTTTTCAAGCTGATTTGTTGAACTTTTTATTCATTTTTAGCATAAATAAACAGTTCCTAACGTTTAACACATTCAATTTAGGTCTAAAACTGGAATTTTCACTTCAACATTCGAAATGTAAACAAAGCCTTTGTTTACATAGCAAAGAATTGTAAGATCTGTAACTCGCTTATAACTCAACGAATGACACTCAGATTTTGGTTGCCTATTTAAAATGCCTTACTAAAACATTGTAAACATTAAAATCGTAAAAATAATTTTTGACCAAAATCGTGACCATGCCCCTTTAATACTATCCTTAAAAGGGTGTGAAAAAAATCTTAAAATAAGGCTATGGTGATGCTACATCAGGCACGTAGCATCAGGGTAGCACACACAAACACACACAAACACACACACACACACACACACACACACACACATATATATATATATATATATATATATATATATATATATATATATATATATATATATATATATATATATAATACATGTACTGCAACTTTTAATAATTTGTTTCGAAATACAGAGGATATAGAGAAACGCGTGCATTCAAGAGAATTGTAAAAATAAGCATGCACTAGATTTGCCTGTTATCTGCATAATGTGATGGGTATGTGTGCCGTTCTAAACAACTGTTATTTAAGCATTGAATCGTTATTTTTTGAAAGATAATTATAGTCTCATAACTCCAGCGGTGTGTGAATACAAATTGAGTAACGCGCGTTAGCGCGTTATGAAAATTTGTATGCACACACCGCTGCAGTTATGAGACTATTTCTTTCAAAAAATAATGATTTAATGCCTATACTTACAGTTTTTAACTTCTTGTTTTGTCTGCTCATGTGAATTATACGTAAAAATTTCTGTTTTATCCTAAGGGTGAGTTCATATAAATTGAAGAGCCACTGTAACAGCCACAAGCGTGAACTTTGATTTTCGCTTGCGACGTTGCATTTTACAGCGTTCAACGTTTGTGACGTCACAATGAAACTCGACATTTTAACCCTTCAGTACCCCGTGTGTGTTACAGTGTTATACTGCAGTAGCTTTCCACACACTTGATATGCCAAAAATATGTGGAATGTAAATATATACTTTTTAAGCGGTTGGCGTATACGCTAGACGCTTTATGTCACGAAAACAGAACCCGTAAGCTTGGGTAAGGCGCTACCTATGTTTTTAAGAAAATATTACTGATCTTTGACGGAGACGCCTGAATTGCATAATGATCAGGAGTTACACGCAAGTTTGCAGGGGCAAACATTGCGGTGACAAGTGACAATAGCTCCTGAAAAAAGATCGAATAAATTGATAAAAAATAAAAGAGAAAGTTGTGTTACTTTTGATTGTGACTGTTTTTCTTGTGTTTAGCGATGTTCAATTTGCGTAGTAATACATTATACACAAACAAGATAGGTGGTAGATAATAGAATACTAAGAAATATTGGTTAGCGGAAAAAAGCTTCAGTGAATTGTTTGATATTACTATGGGTCTGACAGTGCGTTTTCATAAAAGACTTCCTAGTCACCGCTGAGATTATGTAGGTTGTTTAGGTTTTTATATGCACTACAACCTTTAGTTTTATAGGTGTTATCACAGTAAATAGCAGAGTTAATGATAATTATGATTATAGAACGCATTTTTATTAAAAATAGTGACAATTATGAAAAAATGACAATAACAAACCGTCAACCATCTCAAAAACACATAAAACGAAATACAAATTCAAAGCAGAGCAACACGGACCTCCAAGATAGAGGTAGGATCAGGTGCCATGGAGGAGTGAGCATCCTCTGCTGACGGTCACACCCGCCGTGCGCCCAATATCATATCGGTAAAAATGTCATTATCGGGGTAAATGTCGTCATTTGGGAAAAATATCATGATCGGGAAAAACGGAGAAAAATGTGTGGACAATTAGGTATTCAATCAATAGTCAAGAGCAGAGCAATCACGGACCTCTGGAAAACCTCAGAGGCAGGATAAGGTGCCATGGAGGAGTGAGCATCATCTGCTGACCGGTCACACCCGCCGTGTGCTCTTTGTCGTAACTGGGAAAAAAACGGAGAAGTCCGTAGAGAATTAGGTTTTTAATTATGGTCTAACAATTAGTATGAAAAACGTCAGTCAGCATGCAACCCAGTGGAAGATTGTATTTGCTGACAAGGTCGTTGTATCGACCATAGAACTTACGAAAAGATGACTCCAAACGAGACTGTAGATAGTCCTGTTTCATTAACTTGTCAGTAGCTTGCCTCGCCTTAAAATTTTATTATAGCATACTAGACATTGACCCGTGCGTGCATGGGTTGATATTGCATACGATATCGGACATTTCCGAAATAGATACATCGACACACCGTGTCACATTTACATAACCAAGCTTTAAGCCTACAATAATGCTATTAATTTCATTACACTCTGCTTAGTTAGAATAATCAGTGTCTCGGGATAGGCCTTCACCACAGTAAAAATGCCTCCCATATACCCGTTATGTAGTAGACAATTGCAGAATAGCTCCGAAACGATTTTTGAAAAAATAAATGAAGTTGCATTGAAAATAACAGTCAAATTATTTATGTCAACATGGTGTGTAAATTTAATTCATGTTATTTAAAAATTCAACACTTTTTCACCAACGTTTTTTTACTCGCTTCAAATTTACACACCATGTTGACATTCGGAACTCTCGGGACTTTTCATAGTAAATGATATGTGTTAGAGCTTTCTCTTGAAAAGAATATTAGCAAATTTCCAATGAAAGTTTACACGTATTATCGTTCCTGAGTTTATCCATGCAAATGTGATATTGAAGAAACATAACCTAAAAAGCGTCCCGTGATTTGGCATGAATGCAATGCGCAAGATTGTAAAATCCTAAAAAATCCAGATGATTTTCGGTATTTTTTTTTTTAGCAATTTTCGTTGATTATTAATTAGCGAAGCTTGATTGAGAAAAAATAAAAACAAATTGGTAATCTTCAAGTACAAATGATGTTTTAAAATATATCAACCAAAAGACAATACTCTTCCGAATTATCGGTATTAAAGGCCAAAAACTCGAGTCTATTATATATATATATATATATATATATATATATATATATATATATCTGTGTGTGTGTGTGTGTGTGTGTGTGTGTGTGTGTGTGTGTGTGTGTGTGTGAAAAAAGAAAAAAAAAACCACTAATTGTAAAACGTTTCCTCTCATTTTGGTTGTCGCCATCTCGGTCACTGGTAAGTATATATCCAAAACACAAAACTATTTTCACAGTGTCCGGTAATAAATATGAAAATAGAAAAGCAACACTAATTGTAAAACGTATATAGTAGTCCTATCGACTCTGTTGTTTGGTAAGATGAATCAAAGTATTGAGAGTACTAAATGCTTGACTAGCGATTCTACTGTTTAATTAAGCAAGCGATTTATTGATTTTTAAGATGAGTGATGAAACGACATATTTAATGCAAACAACCAAATCATTTACTGGATCAGTTCTTTGAAAGAGAAAAAAATTGTTTACATTGGAATTGTATACAATTTATCGTGTTTAACATACGAATTGTTGATTTTTCATTCGTTTTGGAGTTTTTATTCAGCATTAACCTTTCTGATTATAACAAATTGTGTTTTTCTCTGAATTTATCGTATAATTGAAAATTATAAACATTACAATAAACTTTCTATTTCTATTTCCTTCTCTCAGAAAATAAAGAAAAACACAAAGTAAAGAAAAACAAATGTACTAGTATTTATTCTTTTTTGAAATCATAAAAAAACAAAGTGAAACTTAAAAATTAACCATCCTCTCTGATGATTGTACATAAAACAAAACATGGACAATAATTTTACAATATCAATGAGTGATGTTGTTAAGAATTATTTTTGAGGGAAAAAAATATTTCACTGCAATAAAATGATATTGACAGTTTCAATCACAATTTCATGTAAATTTCAAACAGAACTGTAGGTAAATTACAATTGCAACAAAAATATCAGAGAATATTATTGCCCATTGAGGAAAAAAAAAACTAAAACACATAAACGAAATTGTTGCTGTCTCTATTGCAACACTCATCTACAATTTATGAAATTTTATTTGTCTACCTTAACTTCTAAAAAAAGCAAATGCAATAAAATGCAAAATTTCTATTTCCATGCCTTCTCTCAGATAATACTGAGAAACACACAATTTAAAAAGAACAAACAAATCTATTCATTCTTTTAAAACCATAGAAAAACTAATTAAAAATTCTCTTTGAAAAAAAAACAACATTTCACTGCAACAAACTGTTATTGACAGTTTCAATCACAATATAATGTGAAATTCAAACAGAACTCTTCGTAAATTTAAATCGCAACAAAATATCAGAGAATACCATTGCGCATTTATGGAAATTTACTAGAACTAGTGAGCGTTCTCACAGTTGGTTCAGTGACGATTTTCATGCAAGGTTAAATTGCATGATTTAGACATATCCCATTTCCCACACATTGCTTGATAGAATGTTATTAAACTCTTCTCTCATTTTTGTATAACTGTCGTACGTAATAGGAATAGAAAGCACGCAGCCACAGGTTCGTGCGGTAGGTCTTCTTCCGAAGCCACTCATCTTGTTGAACTCGATACTTATTTCTGCCCCAAGTATATTTGAACCGGTACAGAATCTGATAAACGCCTCTAGTGCCTGTTTGTTCAAACTTCTTACAAATCGCTTCAAATGGTTTGCAGTTGTTTGTTGAATGAAATCCATGTCTGAGGGTAATTTCATGAGTTGCAGCAATTTTTTTACTGTGGGCAATTTTTTGTCATATATCTCGTCGAGCTTTGATCTTGTGATATGAAGATCTGTTTGAAAGACTGGTTTCCAACATTCTATCACGAACTTTGGTTCCTGCAAAATTTCCTTATGAGAAATTTCCTTTACAAGATCTCTTATGTTTTCAGCAGATGGCAGCTTAAGACAATCGTGGGAACTTAAAATGTCACACAGCTCTTCGACGTCGACGTCATTAAAACTGCTCATAGCGTTTCTTAGTACCGTTTGTTCTACAGGGGATACTGCATGAAGAAATTCTTCTATCAAATCTGCCTGACTCTCTCCAAAAAAAGGCATCTTCAACCAATGGTTTTGCCAATTTTATTGGAAAATAATCCATAAGTTTGTATCCGTCTACGATAATTCTTCCGACTGCTTTCCTTTCTTCCTCACCCATATTATGTCTAAGAATGGGAATCTTAACATCATGCCCATCACATTTGGAATAAAAACCATCCCAAAACTCCGTGAAGATATCTCTAAGTAACCCAATATCTTCACACTTCTCAGTTTCTCCATTGGGTAATACACGCTCAACTTTGCAGAGGTTTTCATCAACCTCCAACCTAAAGTCTTTATTTTTGTAGTGGTCAGTCAACTCTTGGTATGTGTTTCCTTGATGGAATCTTACTTTCTGAGCAGTTGAAACTGATGTGAATGATGACATAGCAAGATCTTCTCCGACATTTTCGATTTCGAATTCCAAAGGTAGAGTAATATCGCCTGATTCGTAGCTGCCGATATAAAAAGACACCAGTTCTGACGGATTGTTAACAGTCACCACATTAGCATTTTCGTCTGTAAGACGAAAATTTACATCATTGTCAACAATCATGTAAGCTGTTGACGTTGACGGAATATCTGAAGCAATGACTGCTGATGTATCACTTTTCTGCAACTGTCTTTCAACATTTGACTGAGGTTTACCCGGAGGTGGTGTAGTATTTTCTACAGGTATCTCCAAATCCGGCAAGCTATACCACTGTTTCTCCTCAACAGTGTGGAGTTTTTTCGAAGTAGGCGTAGTTTTTCCTTTGGTAAACTCGAAGCCTGGCGACCTGGGCGATTTTCCTTCATCAGACGTCTGGAGTTTTCTTGCTGTAAGTTCTTACTCAGGTAAACTGTCTTCATCATCTGAATATACTCTGTTTTTGGCCTTTGAATTTTTTGAAGATTTTAATTTTGGTGAATACGTTTCATCAGAATCGCAACGTTGATCTGCCTTTCGTTTGGTGAATATGTAGTACCGCAGCATTTTTACATCAGTGGACTCGTACATATCTCCAACTGTTGATTCATTGGGAATTGCTTGGGCTGAAAAGTCTCTCAATTCAAAGGTAAAATCGGACAATTTTCCTCGTTTGGAAACACCTTTTGGAAAGAAGATTTTTTTCCCATGTTCTAGAATATCCTTGGGTTTCCATGTTTTAAGAGCGCTCACACCTCTAGTTCCACCTCCTATGATTAACGTTTTCACCTGATGATATTCCATACTCTTAAAGTCATAATCAAACCATCCTAGTTCTATTTTTCTCTCTATCTTTGAAGCATTCTGATTTCCAACTAATTTTATACGTCGACGATCTGGTTGGCCATCATCATTATCACTCCCTGTCGTACAGTCCCCAAGGGTCACGGAAATGATTGTTTTTAGTTGCTCGTCGCTTAAATCGATAAATGTTGCAAAGTCTATCTGTAAAGAAATTAAAAATTTTGTTACACAAAAAACAGTTTGCATAATTATTTTTAAAAATAGGAATTTGTGATAACAGAAGCGAGAGGGTGTATCCAGAACATTTGAATGGTGCTGAAGCGGGCAGCTTATTACTGTTTTTTTGGTTGAGTTATTGCCCTTGATTTATTGATCAATGTTTCCAATAAATACCAATCAGCGTTATAATCATTTTTTATACAATAATAAATATTCTGTGTAAATAAGTTGTTTTGTATAAGATCTTTTGGGTTAGGTCTAGATAGTTTGTTTATTTTTGGTTTTACATTCTTAAAGACTACAAATTAGTTAATGCCGGCACTTATATAGGGACAGTGTATAATGCGTGTGGAAGACGACTGTTTTGGGGTTAAACTTAGACGGGTACGGCTAGATTGAGTGTGTGGTCATCCCTGCTCTATCTAATCTTCGTGTGATTTAACCTACGATACTGAGTGTGCGGTCATCCCTGCTCTGTATCGCATTAATACAAGTGTGCGGTCATCCCTGCTTGTATTGGTGGTGATTGTGGCGGAGCACTAGTGTGTGGTCATCCCTGCTGGTGTTCTGGCCTTTCTAGCGCAAGTGTGCGGCACTCCCTGTTTGCGTTCGGTTGCGTTGTTGGCGCAAGTGTGTGATCATCCCTGCTTGCGTTAACGTTAGTACCTGTTGAGTTGCGTAGGTGTGCGGTCATCCCTACCTGCGTAACGTTGAGTCCCTATATATGTGCAGGCGCGGTGATTGAAGTCTGCACTTGTAAATATTGGCAGCAATCAGGGCTATCCGATTCTATCTCGGGTACGGGCCCGCGGGGGAACACAGGCAGTGACCCCCTTGCACATTACATAAAATTTGGTGGCAGCGGTTTTTTCCTCTCCAAAATGTTTTTAAAGTTATTTTTTGATTAAATATTGTAAAATTTGGTAATTCTCAACCGGTAAAAGTATTCTAATGATAATGTACTTTATTCCACAATATTTACATTTTCAACTGTCTTTGTCTGTGATAACATTACGAATCGATTTTGAACCCTAAAACCCAATAACTTCATAAAACATGAATGACACAAAATGGGCGTGGCTTATAGCATAACCGAAAAAGGGTATGGGCTGCGCCGCGTAGAAATACATAGCATGTGCTACATAAAAAAATAGTGGTTTAAAATAATGTTGTTTTAAAGTGTACAAATTGGAAATAATATAAATATAAGTGATAAGGAATCATTCTTTGAGTATTATGAGGTAATAATTTCGGTCGGGGCGTGGTCAACTCCAATAAAGCCCTAATAAGGATTCAGTCTTTGAGTATAATGAGGTGATAATTTCGGTCGGAGCGTGGTCAAATCCAATAAAGCCCGAAAGGCTTTATGATAGATTTGCTTAATCAGTATCGACAGATGTCCCATACCACCTTAAGTGTGCCTTAGTATCGGCAGGTATTCATTGCTCGATAACTGATCATGGACATGTTTTATTATTACAAAACAACATCCGTAGATAACTAAATATTTCTTATTACGAGGCATTAAAAACAAGGATTTTCCATATAGTTGAAATAAAAAAAAACAGGCTCGGATAAGGCTTTGTGACAAAATTAGTCGCTGCGAACCCTTTTTGTTAATGTAAAACACGAAATAGAGACTTCGCAAAAAACAGTTACTTTACAGTAAACACCATGATAAAAAGTTCACCAAAATATGAACTGAAACCCAAAGGTCTTTCCGGAACATTTTCATGGTCTCAATTTCATACACATAACAGCTTTATTATGGATTCAGATGGGATAGTGCATATGCCAAAATGCGAAGTTGCGAAGACGAAGAAGCGATAGTGCGAAGACGCTACGGCGAAGCTTAAGATGCAAATGCAAAAGTGGGAAAGAAACGATTTTACTATCGCTCCTTCGATTTCGTTTTCGCAACCTTGCACTTTCGCAATCTCGCATATTCCCCCTAAAGGCAAAAGTGAAGGTGCGAATGGCCCCAACGAAACACTATTCTTTATGACATTTCTTTGTTTATTACTTATATTTACGTTTGCGAGAAGCAAATCGTTCATATTCATTTACATTTCCTGTTTTATGTTTTCAACAAGTTATTGTCCTTTAAAAAAGGCTGCAATACGTGGACCATATGCATGTTTTTTCCAACGAAATCGTGAAAGCCTTAAGATTATCAGACTCTAGCCCCCTGCTTTTATCCACTAAATTTTCATAGCCCAGACTTTTTACCTCAGAATTTAACGGTTCATACTTCTAAAATAATTATGATCTATATTAATGAAGACTGCATGTATAGTGTCAGACATTCGGCGAAATCTACTATTTGCGACTATGCAGTGACAGCTTCGTAAAAATTAATTTCATATTTTGATGTATTTTTCTTGATATTTAAACTTTTATGCAGTGGCATAATTATTCAATCATCTATTATATTCGGTCACATATTTATTCAATCATACATAAATGCTTATAAAATTTTAATCTCGAAGTACTCTCGCCTGGCCTACTATAAAAGTAAAATTATCTTACATGTGTTTTCGGAAAACAACAAAACATCGCGATTTATGTTATATTATATATATTAATTAATTATAAAAGATTAAATTCTCTTTGAAAATTTGTTTAATTTTATCTCATTTGTAAACACATTTATCTATTTTTTAATAAATAAGCATTTGTATCATTAAAGTATTTGTTTTAACAAATAAATTCGTTCATTTTACATAGGATATCAGTCAAAAATGATTTTCTAAAAGTCAAATTTCTGGCTTAGGCCAATATTCTTAATGTATGAAAAAAGCACCATTTTCCGTAATTGGTTCTATTTTTAGCAACGGCCCTAGCTATTATAATACCGAGGGACCAGTTAACTATGTAACAATTGAAAAATGATATATCGCCAAATACATGTTTGAGAAATTTGAAAAAAATTCTGTAGGTATTTTATTTATGTAGTGGGGTATGGATCATTAACTTAATTTACAATTGTCCTCATGGCTCATGAATAGTTAGGCTATATATTGAACGTCGCAGATTTCCAAAGCAAACATAAAGGAAAATATACACTGAATGTAAATATATCCCCCATGAATCATCAAAGAAAGCAATTTATTGTTGAAATAAGCACAAACATTGTAATAACTCTCAAAATGCCATATACCTGCTATTAAAATTATTATATTTCATCACTTTATATCTGACTATTTAAGGTGGTATGGGACACTTCCATTTTGTGACATACTTCCAGAAGAAATAAACAATAAAATCAAGCAAGTATTTACATGCAATTACTATCAAGTTTCAAGAAATGGAAATTTAATTTTGAAAGTTTGAATATATTATAAATGTGCTGTCACTTCGAGACCTCCCACCCCTACCCTCAAAATAATATCTAGACAGTAAAATTTCTATGACACTTTGTAGCAACAATGAGGTCACTGCATGTTACACAAGATAAATATGTATAAGTATAGAGATTTAGAGAATATTCAGAGAATATTTACCGATATAGAAGTCTTATTTTACAAAGTTTGTTGATGCATAAGATTTTTGTGTGTATCAAAACTGATTGATACAACTTACCTTTTCATCTTTTATTTTATATAATGAGTCTTTGCTCAACCCTCTTGATTTCAAAAAATCAATGATTGCTATGGATTCATGTTAATTCACTTTCATTCGGACTATCCATGAATCTAAAATAATTCAAATCTTAAAGTTAATGATTTGGACCCATCAATATTTTGCCCCAATGGGCATTTTTACTTCAATAGATATTGATGAATTTCTTTAAAATGATAAGTCAGGGAAAGGATAATAGTTTCACCAGTCCTCTTACCATTTTGTAGCTAGATTATATGTTATAGTAATAAGGAATCATGACTCGTGTGCGACACCCTTGCCGAACAGGCCTTTGACATTTCAAAAATGTGACATAATACCTGTGTTACTTTGTTTTCATCTTAAGCTTATAGGAATACAGCAAAGCACCTTCAACTTTCGCTTGACATGAATAGGTGGTTTCAATATCTGATTTCTATTACTATTTAAACATTTAGCTATGTATTTCGAAACTTACCAGAGTTTTCATTTACTTTTCGTGCCGAAAAAGCAAGGTTGGAGAATTCCAATTCCAATTCGAAGTTAGGGTTCGTTGTAAACAGTAGCTAATTTTGCCCTGAAAAGGTTGTCAATGTGAATAACGTCTTGAAATACATTATTAACATGCACTGGAAGCTATAAAGATTTTAACACAATATGTCTTACGTGATTTGTTTTTTAAATAACATGCTTCAAAAGATTGATATATATCGCAGGTTCTAAGTCAGCTTCTACGTACAAAATGATTTTATTTCTACAAATCATAAATTCTTATAAACACGAACTTTTTCAGTAAAAACGGTAACTACATAACAGAGAACCTTTAAATAAACCTATTATATATTCTATCGATAATATTTTGTGTCAAGTGTATACTTACGTTTGACATGAAATGTGCGCTGCACGGCCAGATAGACTTTAATGACTTATCAATTCAAACAAAGAAAACGATTTCTCTATATTGAGAAAACGAATTACAATCCTAGAGAACTGATTGCTTAAATCGAGGGAACGAATTAATAATCTGTGGGAACGAGTTAGTAATTCGTGATAACGAATTCTCAATCCGAGAGAACGAGTTGATAATCTGTGGGAACGAGTTGTGTAATTCGAGATCTCGAATTACTTTTTGATTTTTAAAAAAATCAACATGTCCCTTCAGGGCTTTGTGGCAACGCACTTTGAAAAAATTACGCACTTTGAAAAAATTTTTCAAAGTGCGTTAAATTTCGGACCAAATCAACGCACTTTGAAAAACTTTTTCAAAGTGCGTTCAATTTCGGACCAAGTAAACCCACTTTGAAAATTTTTTTCAAAGTGCGTTATGAAGGTACATCAAAATTGTTTAGCATCGAGACACTTAACGCACTTTGAAAAAATATGTATAAATCACAAATTCTGGAATAGAATTTCTTATTTGTTGATAGTATGATGATTTGTTAATACTAGTGAATCTAATTTACCGTCTTTGAGAACGAGGTTGGGGTGGGAGTGCGTTGTAACAGGGCTTTCGTATAAATAAGACTGCATGTTCTAATGACTGAGCCATTTTTATTACAACAAAGTGAGTTGTTTAAAAGCTATTTACGACTGTGGCTACGAATGTACGGACTTGTATTTTTTTCTAAAATGTTTAATTGTTGGGATACAAAATTATATTTTTGATGTGTAGTGGGTCATCTCTCCACGTTTTTGTTTATTGAAATCGGTCTGTATTCCCCGCACATTAGTAAAAAGTGCGTTGTGTTTGACTAACTATGCTGTAACCCCGCCCAAAAGTGGAGTATGTAATGTGGGTTTAACTGTGCTGGATTTCTGTACTTAAATATCGATTTTGTGAACATCAGACTGTTCGTGCTGAAACTTCCGAACGTTATCAAGTTGTACATGAACTCCGAGACTCTGTGTACATTGGAATACCATTTACCATTTTTAAAGTACACTTTGTTGATTTTTTCATTCGTTTTAGAGTTCTTATCTAGTGTTTACTTGAGCTAATATAACAAATTGTGCTTTCCTTTGAATTCACTATTATATACATTTTAAGAACATTAAAACTATTATTACTAAAAATAAATCAAATACAAAATTCGTTCGAGAATGTTGGGTAGAATGTCAATAGAGAGCCGACATGCATCATACCGGGCTAACCACAACTTTACGATAAGTTGGCACGGGACAGTTTTTTTATACAATTCGGTGTAGCCAGGGGATGTGTGTCTTCGGAACTATGTAACTAGAATTTACTCAATTCCCATTGAGCACAAATACCTTTAATTCACTTGTTATAGGGTGAATAACTAATTTCTGAAGAAAATTACTAGTCAACACCTGAAAAATTTTCTACATTCTGGATTTAATGAGATTTTGACCCTTTCATATTTTGCTAATTTTTCATGATTTTTCAGTGCTTTTTCATAAATACCTTTAATTCACTTGTTATAGGGTGAATAACTAATTTCTGAAGAAAATTACTAGTCAACACCTGAAAAATTTTCTACATTCTGGATTTTATGAGATTTTGACCCTTTCATATTTTGCTAATTTTTCATGATTTTTCAGTTTTTATGGCCTCCCCCAGCTAATTCCCTGCAAAGGGTTGACCTTCCGTACCGTGTGCATGTTGCATCATCACATGTCAGAAACTTACCGGTGTATAGTTTACAATGTCCCATCCACCTACAGTACTTTTCGTGTTATTTTACCTCCCGTCTGTCACTTGCAATTTCACTGTGTAAAGTCAACACAACAGTCATAGCCGCGGTTTCGCATTTTACTTCTGATTCTCATGTACCTAACATATGGGGCCTACAAATTGCATGTCAATTTCAACAAGAGACATCCCTCTAACTAATGATTATCATTAAAAATAATTTCATGAATTTTAGCAACACTCATAAGCCTTCAAGTACAGCAACTCTCAATTTTACAAAAATATTGAAGGGTACTTTATCCGAAACTGTCCCTTGCTACCTAATATCTTCAAGCTAAAACTTAAATAGTGAATCTTGTATTGGAGCTCCATAGCGCCCCAAAATGAAATCTTAACGCATGTATTCCTAACAACATGAACCGCTTTCCAGTATTTCCAGTACTTTGATTTCAGTAACCGTTGTGTCGCCTCAAAACGCTGATGTCGTCATCTTATGCATTTTACTACATATACGATTTTAACTTCAACTTGGCGCTATTAAATCCTCAAGAACTGCCTTACAGTCAAAATATTTTTGGTCAAATAAAAGAACAATGAACGAATCTAAAAGAAATATGGTGATACCAAACAGTGTTCAAAATCAAAAGCCCAAAAAATAAACAGAACACAGGCGGAGAACAAACACTGACCTCTACAAAAAAAGTAGGATCAGGTGCCATGGAGGAGTAAGCATCCTCTGCTGACCGGTCACACCCGCCGTGTTCTCTTTGTCGTAATTGGGAAAACAGAAAAATCCGTAGACAAATTGGTGATTATTAATGGCCTAACATTAAGTATGAACGTCAGTCAGAATTTGACCCAGTGGAAGATCGTATTTGGTGACAGGGTCGTTGTATCAACCATAGAACTTACGAAAAGATGACTTCAATCGAGACTGTTGATAATCTTGTTTTATAAACTTGTTTGTCATAAGCTTGTCCCATTTTAGAAATTATGGAGAAGGCTTACATAGGCATTGCTGCCTAATTCATTTATGTAAATATATATTTGCATAATAGAATATGTTCAAATCAAAATTCAAATCAAAATCAGATTAGAAATTGTTCATACGTAGAGCATGCCCTTGCTTATGAATCAACTAAGAGACAAAAACTGCAGCTGATAAAGGTATACTGCTTCTTAAGTCAGGACTCTCAGTTGACACAGACTGTGTGGCATCTTTTATTTCAAGTTCACTGGAGTATGTCGAGTCGACGTAGGTATGGAAGTATTAATTGTTAATTGATAATACGTCATCGATATACCTAATTGTCGAGTTGTATGCCACAGCAAGTGATTTCTTCTCTTTCATGTACAAGTCTTTGAATAAATTCTGCTTCATATTAATATGAAAATAGGGCTGCCTATAATAGAGCGCATATGGTACCCATAGGAATACCAACAGATTGTTGGAAGACCACATTTCCGAAAACTACAAAGATGTTGTTAATCAGAAACAAAAGCATCTTTTTTATATCATCTTCCGAGTACTTGTGTACGCAATCCGAATGGATTTTAACAAAATACTTTTGTAAATGACCGATGACAAGGTAATGAAAATTACGAGATCCCTTTTTATTCAAAAGCCTGGACTATAATTTATCGTGGGGAATGGTTGCATAGAGTTTAGAAAAGTCGTAAGCTTTGATGCTATTGATTTTGGTAAAATATTGTGATTTCAAATTTTCTGAAAGCTCCTTGGAATCCAGATCCACATCTAATTTACACCGCTTCTTGGATGTACTGCTGCAAAATGCTCTTAAAGTTTTTCCTTTTACGGCTGTTAATATTCCAGTAAGGAGTAAAAAAGAGGCTTGGTAAAACATTTATTAGAACCCGCTATGTATCTTTGTTTGTAAGGATTTCTATGAAGTTAAGGTATTCTATAAAAGAAAGGTAACCCAAATTTATTTTGGTTGTTGGAAATATTGAAATCATTCAAAAATGACATATGATTTTGAAGAATGTCCTCTTTAGAAAGCAAGCTATGAGAATAAATTTTTGCCACTTGCAGATTTCAATATTTTTCTAAAATACAATTTATATAATAAGCCTTACAAACAAAGACAATGTTGTTTCCTGAATTGTCGTTTTGTCATTGGGCCGCATGTCGAATTTATGATGTATTATGCTTTCATTTTACTATATTAATCTTTTAAAAATATATGATATCAACACATAATTTTAATGCAAATAATATGAACCCTTTGTGACAAAAGTTTCATCTTTCTGTGTCTTTTATTAACTTAATATCGCCACTTGTCTACACAATGTTTGGACAGCCTTCGCAAGTATGTTCACCACTTAAGAAATTAAATAAATAAAAAAAAAAACATTTCAATACATCTAGTCTTTCTTTGGGAGTATACTCGTTCCGAGCTTTCCTTTTTCGTTACGCTTTGCTACATGTTATTTTGATATATTCATAAACATCTTTGTTTCCGAACTGAATTTAGAAGAAAAAGTTTTATATTTCTTCTATGAAATACCAACACTATCTTGTCACGTTAAAAAATGTGGCTAAAAATCAAGAAACAACTCTGGGAGTTTGCATTCTTATTTATAGAAATTATCCAAATGAAATAACCATCTCAAAATTAAATGGTGTTTATCGAATACTTATCTAACTCCGTTTCCTTTAAAAATCTTAATCTTAAGATTATTCCCATCGAAATTAATTTACATTGGATATCTTCTGTTTTAGATGTCCTTTACATGTACAAATGATTATAAGGGTCATATGAAATTGTTTTGTTCAAAACGTGTGTAAAACAAAAATTAAATACAATGGAAGTTCCCTGTTCCTTAAAAATGATTAGAAATTGATCTCGCACATAAAGTATCTCGCCGCCGAGTCATTCTCGTCGTCCCAGCCTCGGTTTCCCGCCTGGACGTTCATTTGATTAAGCCACAGATTGTCGGGCTGACCAGGTTTCCATGGTTGATAAGAAACTGGTTTACCATTATACCATTTCCATGCTCTGGCGGGCCAGGGAGAGTATTCAGCACGAGCACCAATCCAGTAACCCCTAAAGTCAACTGCAACATACCAAAGTGAGATAGATAAATAACAACTTTAATTCAACAGCACAGCAAACCGGTGGGTTAAATGAAAGTTATTTAACAGCATGGTTTTAAGTTATGTGAATTATTAGAATTATAGCATAGTTGATAAATGACTTGGACAAAAATTATTAATTTAACAGCATAGCTAATCACTGAGTTAAATACTAATTTAATAACACATTGAACTAATGTGTTAGCTCTATATCATAAGCTATACCAGTTTGATAGCAATATTGAAAAGCATAAATAATGATTGGGTTAGAGAGAACCTAAAAAGCTAATTTACTCAAAGAGTAAGAGTCGCCAGTTAAATGTACAACCAACAAACAGAACAGAACAAAAGTTCAGTATCATAAGCCGATGATTTAATGCCATGGAATCAATAGCTAATCAATGAGATATAAGTTAAAAGAAGAAACAAAAGTTAAACAATACTCGATTGAGACATGAACAGGACAGTAAATGAATTATTGAGACGAAAATGAGTGACATAATGCATTAAACAGGAACAGGAAGAATAAACAACATTTTTAACTGAATTTTCCAAAGCAAAAATCTGGTTATTGAAATGGAGAAAATGGCGGACGGTCGGAAGGGCAGCTGCCAAAAAAGTACCCATATTTTATGGATAATTCCTCCAATAGTTTTCAAGATAGAAAGTTGTTGTTTTGTAGATCAGTTGTACATATATCTGAAATGTGCATACTAATTCAATTTGGATTTTTGATAATTTACGAAAAAAAAATTCCAGCTGTTGAACTTAGTTATTTTTTGCAAAATATTGCACATAGAGTACCCCATTTCTCCGGATAGGCAGTGTTTGTCAATTCAGGGTTGACAAATGGATTGTTAATACTGTTCACATAAAAAAAACCCGGTTTGCTGTCATATTGACAGCTTTTCTATTTTAAATAAATTAACTGAAAAACACAAAAAGAATAAATAAAATGTTGGGAATAAAACGATACATAAGCTGACAGACAGATATAAGTGTATGGAAAGCACTACGCCGGTACCTAGGTGTGGCACCACGGCCTGCCATTCCTGCTGGGTCTCAATTATTGGCACGACCATTCCTCTGGCTGCACACTGATTCTACAACGACATAAATATTGACAGGTTGATTCTCAATCGTAGCGATCTATTAGGAACGGGTCAAAGATCTAATTTTAATTAGATTGGGTTGTCTACAACGACATAAACATTGACAGGTTGATTCTACAACGACTTAAATATTGACAGGTTAAAACGGACATCTTCTTGAACAACAATTTGTTTATCTATGTACTGTAATTGTCAATGTATTTATTATATTATACAGGTCAAAATTTCTAACGACCCACTTTTGATATTCTATAATTAAAAAAAACATATTTAACATATTGTTTTCAGTCGTTGCCATCATCGTCTGCTGTTTCATATGCTCAACTGTTCATGTCCAACAAATTGCAATCGAGTAAGTAATTACTCGACAATGATCGTATTTGTTGAAAAACATGGAGCGCGTCTTCAAAATGTTTTTCGGATGTGTTTTTAAAAGGACTCGATTCGATCTATTCACTGCCTTTAGCTGTAGATAAAAAGCACAAGAGGCCCATGGGCCACATCGCTCACCTGAGGAATAATAGGTATGATAAAATCAGCTAAATGGAGTCATAATACAAACTATCTGGACAATGTACAATAATACATGTAGATCCTGTATAAATAAAATCCATCCTCCCCCGGATATTGTTATGTATAAAATCATTAGTCCCTTTTCTAACAGGATGATTTTATAATATTATCACATGTTGAGTATTGCAGTTCTCAAAAAGATTGTTTATATATGAGATATAAACTTACATCAAACTCTGAACCTCTTGTGAGGCCGAAGAATTGTCCTGGGGCAAAAGTCTTCACAATAATAAAGAATCATCTGGCTGATTAGTTTCTGAGAAGAAGATTTTGAAAGATTTACTCAATATATTCCTATGTAAAACTTCAACCTTCAACCCCCCCCCCCCCCATTGTGGCCCCAACCTGCCACCGGGGATCATGATTTTTACAAATTTGAATCTACACTACCTGAGGATGCTTCCACACAAGTTTCAGCTTTCCTGGCTGATTAGTTTCTGAGAAGAAGATTTTTAAAGATAAACTCTATATATTCCTATGTAAAACTTCGATCCACCCATGGTGGCCTAACCCTACCCCCGGGGGTCATGATTTTCACAACTTTGTATCTACACTACCTGAGGATGCTTCCATACTAGTTTCAGCTTTTCTGGTTGATTAGTTTCTGAGAAGATGATTTTTAAAGATTTACTCTATATATATTCCTATGTAAAACTACAACCCCCCCCCCCCATTGTGGCCCTACCCTACCCATGGGGATCATGATTTTCACAACTTTGAATCTACACTACCTGAGGATGCTTTCAAACTAGTTTCAGCTTTTCTGGCTGATTAGTTTCTGAGAAGATGATTTTTAAAGATATACTCTATATATATTCCTATGTAAAACTTCAACCCAACCCCCATTGTGGCCCTACCCTACCCCTGGGGATCATGATTTTCACAACTGTGAATCTACACTACATGAGGATGCTCCAAAACAAGTTTCAGCTTTCCTGGCTGATTAGTTTATAAGAAGAAGTTTTTTAAAGATTAACTCTTTATATTCCTATGTAAAACTTTGACCCCCCACCCATTGTGGCCTCTTCCTACCCCCCAGGGGTCATGATTTTTACAACTCTGAATCTACACTTCCTGAGGATGCTTCAACACAAGTTTCATCTTTCCTGGCCTAATGGTTCTTGAGAAGAAGATTTTTGAAAATTTCTCAAAATTTCTCAAAATTTTTCAATAATTTCTAATTACATGTATCTCCTTTTGAAAAAGGATTGGCCCTTATTTTTCCAACTTTGAATCCCCTTTGCCTAAGGGTGATTTGTGCAAGTTTTGTAGAAATTGGCCCAGTATAGTTCTTGAGAAGATGTTGAAAATGTGAAAAGTTTATGGACAGACGGACGGACGGACAGACGGATGGACAGAATGACAGACAGACAAAATGTGATCAGAAAAGCTCAGTAAAGCTTTCAGCTCAGGTGAGCTAATAAAAGCAATTCAGGTAAATGCGGCGCATGTCTGCCCAAGAACCTTCAAGATCATTTTGCGTCGACCAGGCAGATCGCTGTTAAAAAAATTGTTTTTATTTCACAACATTTGCTTTATTCACTTATAAAATTTAAAATTGATGTCTTAAACAATAAAAAAGCTATTCTAGATTTATGATTTTCATCACAGATCGCCAGTGTGTTTTATAGACACTAAACAATCATTCTAAGGCTTGTCCGGAAGTTCAATGCAACCGGAAGTGTTAAAAACCTACCATGAAGAACAAAACGTCATGTAACGACACGTCTACATGACCGCTATAATAAGGTACCTCGCCTCTGGATCTCTGATAGACCCTCGAGTGCACGCGCAACTGCACGGAACACTTTTGAAACACATTAATTGACTTTACATTTGTATGTGACGAGATAAACCCAAGAGAGAGACAGTTTTTCAGCATCAGAATTTAGCAGAACTGGACAAGAAGAAGAAAAAGAATCTTCCACAAAGGTTCTTATTTAATTGTGGGAACTCTGTGAGAAGATGTTATTAAACCGAATGGAAAACGCACGAGGTAATTGTGTTGTGATGCATTGTTACTCTTTATATTTAATCACTGTCATGGTTAAAATATCTATGAGCAAGTGCTCACTAGTAATACCCCTGCCCTGCTGTGAATATACAAATTAAGCAAAGTCTACAATTTACAGGAAGTTTACGTCCGATTGGTACAAAAATGAATCCCAATATTTGACATGCCTCAACAAAGAGTGTGTTAAAAGAACATTGGGGAATAAGCCGAGGCATAAAACCACCTAAGTCCATTTGAAAAAAAAACCACATTTTTTTCTTAAAAATATCTCTTTTGTTACATTTATTAAACATATGTAATCATTTGCATTCAGTTTTGCCAAAACCTTCAAAAATTGGCTTCAAGTTTAATTGATATTAAGACATCAAAATATGAATATGCTAATTGATCAACAAAATGCTAATGAAGTCGGATGTTCACACTATACATTTTTATAGAGTGGGTCATCATACCATTTTTTAAAGACCGTATATTGATAAAACATATAAATGTCTCTCTTTTTCAATTTTCAAAAAAATGGTACCAAGACCCACTCTATGGTAAAAAGTTTTCTTCATTCAAGATAATCATCAAATGGCCAAGACCGAATCATGTTTGCGCAATACTAAATTGAGTTTGTTATTTAAATGGACTCAAACATGTGATTCCGTGGTGTAGCGGTTAGCGATGAGGTCTTGGATCATAAGTATGTTGATGTTGATTGTTGAAGTAGGTGTTCGATTCTTATGAATAGTGCTGTAAATATTTTTTTATATCTTTGTTTACTTTGTTTTAATTTGAAAAACTCATTTGATGTAAAGAAAGTAAAAATTGACTTATTATGAATTAAAAACATGCACTTAATCATTTTATAGATTTTTAGTTAAAGCTTAATCAGTTATCTTTATTATTATTTTTAAAAATAAACATGTTACTTTATTGAGGGGATACAAATTTTGGACTTTAGAAAGAATTCTTTATTCTATGTACACACACATAATAAATTTTCTGGAAATATGTAAGCACAGGAATAAAAATACTTGAAGTTAATACACATATTATACTAAATGCGTGATTGTCATTTGAAACATGCTAGTAATAGGGTTGTGGCCACTTGTGGGCATATATCTCGGCTTATTCCCCAAGGTTCTTTCAAGCAACTGCAATTTATAGTTGCTGAGAAATCTTTGACGAAAATTTGTTTGAAATTTTTGGCTTAAAAATAAAAAAAAGTCGTCACTTATCAGGAAGTTAAATCCCACCATTTGACATGCCTGAACAAAGTCGTTTTTAAATTTTAAGCAACTGCAATTTATAGTTGCTGTGAAATACTTGACGAGAATTTGTTGAAAATTTAGGCAAAAAATAAACAAAGTCGTCACTTCACAGAAATTTGACGCTCGATTAATACAAAATTAGATTCCAGCATATGACATGCCTAAACAAAGAGTGTGTTAAAATTTCTTAGTTGCTGAGAAATCTTTGACGAAAATTTTATTGACAGACAGACAGACAGACAGACAGACAGACAGAAAGACAGACAGACAGACAAGGGTAAAACAGTAAACCCCCTTCTCTTTCGGAACGGGGATATAATTAAGGAACAGGGCAATACAAATACATGCTATATACTGTAAACCGACATTTATTTGCAAGCGAGAAAATTTTGCGAGATTTGCGAGAGCATCGTCATGGCGAATATTTCTCGCCGCGAGCCACCCCTTGTTGTAAATTGAAATTACAAAACAGATCAAGATATTAAGTCTTACTAGCGAAAATTAATCGTTGCGTCGCAAATAAATTTTGTCAATTTATTTATTGTATGTCATATCTACTTACAGTTCTAATTAAATGCCAATATGTTATCATATGACACAGTATATAACATTTTAACGTTCAGTTCCATAGTAAACAACTTGAAGCTGAACATCGCTCGTAAATAGGCACTGTCCGCAATATTTTTCTTTCATCACTGCTGTCCCTACAACCTATATATAATGGGCAGACCTCTAAACAGTTCAAGGTCCTTCGCTGTAGAGGTATCACCTGTGTGGACGTACATCTTGTTTCGCCGTGTTACTCGGTCGCGATGGAATTATCAAATTTTAGGCACTTTTTTCAAACCAGGAGAATACTAACATAAAATAAATTGGTCAATGCATTATTTACAAACAGAATATGCACATAGAATAAGAAATAAATGCATAAAATCCAAAGACCACGAAAGGAATACTACATGTCGAACACGAGTTTTAGGTGTGCAATCGGGTGAAACCGAAGGGTTTATATTTTAGGTACCTGTGTGATGGTGCTTATTTACGAGCGATGTTCAGCTTTAAGGGAATATTTTGGGAAATTTAGAGATAGCATCGGCAAATAATTTATAAAAACAGATGCATATTATTTTCTTGTTTTGCATGCAAAACCTTTCTATCACAAATATTAATTTTTTAAAAGGTCTACGTAGTTACTGCAGTAATATGTATTACGTGAAAACAACGAAGTTTTGTCTTTATCAAGAGTACCTTTGCGCCATTATATGTTACTTTGAAAGCATTGCCGAAAAAATAGCACCAACTGCTGCCTACTATAGTATTGCCGCTTGCGATGCACTGGTCTGAAACAAAAAGAAATGTGATTGTATTCTCTTAAACAAGAGGCCCATGGGCCACATCGCTCACCTGAGGAACAATAGGTATGATAAAATCAGCTTAATGGAGTCATAATAAAAACTATCTGGACAATGTAGTTTAATACATGTAGATCCTGTATAAATAAAAATCAATTTTTTCCACTGGATATTCTTATGTTTATTATCATTAGTCCCTTTTCTAACAGGATGATTTTATAGTAATATCACATGTTGAGCATTGCAGCTATCAAAAAGATCCTAAACAATTGTTTATAAATGGGATATAAAGCTACATCAAACTCTGAACCCCTTGTGAGACCCAATTGTCCAGGAATCATCCAGAAGCCAAAATCTAAACAATATTAAATAATCACCTGGCTGATTAGTTTCTGAGAAGAAGATTTTTAAAGATTTTCTCTTAATATTCCTATGTAATATTTCCACCCCCATTGTGGCCCCACTCTACCCCCCAGGAATCATGATTTTTACAACTTTGAATCTACACTACCTGAGGATGCTTCCAAACTAGTTTCAGCTTTCCTAGCTTATTAGTTTCTGAGAAGACGATTTTTAAAGATTTACTCTATATATTCCTATGTAGAATTTTGATCCCCAATTGTGGCCCCACTCTACCCCTGGGGGAAATGATTTTCACAACTTTAAATATACACTACCTGAGAATGCTTCCACACAAATTTTAGCTTTTCTGGCTAATTAGTTTCTGAGAAGAAGATTTTTAAAGATTTACTCTCTATATTCCTATGTAAAAAGTTGACCCCCCCCCAATTGTGGCCCCACCCTACCCTCGGGAGTCATGATTTTCACAACTCTGAATCTACACTACCTTAGGATGCTTCCACACAAGTTTCAGCTTTCCTGGCCAAATGGTTCTTGAGAAGAAGATTTTTAAAGATTTACTCTATATATTCCTATGTTAAAATCGACCCTCCGTTGTAGCCCCAACCTACCCCCGGGGGTCATGATTTTCACAACTTTGAATTTACACTACCTGAGGATGCTTCCACACAAGTTGCAGCTTTCCTGGCCAAATGGTTCTTGAGAAGAAGATTTTTAAAGATTTAATTTATATATTCCTATGTTAAAAATCGACCCTCCCCAATTTGGCCCTACCCTACCCCCCAAAGGTCATGATTTTCACAACTTTGAATCTACACTACCTGAGGATGCTTCCACATAAGTTTCAGCTTTTCTGGCCAAATGGTTCTTGAAAAGAAGATTTTTAAAGATTTACTCTATATATTCCTATGTAAAAAGTCGACCCCCCATTGTGGCCCCATCCTACCCCGGGGGTCATGATTTTCACAACTTTGAATCTACACTACCTGAGGATGCTTCCACACAAGTTTCAGCTTTCCTGGCCAAATGGTTCTTGAGAAGAAGATTTTTAAAGATTTACTCTATATATTCCTATGTAAAAAATCAGCCCCCCATTGTGGTCCCATTCTACCCCCGGGGGTCATGATTTTCACAACTTTGAATCTACACCACCTGAGGATGCTTCCACAAAAGTTTCAGCTTTCCTGGCCTAACGGTTTTTTAGAAGAAGATTTATAAAGATTTACTCTATATATTCCTATGTAAAAAGTCGACCCCCCCCATTGTGGCCCCATCCTACCCCCGGGGTTCATGATTTTCACAACTTTGAATTTACTCTACCTGAGGATGCTTCCACATAAGTTTCAGCTTTCCTGGCCATATGGTTTTTGAGAAGAAGATTTTTGAAAATTTATCGAAAATTTTCATTAATTCCTAATTATCTCCCCTTGTAAGAGGGCTTGGTCCTTAATTTTCACAACTTTGAATCCCCTTAGGCTAAGGGTGCTATGTGCCAAGTTTGGTTGAAATCGGCCAAGTGGTTCTTGAGAAGATGTTGAAAATGTGAAAAGTTTACAGACGGACAGACAGACGGACGGACAGACGGACAGACGGACAGACAGACGACAGACAAAATGTGATCAGAATAGCTCACTTGAGCTTTCAGCTCAGGTGAGCTAAAAGGGTCCGGTTGTATAAGGTACATGCTGTACTTATACATTTAAAATTCTTCGATCCTCAGTCTTGAAGTAATTTTGATCATCACAAACATGTTATTTATTCTTCAAACTTTATAAATTAAATGAAATATAAAAAAGATACTAATTGATTGTATCCATGCATTTGACAAAGTTATTTCATATTTCCCAATAATGATATGATGGAATAAATATACATTGTACAATTTGAGATCAAATTAAAAATCAAAGGGTGGTCTCGGTGCCTCGGTGGCTCGAACCCCTTTGCTCACCGTGGATCCACTCGAACCCCTTTACCTCTATATCATAGCTCACCGTGGATCCACTCGAACCCCTTTACCTCTATAGCATAGCTCACCGTGGATCCATTAAGCCACGCATTTCGTTGAATAACTGTTAGTAATAATTATTGTAAAGTACTTATTAGATTTGTCTATTATGAAAGGCAGATTTATGGTACGAATAAAAAATCCGGATAATTTAGAGTTATCGAACAAGGCTGAGGATCGGAGATTGATTAACACAAAACAAATGCAAAAATCACAACCGTAATCAAAAATGTCAAAAATGCCTAACGTAATATGTATATAAACCGTTGGTCATATATGAGTAACATCATGTTTGTTCAGAAGGTACAACTTTTGGTAGAGCTAACTAACTAACTAATGCCGCCCTACTGCAGCGGGTTTGCGAAAGGAACATACTCTGCGTAAAAAGAAATTTTACCACCAACCACATATTGTGTGGTCTACATGTTTGGTTCTTGAGAAAAAACAAGAGGCCAATAGGCCTTAACGGTCACCTGAGTAGCATAACCCATACACAAACTTGTCAAGGAGTCTCATATATGCATTTAATTAAGTTTTATTCTGGAATAGAAAATTTTTTAATGACGACCACCTCCCTGCCTGAAATCTTTCAAAAAGGACTATTAAACCTATAATTTTAGCGAAAAACTTAAAAGATCATAAAAGAGTGCATGACCTGATATTGAAAAGGTGCAAGACTCTAATAGAAAATAATTCAATAATAATAACAAGGTGACTATTATTCATGTTTTATCTAAAACAACCTCCCACCCCCCATCCCCCCGGGGCAGACAGAAACTCTCCCTGTGGGCATTTAAACAAACGGAAAAAACCCGCTTTATCGATAAAAGCCATCATGAGTTACTCACTTCTCCTGTTCCAGTTTTTGAATATTCAACATTCGTTGAGAATCACCATTTGGCATATATACCAAAATCATTTTACCTTTATGTCAGTGATTTTAGCTATAGCCAATTATTACTTTACTATTAACAAGTCTATTTGTTTATTTTGAAAGTTCAAAAACTGTTTTTGTTTCAAATGATAAAAAGCCTTGCATAACTCTTTTGATCATACAACTTCTTTATAATTACATTATATTCAATGATTATTATATAATTACTAAATATGAACAAGCAAAGGAAGATAACTCCATTCGAAGAAGCAAGGGAAAACAAGATGTAATTATAATCGGAGCGATTATAAAGTCTCCCAAACGAACGAGGCTATCATATAGAGTAGGGATGACTAAGTTTCATGATGTTCCCAGGGGTCCTTTACTATATATCAGGTGAACTAACATGACCCAAGGAACAAGAATATATATGGTTTAGGGGTGGGGATATTAACCATTTTCAAGATATTCGGGCACTACCTGTTTGAGGGGGTCAGGACCACCCCCAGGGCCCATGACCTACATACCATATGATGCCCCTTGACACAAGGAACAAGAATATATATAGTTTAGGGGTGGGGATCTCAACCGTTTTTAAGTTATTTGTGCACTTCCTGTTTGAGGGGGGTCAGGACCATCCCCGGGGTCCATGAACTACATACCATTTGATGCCCCTTGACACAAGGAACAAGAATATATATGGTTTAGGGATAGGGTTCTTAACCATTTTCAAGAAATCTGGCACTTCCTGTTTGAGGTGGGACCGGACCATCCCCGGGGCCCATGACCAACATACTATTTGATGCCACTTAACACAAGGACATCATATCCATGCCTTTAGTTTTTCACAAATATATACAGGAGTAGAGAAGAAGATTTTATACATTTTTACTATATGGCCATATTGGCCCCACCCTAGAGCCTGAACCTCTGACCCAGAGACCATAAATTTCACAATTTTGGTAAAGGGCTTCATGGACATCATAACCATGTATTTAGTTTTTAGCAAATATCTATGGGAGTAGAGAAGAAGATTTTCTAAGATTTAATACATTTTTACTATATGACCATATTGGCCCCACCCTTGAGCCTGAACCCCTGACCCAGGGGCCATGAATTTCACAACTTTTGTAGAGGGCTCCATGGACATCATATCCATGCATTTAGTTTTTAACAAATATCTATGGGAGTAGAGAAGAAGATTTTCTAAGATTTAATATATTTTTACTATATGGCCATATTGGCCCCACCCTAGAGCCTGAACCCCTGACCCAGGGGCCATAAATTTAACAATTTTGGTAGAGGGCTTCATGGACATTATAACCATGTATTTAGATTTTAACAAATATCTATGGGAGTAGAGAAGAAGATTTTCTAATATTTAATACATTTTTACTATATGACCATATTGGCCCCACCCAAGAGCCTGAACCCCTGACCCAGGGGCCATGAATTTCATAATTTTGGTAGAGGGCTTCATGGACATCATAACCATGCAATCAGTTTTTTCCTCACATGTGTGGGAGTAGAGAAGAAGATTTTTGAAAATTTGGCTGTTTTTTGCATATTTGCCCCCACCTGTGGCACCCTGGGGGTGGTAGAGCCACCAATTTCACAATTTACATTCCTCTTACCATAGAGATGCTTCACACCAAAAATGGGAACAATTGGCCTTGTAGTTTTTAAGAAGAAGTTAAAAATGTAAATTGTTAACGCACAACGCACAACGCACGACGCACGACGACGGACGAAAACAGATAGCAATAGGTCACCTGAGTTTACTCAGGTGACCTAAAAATTTCTGATGATAAATTTTACCCCCCCCCCCTTTTTTTGTGATTCCACATACATGTACCCCTGAGGATCATGCATTTATATCTAAATTAGAGTCATGTATTCGAGGATGCTTCAACACAAGTTTCCGTTTCTCAAGACAAATGGATTTGGAAGAGGAAGATTTTTAAAGCAGATTTTCAGTTGATTTCTATGTAAAAATTTAACCTTCATAATCATCCCACCCTACCCTGTTAGAATCAGATTTGAACAAAATATTTCATGTAGATTTAAAGTATTTGAGGATACATACAAACAAGTTTTAGCCTTTCTGGACCGAAGGTTTATAGGAAGATTTTTTAAAAATAAAAAGCCAACAACTCGGACTTTTTAAAAATTATAAAGGTATTTTGAGCCATGTTTGGTTAAATCTGGCACAATATTTTTTTAAAAAGAAGTCTAAATGTTAAAAGTTTACAGACAAACGGATCCGGAGAGACATATCCTTGTGTCAGTCCGCAAAGTCTATCGGTAAATTCAAATAAATCGACATACGTATACACTCAAAGACCACGTCCGTCCATTTTCCATCATCTTGGCAAGTTGTGTAAGGCTCATAAAACGGCAAGTATTCAACAGTACATTTGTAATTATGGGTGTGGCCCACGGGGAATGGACCGGGCGGACTAAGCTCAGCATTCGCTACAGTTGGCGGTAACCCACAGGTTTTTTCTGTAAAAAGAATGTTGTTATGGAACAGTATTTGATATTTTACAAAACGATTTTACCCACAAAACTTTTGTAAGCAGTACAACATGCTATGTTACCTCCTCACCCAAAGTAAAAATACCCAAAATTAACTTGAGTTGTATTGTATTGTACTGTATTGTTTATTTGCCAAATTTCATATGCATTATAAGCAGTTGAAACATATGTACATGATTATAAATATATAACGCTACACTCTATCCAATCAGAAGCAAACAGTTCGCTATTGACGTTATACAATATTCTAAAAAATTATTATTTATACATGGACATTCATAGAAGGAGAGACCCTATAAATCAATAAATCAAATGATTATGTAAATAATAATAATATTATTAATAATAATAATAATAATAATAATAATACATCAGTTGGATGTACTAGTTATCCTACATCCCGTTTTTTACCTGCCTCACGCAGAAACATTGTGAGATGGCACAGTTGTTTGCGATTGTGAATGGCAAGGAGTTGGACTAACTTAAAAATTGAAGGACGAGACCAGTAATATTTTTTTAAATACAATACTCGTAGACTTTTATAAAATGGACAGATAAGTATTGATTAAGATTAAGTATTAACTTGAGTTAAAGATACTAGTATTGAACTGAGCAATCGTTGTCTATGTTAATCAACGTTATTATGTTTAATGCAGTTAACGCGATGTTTGTGCAAAAAAACAAAAACAAACAAACAAACAAACAAAAAAAAAAACAAAAAAACGGCAAGACCATGCAATTCTTATTTAAAAACACGTACTGACATAATATATGCACATTAAATCAATGTGTTATTTAGTGAAAAAAGAAGAAAAATTGGTTGGTTTTTTAGACCTGAGGAAAGTATACCGACCGAGGCTGATATATTCTCATCAGGTCTATAAAAAAAAACATGTATTGCCCGATATCAAAGGCTTTACTAGTGTATTTGGTTCATGATATAAAGATGGTGATGTCTCAATTGTGCCTGTACAATGTAGCATTTTATAAAACCTGTATTTTGTCACGAAAGTCTATTTTTAACATCATGGGATTTATAATTTTTTTAGTAATTGGTGAAAATACGAAATGATAATATTTTTTAGCGTGAAAAAAAAGAAGATAAATGGTGTTCAATGCAAAATGAAAAAACGAATAAGACCTAAATGAAACATGGAGTTGGTGTTGTAGTGTATTGATGGTCGTCATGGCTTACCCAGCACAGGGATACAGCCGCCCGATACACACATGGTTTTGTTTTCACAGGTGTGGGTGCGGCAAGCATCGAACACCAGCTGAAACAGAAGGAAACTCGACAATAATTAATAATAACAGAAGTTACAAGTGGATAGCTGGCTATACACAATACACAAAATGTCAAAAGTTCTTACAACCTGTCAGTAAGATGTGTTCACAATAAATATATGCATGAAAGTATTAATTGACAACAAATGTTATTTTAAATACAGTTACAGTACGTAATCAAACGTTACCAAAAGTAATTGAACATACTTCATATCATGTATCGATTATATCCTCATTTCAAGTTCTGTATCGTGCATCTTTTTTCGATGTAATAATCAATGATGTTTTCGAATTAAATTTGATTGTTTAACCCGATCCTTAAACAAAAGTTTGGTTATTACATGAAAATGAAGAATGAAGGACATGAAATGGTAATAGATAAAAGGACATATGTAACTTAAAAACGACAAGTCCTACAATCAATTATCTCCACTCCTCTTTATTTAGGTACTATTTTCTATGCGTGTAAAGGTTTCTACTCACTTCTGGAAATTTCTCTTTGTCGACATGAATTGAGCCATTGGTTGCTCTTAAAAGGCTGGGATCCTGGATGGACGATTTCACGTTTAACCGGCACTCTGATCTCTCTCGGTTCAAATCCACAGAGTGACACATCGAAAGTCGGTGGCACCACTCCATGCAAACAAGAAGATCAGGCGTTGAGAATACTTTGAAGGTATGTCCGGTCCCTAAAGAGGAACCAATTTGACGGATTGCGTTCAAATTTGGTATATCAGAGCAGCTACCAAGACAGAGAGGCGGCATTACAAGGAGGACCAGTGTACACACCGTGAGGGTCCGCATTTTTAGTTAATAATAAATAACAAACTCTGCTTGTTTTGTCATGTAGTACTGCAAACGGCCGGTCCCGGGTATCAATTATATCAGCAATCCAAAATAAACTTGTAAAGAGTTGATTAAATTAAACATCTTTAAGGAGTTGCATCACAGAGTGTTGAAGATTCCTCAGTGGATGACAAAACTGTTATTAAACAATTGTTTAACTTGTCGTTTAAATTGTTTTTTGTCTATTCTCTTATGAATTAAACATGTCTTAATTAAGTAGCCCGAAAGTTAAACAATAATAAGTTAATCTTAACTGTTTTGTTTTTTGCTGATGGTCCGCATGGGAATTCAGTTCAATTTTTTTTCAGGTACGGGCTAGTGTGTTCAAACAATCAAGTCATATATAGAGTAGCCACGCAAAAATATTCGTTTCTCATTATTTATTTGGAGACATTGAACTAAAGTTCTAATTATCTTGTGGATACAGTTTGTTGGAACCATTGGGAAGAGCCGTGTCTTGGTTAGCTGCAAAAGGCTAATAATTAATTAAGATACGTAAGCGACGTCATCGCCGAAAAGCTATATTAGGTTCATTTAACCATTGTCTGTCATAATTGATGAACCGTGCCCACTTTTGTTTTAAAAGTGCGTTAATATACACCTCAATTTAATTATAGTAGGTCGTGTTTAATGGAGTATATCCACTTTTAACGCGACGCAACTTCTTCTATGATTGAAAAGCATGCAGTTGATTCATTATTCAAATTTGTATCAGAATGCAACCATAGCATTGCATGTTTGCATGTTGTTTTTGACAAACAAAGAAAATATAATTTAACAATTTACAATTAGTTTAACATGTTTGACAAAATTTTCAAACCAATACTCTTATATAGATGTGAAATGTGGGGATATAATACTAAATTTTAATGAGAAACGTCATTCTAAATTCGGTTAAAGCAAATACTGAAATTGAAATCCCCAACTCTAAATTTAATTGGGAAAATGTTTATAGCACAGTTTTTAAGGTTATAATTATAATCATAAATCCATGGACAATATTTTGTAAGTAAAATGTATATGTAAACTTTAAAATGTATACACTACTACTATTATAAATATACATGTATGCGTACAATGATCTTTAATGGAGAGAACTAATATAGGCTATTTTTTGCCTGCTGTTCAATCCATATTCATTTATAATTATACTTCTGTGTATATTTCTGAATAAAATACTCCTTAAACTAATATTTTGTTTATAATTCTTGCCATCCGATACACATAAAAAACAAAATACCATATAATTTAGACAGGCACCTCTGTACCATAATACAGGTATTAGACACAAATCTTCTAAATTCTAGACTAAGTGAACTAAGCTATTTACTACAACAAAGGGGTTATCCCAAATCATTTGTTATACATGTAATCAACAAAGCCAAATGCTATGATAGAAATGAGCTACTACAGATAAAAGCGGGAAAATGTGTTATTTCATACTTTTCCACACAACCCATTAAAAGTCAACAGTTATTCCAAATTATTCCAAATTATTAAAATCAGCCTTTCACTTTTGGTAGTCTTTAAAAATTTCCAGATAATTACATGTAAAAGTAAGCGACAAAGACCATCTCTGAAAAAGATTTTAACACGTGCCAATTTTGAAAATATCGACGAAACACCAGCTGTCCGTAAAGCCAAAAGCCAAGATGTGCAACCTGTCCTTACTTACAGGAAGGCCAACAGACTTCAAATTCAAAATCAATTTCAATATACATTCCTCTATTACATGTGAAAGTTCTAATTTAATCTACGTTATAACATGTTCTGGATGTGTGGGACATTACATTGGTCAAACCGTGGATTCCCTCAGACATCGAATGACCGTCTACCGGCAACAAGTTCGTGAAAGAAAATACCAGTTCACCGCTGTCAGTGGATACCTTAGAAACTGTGCCAAACCATTTTCCCGAACTTGATAGTATGCCATATCTATAAATTTTATAAAATTAAATTAAAACAAAATAAAAACATTTTATTATATCAACCAGAATTGAATATTTTATAATTTTGAATATATCTCATACGTGTGGTGTATACTGCCCGTGTGAAGTCGAGACCGTTTCAAATTATCCACTATGTTCAAATTAATAATAATATTGTTCCTTCCTATTTAAAAGACGTACTAGTAACTCCTGGAATTAGAAACGTCATTTCCCACTATAACACTAGAAATTCCTCAAACAATTCTTTGACTAGATGTAGATAAAAGGTTTTTGTAGTACCATTACAAGGGAAGCTACCCCATTCAATATTTTTAAGAAAAACCTGTCTAGAGTGTATATTACCACTTTCGTTTTTAGTGTGTTTCACCTGACATGTGAGATTTATACCTTTAGAATTAATATTTCATAGGAAATACTAATTCCCATAGGAGGAAAAATTTCCCTACAGGGAAAAATGAAAGTCTTATAGGATTTTCCTAACATCCTATAGGAATTATATTTCCTATAGGAGAAAAGTATTTCCTGTATGAATTTGATTCAGCGAGTCGTTTTCCTGAAGAAAATTACGATTCCCCTTGGGATTTTATAATCCTAAGGGAGTTTTTTCAAATCTTATCGGTATTTGAAATCCCATAAAAAAATTTTCTTATTCCGGTAGGGAATTCCAAATATTCTATAGAAATATTGTTTTTCCTCTGCGAAAAATTATATTCCTGCATGAATTTACTTTTTAAATGTAAATATCTCACCTGACAGATGAGATACTGAGTACCTTAACAACAAATATATACAAATGTGGTTATACACTTTTCAAGCTTTGGTTTATGCGAGTGGTGACAACGAACAGTGTTCAAAATCCAAAGGAAAAATAAAAAACAGGAGTAGAGCAAAGACGAACCTCTAAAAAATTAGAGTAGGTTTGGGTGTCATGGAGGAGTGAACATCCTCTGCTGACCGGTCACACCCGCCGTGCACTCTTTGTCATAATCGGGAAAACGGAAAAATCCGTAGACAATTAAGGCATATTTGAATTTTTTGGTACCTGCAGCTTAGAAAGGTGCAATGTATGCCACATGGCAATGGAATAATTATCCGGCACAGTGTTTTAAAGTAGTCAAATGTATTTGCAAATACATGTAAAGTTTAGTAATAGTAATGAGAGTTTATGGCTTAAAGCTTTTTTAAACAGCTTTAAAGATTGAAATAAAACTACATGTACTAGTATTCGTTGACTATGATACAAAATTTTTAAACTGTAAAATCACATTTGATAAACTTATAGTTTAGAAACTGTGAAACTGTGGTTAGGTCAGTTATGACACGAAAAATCCTTGAAACAAGTGCAAATTGTTGAGAGTTGCGTCCTTAAAAACTGATTTCACACATTAAGTATCACAGTGGCCAGAGATTCTCATCATCCCATCCTGATCGTCTCGCATGAGCACGCATCTGCTGGAAAAGGAGATTGTCTGGTTGCATGGTCGATACAAACCAAATGGTTGCCCGTTATCCCCGTACCATTTTCTGAAACAGCCAAACAGTGTAGACAGCGTACGCTCCAAGCCAATAAAACCTCGTACCAACTGAAATACATGTACAGATTGAGAAAATGAACACTTAGTTACTTGTAACCATTCAGTGGGATAATTCAATGGAACATGAAACGAAATTTCGTTTTATTAAAAGTATTTTATCGACGGCAACATGTTACTTTCTCCAGTGTCGGACTTGTGATCCGTACATCCTGAGTTCGAACCCCGCAGGAGCTTTTGTTGTTACTTACTAAATTAAATTTTTTTTGATTTTCATTTTTTATCCCCAAACTGCAAGTTTTTCGCTTATTTGACATATGTACAGTTTATTTATCATTATATCTTTTATAATCAAATAATTTACTGTTAATTTGAGTGACTTTTTCCAGGTGTGTTTTTCCACCTTAAAACTGAAACCTTGTTAAAAAATATTGTTCATACTTGGTGTCCCAGAATATTTGATGCCATTTCAAAAACAAGATTTGGCCAAAACTTGTAAAGTGTTGTTTAAAAAAAAGTAAACAAAAAAGGTTTGGTAAAAAGGCGTGCCTTCCTTTTAAATGTGATGTCACAAAATTGCTTCATATATTTCTTTAGTTATTAGCTGAATCTAACAAGAGAACACGCATCTTCCAATCTAAAATTGTACAATTCTCTTTTGAAAATACGGGATCTGTGGGTTTATCATGACGTTGTAATTGATCAACAGACCTTTGATTTTATAAATAATATTCAACTTGTCAAAAACTTATACCTATACCTTTACCCATTATTTCGCGTACACCCGTGTTTGAAAGGAAAGTACTTGCTAAAAATACATGTAGATACAGGTAACTGTCGCAATAGGTACTGATTTTAAAATAACCACTGATTAGTCATAAAAGGAAACCTGCATCGAAAATGAATACAATATATATAGAACTCTGTAAATAAAGTCAGTTGATACTCTGAACCATGATAACAAAATTCAGTAATTCATAGGTGATGCACTGAACGATGATAACAAAATTCAGTAATTCATAGGTGATGCAACTGGACATTTCATTTAAACAATCAAATGCTTTCTTTGGTGATTCTTGCGGGATATGAAGGTGGCGACATTGCAGACAAAATACATGACCCGCGTTAGCGGTTTATGTAATTTTTTTCTGCAATGATCGCTACCTCCTCTCTCTCTCTCTCTCTCTCTCTCTCTCTCTCTCTCTCTCTCTCGCTCTCTCTCTCTCTCTCTCTTTCTCTCTCTCTCTGTTAAATTGGAGAAAGGCAAATATCACCCAAAACAATTTGTTGGATCTTCTCTGGAGTTACCGCTTTCTAAATTACCTCTGCTTCATTGTACTAGACTAAAATCAGAATATAAAACAAACTTACAAACTTTAAACGGTTTTATACCTTTAAATGAAATTGTGAAGACATGTCTCCTTGTCTTTTGAACATTCGCGAGTTTTGTGTATTTGTCGGATAGTCGTCTTTAAGCCTCTTTCACAATTGGCGCACGAGCACTTTACACCACTTTGCGATTGGAATACTTTAGCTTCGCACGAGCTCTCGAATACATACAGTGCACGATGTCTCGCATTCGTTGCATGAATTTAAGAGGTCGCATCCAGTCTCCTCAAAATAGTGGACATGCACACTATTCAGAAGCGACCGAATGCGATCCAAATTATCGCAATGCAACGCACGAACATTAGTGCGAACGTCTTACATTATTGTGTCCATTGTAACGAGATTGATATTTACATTAAATATAATGTAACTGATGAGCCCCCCCCCCCCCCCCCAACAAAAAGAGAAAGAAAATATTATTTTTCCAATTTTTATGCCTGGAATGGTAAATTGAAGCTTTATGTGTTTGACCAAACTATGAAAGTCAAGTTACAAACGAAATACAGAGATTAAGGTCAGACGACGTTCCTCGAAAAATGTTTAAAAGTATTTTTCAAATTTTCAACGGCCTGATAATATACCAAATAAAAATATTATTATTTATTATCATTTTTAAAATGATTAAAATTCTAAAAATATATATGTATATGCCAAAACATTTTATATCAGCAATTCAAGTGCATTTTAAATAAGATTATATGGTAAATTGCACACTCTAGTATCTTGCACAAATGCCCGGTAAGGACCCTAATTTTTTGCAAGAAAGCTCGTCAAAGTAGTAGTAAATCAATAACAAGTTCCTAGAAAAAGTTATCTAGGAACAAGGAACGTACCTGTCGTCTGACCTTAAAAGTCTTTGTCATGTAGTTAAGCTGAAGTCCGCCCCTCCCCCTCCCCCACTCCTGGAAAACTCAAATTTCTTCAATTTACATAATAAAATTACCGAATATATGGTTCGGACCCCCAACCATGGGAAACCTAAATTACCCTTTGGACCCTTCCTAAAATCTGGATCCGCGCATTAAAACGTTCCCTGTAATTCAAGGACACGTTTTCTCCAGGTAACGGTTTCTCGAGGGTGAGATTTCTCCTTATATATTCAGTGCATGACTGTTGGTTTTGCATCGGTGATTGTTTGTTTTGCATCGGTGTCTGTTGATTTTGCAAAAGCGGCTGTTGTTTTTAGCTGGTCTGTTTCATATTTTAGCATGTTTTTAAAAATTAGATGTTCGATTTGCATACTTAACGTCTTTTATACCCTTTCCGCCGCCCATAGTACTTTAAGTAGCCTGTCATCACCAGGAATTTCTACCTTAATGCTGTATGAGCAATTATGCGATTTACAGTCCAATATTTTTCTCTGTCTATAAAAAAAATAAAGATCAGTCTTATTCCTTGCTAGCAAAACGTCACCCAGTCTTCTGTGTACTTTATTTGCAGTCACAGACAAAATGGTAGATGTTTTCATACTTGAGTTTATTAATTGAGAAATATATCAACAAATAAATGGAAATGTTTTTAACTAGCTGGTTTACACACTATAAAATATTTTATTTTTAAAACAATAAGATACAGGTAACTTATATCGCCCTCTCTATCAAAAAATTGATGATAAACAATTCTATCACAGAATGCCAAACAAAGTTCAAATAAATCATAATTATAACACATAGGTAACACATGTAAATACAATAATTGGAACACTGAAATTTGAATTGCAATTAAACTATTGTGATTTTTTGCAGTACATTTGGAATTTTGTTTAGATACATGTATTTAACAAAGGATTCACTTTTATTGTGACAAAGTAAAGTATCAACCAGAGAAAAACGTGTGTTCACAATATTTAGTTTAGTTTAAGAAATATTTTATTCAAAAATATACATGTAAGTACATAAGTGAATATGGATTGAACAGCAGTCAAAAATAGCCTATATTTATTCTCTCCATCAGATCAAGGTATAAAACATTTATAACACTAATACATGTAGTACTTTTCAAAGTTTTACATAGACATTTTACTAACTTGTATTAAAAAATTGTATTAAATTAAAAATATAGGTATAAAAGATTTAGTTAAATAACAAGAAAATGATAAAAAAACAAAAAACAAAAACAAAAGTGAAAAAAGAGAGAGATATACATATAATACACATGTAGTACTACAAAATAATACATGTAGTTCACAATATTTTAATCACTCATACTAAATTCACTACATTGGATAACTCATATCTTGCACAAACAAACATAATTGGTACACGAGGAAAATGACATACCGCCAAAATAAATTGAAAAGTATCAGAATAGACATATTTAAACAAGAAAAAAATTAAAGAGCAACAATTTTAACTGTTTACCTATGAAGACTGTTGGTTAATATGTACTTCTAAAGTAGAAAAAATCGACACAAAATAAATCCATTTAACCCCCCCCCCCCCCCAGAAAAAAAGATTTTAAAAATATGCCGGCCAAGATCTGGGATTTTTTTTAAATTTTATTTTTTTTTTTAAAGAGAACCAGGTTTCCATATTTGCTGTACTGTTTATTAATGTAATAATTGCGATCTATTTATCTGCAGTTGAAGTATATTGAAATAAATGTCCCTCTGAACTCGTTTAAGCATACTCTAGTGTACATGTAAAACTTATACATATTCTTCTTGAAAAAGATTTAACTGTTCTTGATTGATAAATACTCTTACCATACATTTTCTTCTGCGAATGTTATATCATTCTTTGCATATGATGTCATGTTGGTGAACCGTCGTGTTCCTCGTTAACGGGACGTAGGTTTGTGTTTATTCGGTGGGGGGGGGGGGGTTGAACACTGAATAACAATAAAGGAACAAAAAGGGGCTTAAAAGATAACAAATAAATAAATAAATAAATAAATATGCCAACCAAAGAAAAGAATCATGTTCACAACTTTTCTTTGTGGGTAAGGCAAGCTGTTGTTTTATGGTATCCTCGCCCAAAAATGAATGTACAATAAACACAGAAAGGAGAGAGTCCCGGAGAGGATCATACAGTTTCGGTGGATGGTTTTGCGCTGTGCGTGCTCGGTCTGCCATGGGAACAGAACGTTTAACGTCACACCGTTGTCTGGACGGAACATAACCCCTCCCACGCACGCCAGGGCGGCGCTAGCAAAAGACAAGGTGCATACCCAAGGAAAGACGGGCCCCAGGTCGAGGTTAGCGAGATAAAACGACCTGACGCTATAGAGGACATACACCGGCCCCATGAAAACTCGCAGCCGTCGCATCTTGTTCTTCAGGGACAGGGGTTTTCTGATGAATTGTGTCAAGGACACTCCTAACTGGACCACGATGGCGCGTTCTGGCGAGTTGATCAGCTGTACCCCCAACGGCAGTTGATTTTCTAATTCCAACAGAAAAAAACCCAGTAGGAAAGAATGACGAAATTTCATATTGCTTCGCCATTTATATGTTGATAAACAGACCAATATCGTCAGTGTTCCAACGATTACCGCGGTATGTCCCCACACAAAAGTTAAGATTCCTTCTACCAAAAAACACAAAAACTGCGGTACATTTTCCCTTTTAAAAGACCTTCGATAGAATGTAAGTATGGCCACAGAAAAACAATAGTTCAGTAAAAGATTTTGAACGACCCAAATCATTTTTAAAGTCAATCCTTTGTGATGTCCCAAATAAGCATATACTAGACTGTTTATGCCTTTTATACCATTTACAGCAAATGCAGTGCAATATGCTTTTATATATATGCTGTTGTGTATTGGGTTACAAAGAATTGAAAACGAAAGGTCGATATCTACGCATAAAAATGTAAACGCTGATTATCCAATAAGTCTTAGGGTGTCCAATCAAATGTTTTCTATAGATATCAATGGACATTCCGGAAAAAAGAAGTTGTTTTCGTTTGATAAAGACAAAATTATAATAGAATAAAATCCCGGAAAAGAATTCCCGTATCTATATTTAATTATGTCATAAAAACCAAACGACGGTACACACATGCCTCTAAATTATTATGCAATATGTATTTAAAAGGCCTAGATTACTTATTGTTGTGTCTGGGTTTTTCAAAACATTTATGTTGCCATTTTTTAAAATCACAACTTGCTGACACTGACAGCATATCACAAATTCACTGTAGGCTCTTTAAATATTTAATTCACTTGAAGGTTAACAGGTTGAGGGTTCTCAATACCTTTCGAAGCTTCTCAAATCAATTTTTAAACGAATTTAATCATTCTACAAGATTAAGATATTAGTGCAATCAAATGAAAATGTCAGGAGAAAAATACAGATGAATAAGGAGGTTTAAATCATGTTTGTGGGTTTTTTTAAAAATACATTTTATATTTGTATGCAGTTGCTGATTTTTGAATTTACAGGTCAATAGTCTGATATGCTTTATCTACTTAACTACAGGATAGCGATCGATATAATTTTCAATCCATTGAAAATTTAAATTTCCTTGTTGTGACTGCTGTCATAAAAAGATATGATCAGTTATGTGCATGGCATACAGATGCCTAAAAAAATAAACAAATAGATTATCTTTTAAAACAAATTGAAACCTAGTAATTTCAATTTAATTTTTGAACATACATATGTATATATGCATGTAATTGATAATATGATATGATCAAATAAATCTGATCACTTCTATTTTTAAACTCCATGTATGGATACTGTTGCATGTTAATGTGTGCCTTTACTACATGTACATACAAATGATTGTTTTTGTTTTGTTTTTTTAAATTTCAGCTTACCTATGACTCGTTGTGCAAATGTCTCATTAAAAATGGATATAACCCCAAAATCAAAGATAAACTTGGTGTACAAAAAGACTTTATGTGAGTAACATTTCATCATAAAGTGAGTTTTTTTTTCAATCAGCATTTTATATTACAGATGCAAAGGTTTATGTCTTGACTCTGATAAAGGAAACATTCTTAAATTGTCTCATGATGGAAAAATCCTCAGGTAAGCATGATCTCTCTCTCTCTCTCTCTCTCTCTCTCTCTCTCTCTCTCTCTCTCTCTCTCTCTCTCTCTCTCTCTCAAAATTAGCCAAAGGATGACTGCACTTAGCGTCTGATTTTGGGCCCTTTTCGGTCGCTTCTTTTGTGTTTATTTCTTAACCTAATATCACTTGTTAAAGGTATATGTGGCGTATTTTTAGTGAATAACAATAATAAGATCTAATTATTTGCTTCATTTCTTTACTTAAAGATAGGACTTTCACACAAATTACGCTTTATAAGTCAATCGCATAACAAAGATACAAGAAATCAAAAAACTATTTTTTATTTTTTACCGGCACGGTAAAAAATACAAAAGATTTGAATAACCCCGCCTTAAATGGGTCACGTGACATCCATCTTGGTCTATCACAATTGGCGACGACGAGAATGATAGGTATACCGTTAAGTTTGACAGATTTGGCAATGAAAGAAAAAAGAGACAGACTGACAAGGATAGGAACAAAGGGAAGATTGTCATCGGAGACCATGTAGATTGATGGAACAGGAATTAAAGCCGAATTAAACTTAAGTTTCCATGATGAAGTTGTAGGGGTTTTGCTATTCAGGTTTGTGCTCCATGTGTCCCGTGTCTTTACTTTATAAGTTTTAAACCACAAGTGGATTTTCGTTTAGAGGAATTTTTGAATGAAAAATAAGTAAACACTCTCAGTACATGCATCCCTCATAGAGAGGGGTATTTACTCCGTTTACCGTGTCGATGATGCTAAAATCGTGCTTCGTCTTTATTACACTTAATAAACAATTTATATCGTTCTACGTTAATGAATATCGGAATAATAATGCTTCGAGTATTATCTGATATAAGAATTATTTAATTTAAGACATGAAAAACGTGATTCTAATTTGTAAACAAACACTTCTTCCATCGTGTTTTCAATGCTAGGTTTTCCCGCACTCATGCGCAGTGGCGTTGTAAATGGAAGAGTACATTAATATTCATCAGACGTGTAGCAAAGTTTAGAGACCAATAAGTAAAGACAGAACATGTTTTATGGGCCTAGAGTTTGTGAAACGTCTAATTATAAGAAGTATGATGTATATTTTTACTCAAACTCATGTCAAAAATTTTACTCCAAATACGCCACATATACCTTTAATAAATATTAAAGAGTGTTGGCAATTTCCAACATAAATTAAGATTTTAGACAGTGATACAATAAACTCATTCTATGTTTTTCTCCTTACAACTTTTGAAAAAAGAGAATTTTCCCTTATCTGCCCTTGATCTAAGATAAGATTGATATTAATATGCATGAGAGGTGGAGCTGACATTATCAGAATGGTACTAAAATTAGACTAGCATGAATAACAATCCCATGTGTTAAAAATTATGTGATCACTCTTTCACCATAGCCCTTTCTATTCTATATGGTACAAGTATACTATTTATTATGGTTTCAACAATAAGACCACGCCCGCGTAAGTACCCGGTACAGAAGACTTTAAATCAATGCTTGACAACTTAAGGTAGTCCTATACTTGGCACTAAATGGGCTCAATCATAAAAAGCTTAGCTTTAAATGATAGATGTACATTCTAGCAATACATATACAAAAGAAAATATGTATGTTTACATGCTAGTTTGTTTGTTATCACCTCTCAGACGGGTGTACCCCCTGGCGAAAATTATCGACAATGATGAAATTTGCCAGACGTCCGTTTTTCCTCAAAATAATTACCAATTTTGGGAAAGATAGAACTGGACATACAAAATAAGTATAAACATTTATTTAAGCCAAATCTCATGAATAATATTGTGCAAATTGTTGTAAGTAAGTACGCTTTATGGGCCTGATGTATTAAAATAGAATACAAAAATGTATCTTATTTGGTCATTTTTAATTTTTAATATTTTATGGACTCAAACTTAAATTCATGGTGTTTATTCTAAAGAATGACATCTTAGAAAAAAAAATTGGTAAAATAAATCATATGCTGAGGGATTTCTTTTCACACTATAAGCTTTAAACCAAGAAGACCCTGATGAAAAAATCCATAAAAATCACATTTTGTTACAGTTTTCTGCTTAGATCTGTCAACAATGTTAGATATCATTTAAACATTAATTAATTGACGATTGATTAAATTCAAAATAGCTTCTGTATCTAAATTTAAACCGGTTTTAGTAAAAGAAAAAGAAAAATTCAGGGGGGGGGGCATCAAAACAAAGAAGATATAAGCATACCTGAGATCCTGGTTAATCAGAAACTTCGTTTTTCATTTTACTTTAACAGAATCGAGTATCTCAACATTCATCATTTCTATCTCTCATAAAATACATATACATATGTACATGTATTACCGTCCTAGCGATGTAGAGCAAAATCAATACCGGGTATCTAAAACGCTATGTAAAAGTCGAGCCAATATTCTATAATCTGTATTATGACAATTGCTTCATATATTTCTTTAGTTATTAGCTGAATCTAACAAGAGAACACGCATCTTCCAATTTAAAATTGTACAATTCTCTTTTGAAAATATGGGATCTGTTGGTTTATCATGACGTTGTCATTGATCAACAGACTTTTGATTTTATAAATAATATTCAACTTGTCAAAAACTTATACCTTTACCCATTATTTCGTATACACCCGTGTTTGAAAGGAAAGTACTTGCTAAAAATACATGTAGATACAGGTAACTGTCGCAATACTGTGGTTTCATTAATATTCAAGGGTATCAATTTTCGTGGATATAAAGTGAAAATCACAGTTTCAAGGATACGTAATTTCGTGGTCAATGACCCTATCAATACAAAATGTTAATAGAAATTGCACTTCAATGAACATTTGATTTCATGGATCAACTTCACAACGAAATCCACGAAAATTGGTATTCCACGAATATTGATGAAACCACAGTAGGTACTGATTTTAAAATAACCACTGATTTGTCATAAAGGAAACCTGCATCGAAAATGAATACAATGTATAGAACTCTGTGAATAAAGTCAGTTGATACTCTGAACGATGATAACAAAATTCAGTAATTCATAGGTGATGCAACTGGACATTTCATTTAAACAATCAAATGCTTTCTTTGGTGATTCTTGCGGGATATGAAGGTGGCGACATTGCAGACAAAATACATGACCCGCGTTAGCGGTTTATGTAATTTTTTTCTGCAATGATCGCTACCCCCCCCCCCCTCTCTCTCTCTCTCTCTCTCTCTCTCTCTCTCTCTCTCTCTCTGTGTGTGTTAAATTGGAGAAAGGCAAATATCACCCAAAACAATTTGTTGGATCTTCTCTGGAATTACCACTTTCCAAATTACCTCTGCTTCATTGTACTAGACTAAAATCAGAATATAAAACAAACTTTAAACGGTTAATATACCTTTAAATGAAATCGTGAAGACATGTCTCCTTGTCTTTTGTACATGCGCGAGTTTTGTGTATTTGTCGCATAGTCGTCTTTAAGCCTCTTTCACAATTGTCGCACGAGCACTTTACACCACTTTGCGATTGGAATACTTTAGCTTCGCACGAGCTCTCGAATACATACAGTGCACGATGTCTTGCATTCGTTGCATGAATTTAAGAGGTCGCATCCAGTCTCCTCAAAATAGTGGACATGCACACTATTCAGAAGTGACCGACTTAAGAAAAAAAGCTGGATCCGCGCATTAAAACGTTCCCTGTAATTCAAGGGCACGTTTTCTCCAGGTAACGATTTCTCGAGGGTGAGATTTCTCATTATATATTCAGTGCATGACTGTTGGTTTTGCATCGGTGATTGTTTTTTCTGTTGATTTTGCAAAAGCGGCTGTTGGTTTTGTTTTAAGCTGGTCTGTTTCGTATTTTAGCTTGTTTTTAAAAATAAGTTGTTCGTTTTGCATACTTAACGTCTTTTATACCTTTTCCGCCGCCCATAGTAGCCTGTCATCACCAGAATTTTTTGCCTTAATGCTGTACGAGCAATTATGCGATTTACAGTCCAATATTTTTCTCTGTCTATAAAAAAAAATAAAGATCAGTCTTATTCCTTGCTAGTAAAACGTCACCCAGCCTTCTGTGTACTTTATTTGCAGTCACAGACAAAATGGCAGATATGTTTTCAAACTTGAATTTATAATTGAGAAATATCAACAAATAAATGGAAATGTTTTTAACTAGCTGGTTTACACACTATAAAATATTTTATTTTTAAAACAATAAGATACAGGTAACTTATATCATCCTCTCTATCAAAAAATTGATGATAAACAATTCTATCACAGAATGCTAAACAAAGTTCAAATAAATCATAATTATAACACATAGGTAACACGTTTAAATACAATAATTAGAACATTGAAATTTGGATTGCAATTAAACTATTGTGATTTTTTGCAGTACATTTGGAATTTTGTTTAGATACATGTATTTAACAAAGGATTCACTTTTATTGTGACAAAGTAAAGTATCAGCCAGAGAAAAACGTGTGTTCACAATATTTAGTTTAGTTTAAGAAATATTTTATTCAAAAATATACATGTAAGTACATAAGTGAATATTGATTGAACAGCAGTCAAAAATAGCCTATATTTATTCTCTCCATCAGATCAAGGTATAAAACATTAATAACACTAATACATATCGTACTTTTCAAAGTTTTACAAAGACATTTTACTAACTTGTATTAAAAAATTGTATTAAATTAAAAATATAGGTATAAAAGATTTAGTTAAATAACAAGAAAATGATAAAAAACAAAAAACAAAAGAGAAAAAAAAGAGAGATATATATAATATACATGTAATACACAATCAAACATGATTGGTACACGAGGAAAACGACATACCGCCAGTTTTAGAATAGACAGATTTAAACAAGAAAAAAATTAAAAAGCAACAATTTTAACTGTTTACCTATGAAGACTGTTGGTTAATATGTACTTCTAAAGTAGAAAAAATCGCCACAAAATAAATCCATTTACCCCCCCCCCCCCCCCAAAAAAAAAAAAAGATTTTAAAAATATGCTGGCCAAGATCTGGGATAATTTTTTTTATTTTATATTTTTTTAAAGAGAACCAGGTTTCTATTTTTGCTCTACTGTTTATCAATGTAATAATTGCGATCTATTTATCTGCAGTTGAGGTAAATTGAAATAAATGTCCCTCTGAACTCTTTTAAGCATACTCTAGTGTACATGTAAAACTTATACCGGTACATATTCTTCTTGAAAAAGATTTAACTGTTCTTGATTGATAAATACACTTACCATACATTTTTTCTGCGAATGTTATATCATTCTTTGCATATGATGTCATGTTGGTGAACCGTCGTGTTCCTCGTTAACGGGACGTAGGTTTCTGCTTATTCGGTGGGGGGGGGTTGAACACTGAATAACAATAAAGGGACAAAAAGGGGCTTAAAAGATAACAAATAAATAAATAATAAAGGGACAAAAAGGGGCTTAAAAGATAACAAATAAATAAATAAATAAATAAATAAATAAATATGCCAACCAAAGAAAAGAATCATGTTCACAACTTTTCTTTGTCGGTAAGGCAAGCTGTTGTTTTTAAATATGTCAATTTGGTATCCTCGCCCAAAAATGAATGTACAATAAACACAGAAAGGAGAGAGTCCCGGAGAGGATCATACAGTTTCGGTGGATGGTTTTGCGCTGTGCGTGCTCGGTCTTCCATGGGAACAGAACGTTTAACGTCACACCGTTGTCTGGACGGAACATAACCCCTCCCACGCACGCCAGGGCGGCGCTAGCGAAAGACAAGGTGCATACCCAAGGACAGACGGGCCCCAGGTCAAGGTAAGCGAGATAAAACGACCTGACGCTATAGAGGACATACACAGGCCCCATGAAAACTCGCAGCCGTCGCATCTTGTTCTTCAGGGACAGGGGTTTTCTGATGAATTGTGTCAAGGACACTACTAACTGGACCACGATGGCGCGTTCTGGCGAGTTGATCAACTGTACCCCCACCGGCAGTTGATTTTCTAATTCCAACAGAAAAAAAACCAGTGGGAAAGAATGACGAAATTTCATATTGCTTCGCCATTTATATGTTGATAAACAGACCGATATCGTCAGTGTTCCAACGATTACCGCGGTATGTCCCCACACAAAAGTTAAGATTCCTTCTACCAAAAAACACAAAAACTGCGGTACATTTTCCCTGTTAAAAGACCTTCGATAGAATGTAAGTATGGCCACAGAAAAACAATAGTTCAGTAAAAGATTTTGAACGACCCAAATCATTTTTAAAGTCAATCCTTTGTGATGTCCCAAATAAGCATATACTAGACTGTTTATGCCTTTAATTTATACCATTTACAGAAAATGCATTGTATGCTTTTATATATATGCTGTTGTGTAATGGGTTACGAAGAATTGAAAACGAAAGGCCGATATCTACGCATAAAAATGTAAACGCCGATTATCCGATAAGTCCTAGGGTGTCCAATCAAATGTTTTCTATAGATATCTGTGGACATTCCGGAAAAAAGATGATGTTTTCGTTTGATAAAGACAAAACTATAAATAGAATAAAATCCCGGAAAAGAATTTCCGTATCTATATTTGATTATGTCATAATTTAATTAAGGTATCTGCTTTTGCTTTGCATGTTATATGCAACTTGTAACGGTATATTCATTACGTAATTTTTGTTATAAAAATAGATTAGGTATTCTCAATATTGCAATACTGCTATATGTTTTTGGACTCGAATAGCGTACAAGGCTATTTTTAATCAATTTGACTAATTATCATAAGCTAAAGAAGACGAAAGAAAACGAAAGATTTATCTACAACAGGTTTCTTCCAACCATAACACCAATATGCTTTATGTTGTATATATTTGATGTATCATTGATTGTTACATACACAAAACATCAGGGTTTTTTAAGGAGGGTAGTCTTATCCGAATATACTAACAAGCAAATTTAAAAAAAAACACACAAACAAAAAACTACTCGCCAATCGTCAAACTAATCGTTGGGAATAATTCATAAAGCTTCTGTTTGTAAATTGGTTAATTTCCCTATAATTTTTAAATGCTCCCACAAAATTCTGGTCGGAATCGAGATTCCTTTGGTAAGAAAAGACGAATGACGATAGTAGGCTAGCATGTTTTGTTTAGCTGGCTATGATGCGATCGGATTTGATCTTGATCACACTTTAGCGAAATACAAACTTGTTGATTTAATGAATGTATGGCAATATTTTTTAAGAAATTGATAATGTTTTATCAGTCTTCGATGTGTGTTACGGATAAAGTCGGGTTTATAGGAATAAATTTACTTTCATTTTCTACTTTCTGTTTGATTATCACCCGTTAAAAAAAAACAAACGACCTCTAAATTATTATGCAATATGTATTTTAAAGGCCTAGATTACTTATTGTTGTGTCTGGGTTTTTAAAAACATTTATGTTGCCATTTTTTTAAATCACAACTTGCTGACACTGACAGCATATCACAAATTCACTGTAGGCTCTTTAAATATTTAATTAAGATGCTCGGTTTCACTTGAAGGTTAACAGGTTGAGGGTTCTCAACACCTTTCGAAGCTTCTCAAATCAATTTTTAATCGAATTTAATCATTCTACAAGATTAAGATATTAGTGCAATCAAATGAAAATGTCAGGAGAAAAATACAGATGAATAAGGATGCTTAAATCATGTTTGTGTTTTTTTTAAAATACATCTTATATTTATATGCAGTTGCTGATTTTTGAATTTGCAGGTCAATAGTCTGATATGCTTTATCTACTGAACGCTTTATCTACTGAACTACAGGATAGCGATCGATATAATTTTCAATCCATTGAAAATTTAAATTTCCTTGTTGTGACTGCTGTCATAAAAAGATATGATCAGTTATGTGCATGGCATATCGATGCCTAAAAAAATTAAACAAAAAGATTATCTTTTAAAACAAATTGAAACCTAGTAATTTCTATTTAAATTTTGAACATACATATGTATATATGCATGTAATTGATAATATGATATGATCAAATAAACTCATTTTTTAAATTGAAATCTGATCACTTCCATTTTTAAACTCCATGTATGGATACTGTTGCATGTTAATGTGTGCCCTTACTACATGTACATACAAATTATTGTTTTTGTTTTTGTTTTTCAGCTTACCTATGACTCGTTGTGCGAAAGTCTCATTAAAAATGGATATAACCCCAAAATCAAAGATAAACTTGGTGTACACAAAGACTTTATGTGAGTGATATGTAATGGCTTGATTAAGGTATCGAGTTAACATTTCATCATAAAGTGAGTTATTTTTCAATCAGCATTTTACATTACAGATGCAAAGGTTTATTTCTTGACTCTGATAAAGGAAACATTCTTAAATTGTCACATGATGGAAAAATCCTCAGGTAAGCATGTCTCTCTCTCTCTCTCTCTCTCTCTCTCTCTCTCTCAAAATTAGCCAAATTTTTCCTTTTTTAAAATTAAAATTTCATATATTTGTTAAAAAGAAAAATGGCTTATAGGTCCAATAGAAATCCAGTTTTTTGCAGAACTATTTTTAATTTATTTTTGTGCAACTCTAAGTTTGAAAAATTAAATGAGTTTCCCAACCTGCATGTACCAACCCAACAATGAGTTGATAGAGGGTAAACAGACAATTCTTTAAAGGTGGCCTCATGAAATGCATTGTATATTTCTTGTGATGCACAATGCCAGTATAATAGCAGTCTGACTAAAGCCAGCCCCTACTATTTACTTCATCGTAGGGTCTACAACAAAGTGAATAGTAGGGGCTAGCTTTAGTCGGACTATTATAATAAAACAATATTACTTGCTGTACATACTTACCTTTTCTTTGGGGTTATCAATAGGTGTAGCCATGGAACCAGGATGATGGATAAAGCTGAGATAATATCTGTGTATGGTCAAGATTTACATTGGGAACACTTCAAGGAGGCGATAGGCAATGTTAAAACAGTTGGAAGTAGGTATTCACTTCTCTTACAGAAGAATAATTCAGTTTGAATTTAAGGATTCAATGCTGAATGATGCCATAAAAAAAGTTTTGATGCTCTATGCTATTGTTTTCCCATACTTTTTTATGGTTGTCTTTGTAAAATTTTAAGTTAACATTATACACTTACAATAAAATGAAAGACAACTTAAAATTTTGTCCCCAACTTCAAAGATTTTAATTTAATGCATCATTTCGAATTGAAAAGAATTGATTATGAATGATAAATAATTTTCTTTTCAGAGGATATGAAATACCGATTCTTTGAGAACTACTTTGATATTCCAGCCCTTGTTTGTTGTGCTCACATCGTTGACATCTTGGATGAAGAGGTAATTCTCATCTTAGATCTTGAACTGTTTTGGTTAAAATTATTAAAATGAAATGAAATAAAAATTTTAAAAAAATTAAAATAAAATTATCACTGATGCTGTACAATGTACCACTGAAAGCCAATTTTTGTAATTTTCATTTTTGAGCTGATGCATGAAATTTAATGTTCATTGAAATGCAATATCTATAACAAATTGTACTGATAGGATCGTTTGCCACAAATTTACATATCAATTTACATATCCTTGAAACTGTGATTTTGACAAAATCCACAAAAATTTTTAAAAAACTTTTATTTAACTTATTTGTACAGAATGGGGGGCCTTTGAAAAAGTATGATTTCTGGAAAGATGTTAACCATGCTTTTGGAGAAAACTACATCCCAGCTCAGTTTGCAAGTAAGTTTGGTACATGTATTGAAATGAATTTTTTCCTGAAAGACATTGTCTGCAATAATGCAGTGCAATTTCATGATAATTTTGAACATCTTAAGTTCTATCTTTATGATAATGGATGTGTGTTCTAAGCATTGGCGGGGGTAATTTGATGGTTTTTCTTTATAATGACAGAAAATGCTGGCTGGTTCTTTCCCAAATTAAAAGAGAATCCCAATAAGTATTTACAGCCCAGCAGTAATGGAGTCAAAGATTGGCTGAAGGAGTTGAAGGGAGATAAGCGTGTTTTCTTCCTGATGACCTCTTCTGCCATTGACTTTGCAGGCTTGGTCATTGAAATAGTACTTGGGTAGGTGCTTGATTTCTCCTATATTTTATATCTTCTTAATAGCTTTTGCCTCATTAAATATGATTGAAGGGGTAGTTTCTATTGTTCTACAATCAGTATTGTGCATGTGGAATTACTGTAGATTCCTAATCAAATATGAGGAATTTTTAAGTGTGTAAGACAACGAGAAGTTCCTCTTGCATATTTCAAAATCTTGCTTTTATTTTTCTGACAGTTATAACCTATATGAAATAATAACAAAAGTTTGATGCTCACAATTTTGTATTCTTGCAATTTGACACAAAACAGTGGATTTGCAGAATTAAGTGTTCATGTAAAATAAGGAATCTAGAGTACATTATATATACCGTAGTGTATATTGTATGTTATTGCTCATAAAGTGCACTCATTGCATACTGGAATCTTTTCAGCTCAGACTGGAGAAATTACTTTGATATTTATATCACTGATGCAAAAAAACCTGGATTCTTCACAAACAACAACAAATTTAAATCAATAGGTAAACTCATTGTATAATACTTTATTCATCAAAGAATCCAATTTCCTCCTTAAATTACCTGCATTAGTCTTACTGAAAATTTGCTTTTTATAACTTAAAGAGGCAGGGATTACTGGAGAGGAAGTTGACTCACTGGAACCAGGAAAAACCTTCTCCGGGGGAAATTATGCAGACTTGATGAAGTTCCTGGAAAAACAAACAGGAAAATCTGATCCAAAGGTTGGGAGAATGAAAACCTTGATGCATACCAAAATCCACTTATAGAAGGGATTCAAAGTTTGAATTATCTACTAATGTGATAAATATGTCTTATTCTAATAAATACCTTCTTTTTTTTTAGGTAGTGTATTTTGGGGACAGCCTATGCTCTGACAGTTTTCCAGCCAAGGTATATGGAAACTGGGACGTTGTGCTGGTCCTGGAAGAAATGGAGGCTGAGGGTTACCATCCAGGGTTAAAGGACGTCCTTGAACCCAAACGCAAAGTCCCCAAACATGAGGTGCAGCAAAATAAAAACCAAAGAAACAAGTTTGCTTTTGCTTTTCTTTTGTCAAAACTGTAAACTGTAAAAAAAACTATTACTGGTATGTGTTCAAGTTATAATCAAACCTCTAGAATATAGTGTTTTCTGAAATTATTGTTCTAAAATGTGTAAAAAAAAATGTACTATCACAACAGGTAAACCTGTACATCGATCCAGAGGAGGAGCAGTACATTTTGTCTGAAGGATGGGGGTCATTTTTCTACCACGAGAAGGAAGACCCAAAACATGATAAACATATGAACACATACTGGGGAAGGATCATCAGTCAATACAATGCTATAGCAGTCCCTACTGTAGAGTACATAGCTGGTAAGTTGCCTATATATCAGTCCCTACTGTAGAGAACATAGCTGGTGCATTACCTATATAGCAGTCCCTACTGTAGAGTACATAGCTGGTAAGTTGCTGTAGATTCCTTATTTTTCGCGAGTACTTAATTCCGCGATTCAACCATTGTGCATCAGATTGCGAGAATATGAAATCGCGAACACCAGATTTTTATCATAGCTTCTTTAGTTTACATCTGTCAAAAAAATGAAAGTGAGATTTTAAAATCTGCGATATGTGCCTCTCGCGATTTTACGATGATATTAATTCCTCGCGTTTAATTAGGAATTTACAGTACCTATAAAGCAGTCCCTACTGTAGAGTACATAGCTGGTATGTTACCTATATAGCAGTCCCTACTGTAGAGTACATTGCAGGTAAGTTACCTATATAGCAATACCTACTGTAGAGTACATAGCTGGTAAGTGACCTATATAGCAGTCCTTGGTGTAGAGTACTGTGAAAGTGGTTATTTCCGCTGGTGGTTAAATACGCGTTTTCTATGGTCAAACAATATGCTTGGGTAATAAATACACAGATACATGATTTACCACTCTCAAGTGTTTAATATTTTACCATAGGCATAAGGGGATTTTATGCAGTTTTCAGCTTACTGCGTAACTAGTGTAAATTTCCCCCACATGTAAATAACCAATTTTGCAGTACATAACTTGTAAGTTACCTATATAGCAGTTCATACTGTAGAGAACATAGCTGGTAAATTATCTATATAGCAATCCCTACTGTAGAGTACATAGCTGGTAAGTTACCTATATAGTATTCCCCACTGTAGAGTACATAGCTGGTAAGTTACCTATATAGTATTCCCCACTGTAGAGTACATAGCTGGTAAGTTACCTATATAGTATTCCCCACTGTAGAGTACATAGCTGGGAAGTTACCTATATAGTATTCCCCACTGTAGAGTACATAGCTGGTAAGTTACCTATATAGCAGTTCCTACTGTAGAGTAAATAGCTGGTAATATACCTATATAGCAGTCCCTACTGTAGAGTACATAGCTGGTATGTTACCTATATAGTAATCCCTACTGTAGAGTACATAGCTGGTACGTTACCTATATAGCTGTCCCTACTGTAGAGTACATAGCTGGTATGTTACCTATATAGTAATCCCTACTGTAGAGTACATAGCTGGTAAGTTACCTATAAAGCAGTCCCTACTGTAGAGTACATAGCTGGTAAGTTACCTATATTATATTCCCCACTGTAGAGTACATAGCTGGTAAGTTACCTATATAGTATTCTCCACTGTAGAATACATAGCTGGTAAGATACCTATATAGCAGTCCCTACTGTAGAGTACATAGCTGGTAAGATACCTATATAGCAGTCCCTACTGTAGAGTACATGGCTGGTAAGATACCTATATAACATTCCCTACTGTAGAGTACATAGCTGGTATGTTACCTATATAGTAATCCCTACTGTAGAGTACATAGCTGGTAAGTTACCTATATAGCTGTCCCTACTGTAGAGTACATAGCTGGTATGTTACCTATATAGTAATCCCTACTGTAGAGTACATAGCTGGTAAGTTACCTATATAGCAGTCCCTACTGTAGAGTACATAGCTGGTAAGTTACCTATATAGTATTCCCCACTGTAGAGTACATAGCTGGTAAGTTACCTATATAGCAGTCCCTACTGTAGAATACATAGCTGGTAAGATACCTATATAGCAGTTCCTACTGTAGAGTACATAGCTGGGAAGTTACCTATATAGCAGTTCCTAATGTAGAGTACATAGCTGGTAAGTTACCTATATAGTATTCCCCACTGTAGAGTACATAGCTGGTAAGTTACCTATATAGTATTCTCCACTGTAGAATACATAGCTGGTAAGATACCTATATAGCAGTCCCTACTGTAGAGTACATAGCTGGTAAGTTACCTATATAGTATTCTCCACTGTAGAATACATAGCTGGTAAGATACCTATATAGCAGTTCCTAATGTAGAGTACATAGCTGGTAAGTTACCTATATAGTATTCCCCACTGTAGAGTACATAGCTGGTAAGTTACCTATATAGTATTCCCCACTGTAGAGTACATAGCTGGTAAGTTACCTATATAGTATTCTCCACTGTAGAATACATAGCTGGTAAGATACCTATATAGCAGTCCCTGATGTAGAGTACATAGCTGGTAAGATACCTATATAGCAGTCTGTAGAGCACAGAATCTTATCTGCGAAGCTTTTAAGAATCCAATCGAACATTCAAATTATTACAGCTCTTTGGAATCAAGTGAAGTTGTACCTTTCTCTTTACATGTAACTTGACCTATGTTAAGAGGGCTGGCGGTCATGACCATTTTTTGACTATTGTAATATTAATCTCCTTTAGAAAAAAGCTCTATACAACGATAAAGGAAAACATTCAAATTTTGCAGTTAATATTTGGAACTTTCTTTCCTTATTGAAAGTCTATAGCTGAAAATATCATATTAAAAATTTTAGGCAGATCTAATGAATACTGTATACAGGGTTATTTTCGCCCCGTGTAATTTTCGCCCTTCTACACTTGCAAACAGTTTCTCCCAGTCTTGAATTTGCCCAGACACAGTTATGTTTAAGAAAGATAATTTAAGATATTTAAATTTGCCCAGTCTTAAATTCGTCCGCTGACAAAGAGGGCAAAAGGGGCGAGTATAAACGGTGGCAAATATTTTCCGGTATACAATAATTTGTTGTCCATTCAGCCTCATTAACTGAATTGTTGTCTTTTTTCACAGGTATGCCCATCAACCACCAATATAAGAAGTTTAACCGATCTGAGGTGGGGAACACAGATGGATTCTACCCAGGTAAACCGAAACCACTGCTCCCCTGAGGAACTCTCCTACTGCTGAGGTTTTATGGAATGAAAGGTTATTCCAGTCATAGCAAGTGCAGTGTTTGACAGGCAAGAACTGATCAGTGATGATGAATATTTATTGTGCTGAACTGTAAAATAGATGCTGTAAACTCCTATAAACCAGCCTTCATAAGAGGAATCAAACAATATTTAATAAACAGGAATCAGTAAAAATGTCAGCCAGGTGTTGTTATTCAATTATACCATTAAATTCTTCTTGTTGACTGATGCAAGTAAAACTTGTACTTGTGTGCAAGAGTTCCTTTGTTTTCTTTTGCATCAATATTTCTCCAAATGTATAAATAAAATTGGAGATATTAGATGTTTAGTGATGTGTAAGAACCTGTGTCAATAAACAAACTGCAATTTTGATCTACTATTTTTCTTTTAGAAATTTTTCACTAATTTTTTTTATTTATACTCATTTAAAGGGGCATGATTTTGATCAAATTTTATGTTTCTGTTTTTACTTCTTTATGAATGCATTTCTAATGATCAAGTAAAATTTTAGAGTCATTCGTGGGGTTATTAGCATGATGCAGGACTCGCAAATCTTTGTAATGTAAACAAGGCTCGTGCCCTGTTTTTGTTTACATACCGTAGGTTCCATATACCAAAAAAAAATCTCTTTTAAACTGCTTTGTCTTACTTCTTATTCATTTTAAGCTTGAATAAAGAGTTCTCAACGTTTAACACATTCATGTAAGGTCTAAAACTGGAATCTTTACTTCAACATGCAAAATGTAAACAAATTGTTGTTTACATAGCAAAGAATTGTAAGCTCTGTAACTCGCTTATACCTCAACAAATGACACTCAGGTTTTGGTTGCCTATTACCGTAATAATGCATTAACAAAGAATTGTAAACATTAAAATCTGAAAAATTATTATGACCAAAATCGTGACCATGCCGCTATAAACCATTTTGTCATTGACTGATGCTCAAAGTAACATTCCTACCTGTTATTCGGTTTTTGTTCTACTTTTATTCTCGCTTCAAATATTTTGTCTTTGAATTGCGTTATTTGGTCTTTAATTTACGTGTTGTAGCTAAAACATAACACGTTATATGGCTTAAATGCGTGCACAGCTAACTCTGCTATTTGGTCTTTAAAGGGGCATGGTCACGATTTTGGTCATATTCTATTTTTCTGTTTTTATTATTTACAATGCTGTAGGAATGCATTTCTAATGATCAAATGAAATTTTAGAGTCAGTTATGGAGTTATAAGCAAGATATAGGGCTTACAATTCTTTTTCATGTAAACAAGGCTCGTGCCCTGTTTTTGTTTACATAGGTTCAATAAACCAGTAAAAAATCTTTTTCTAGCTGATTGGTCTATCTTCTTATTCATTTTAAGCATAAATAAACAGTTCCTAACGTTTAACACATTCATTTTAGGTCTAAAACTGGAATTTCCACTTCAACATTCAAAATGTAAACAAAAGCTTTGTTTACATAGTAAAGAAGTGTAAGCTCTGTAACTCGCTTATAACTCAACGAATGACACTCAAATTTTGGTTGCCTTTTAAAAATGCCTTACTGAAGCATTGTAAACATTAAAATCGGAAAAATAATTTTTGACCAAAATCGTGACCATGCCCCTTTAACATGTGCAATTAATGTATTTGATCTTTGAGTAACTCACACATTTACAGTTGAAACCAGTACATGTATTTGGTCTTTGAATAACACGCACAGATGTTTAATTAATCCACTGTTTGCTCTTTGAATGAGGTGTTTTAGCTATAGATCTACTACTTGGTCTTTGCATGACGCGTTGCAGCTAGAAATCTACTATGTTTGTCTTTAAATGACGCATTTCAGCAATTAATCCGCTATTTGGTCTTCGAATGACGCGTATGTAGCTATGAATAAGCTACATGTATTTAGTCTTTGAATGATGCTGATTTAGCTATAGATCTGCTGCTTGGTATTTGATTACGCGTTGCAGCAGTAACTGGTCTTTGAATGACAAGTTTCAACTATAAATCCGCTTTTTTTGAGTAATTAATATTTTCCGCGGTACGGAGATTAGGTAAAAATAATTGTCTTGTTGATTCGAGTAGAAAATTATATCATAGTTATGAGTCACGTGGTTACGAGTGTATGGTTGGTGTTCGATTAGCACGAGAAATCAGTTCTATATAGCCCGTCTTCTGACAAAGACGCATAAAATTTTTATCAATGAAAAATTACATTTTTAGCTCACCTGAGCTGAAAGCTCAAGTGAGCTTTTCTGATCACATTTTGTCTGTCTGTCCGTCTGTCCGTAAACTTTTCACATTTTCAACATCTTCTCAAGAACCACTGGGCCAATTTTAACCAAACTTGGCAAAAAGCATCCTTAGGCAAAGGGGATTCAAAGTTGTGAAAATTAAGGACCATGCCCTTTTACAAGGGGAGATAATTAGAAATTATTGAAAAATTTCATGAAATTTTCAAAAATCTTCTTTTCAGAAATCAATCAGCCAGGAAAGCTGAAACTTGTGTGGAAGCATCCTAAGGTAGTGTAGATTCAAAGTTGTGAAAATCATGACCCTCGGGGGTATGGTCAGGCCACAATGGGGGTCAATTTTTTACATAGGAATATATTGAGTAAATCTTTAAAAATCTTCTCAGAAACCAATCAGCCAGGAAAGCTGAAACTTATGTGGAAGCATCCCCAGGTAGTGTTAATTCAAAGTTGTGAAAATCATGACCCCTGGGTGTAGGGTGGGGCCACAATGGGGGTCAATTTTTTTACATAGGAATATACAGAGTAAATCTTTAAAAATCTTTTTCTTAGAAACCAATCAGCCAGGAAAGCTGAAACTTATGTGGAAGCATCCCCAGGTAGTGTAGATTCAAAGTTGTGAAAATCATGACCCCTGGGTGTAGGGTTGGGCCACAATGGGGGTCGAATTTTTACATAGGAATATGTAGAGTAAATCTTTAAAAATCTTCTTCTAAAAATTCATTTGCTTAGAAAAGCTTTAACTTATTTAGAAGCAACTTCTGATAGTGTAGATTCAAATTCGTTTAAATCAGAATCTTGAGGAGTAGGTTGGGGCCACATTGGGGATCCAATTGTACAAAGGAAAAAAATTTAATTATTCACAAAAACTGTAATGTTATCACATATGGGTTTACTTATTTGCAAGCATTTTGACATATTGCTGATTCTTTAAAATTGTTTAGACTCTTGCTCCTGGACGATTCTTGGGCCTCACAAGGGGTTCAGAGTTTGATGTATATCATATATATAAACAATTGTTTAGGATCTTTTTTAGAACTGCAATGCTCAACATGTGCTATGACTATAAAATCATCCTGTTAGAAAAGGGACTTGATTATAAACATACGAATATCCAGGGGAAAAATAGATTTTTATTTATACAGAATCAACATGTATTATACCACATTGTCCAGATATTTTGTATTATGACTCCATTAAGCTGATCTTATCATGCCTGTTGTTGCTCAGGTGAGCGATGTGGCCCGTGGGCCTCTTGTTTATTATACTATGATTCAGATGTTTAGAATTTTCATTTTTTTTTTGTTGCAAAGCCTATTTCTGGTTTTTTTTTTCTGGCTGGTCACGTCGTAGCTGCAGGTCTGTAGCTCCCGGTCTGAAAAAATTCTGATACATTTTTGTATTGTTCAGTTTAAAATAAACCTCCGACTCCCATATATGCATTCTGGGCTAGTCGGCAAATATGTATTTCCTTGTCATTTTTGTAAAAATAGATAAGACTACTCGTTACTTCCTGTTTGGTCCCCGGATTTAAAAGAAAAAAAAATAAGCGAATTTGGTCTTTGAATCGTTATAATGGATCAAAATTGAAAATACAATTTTGAGGAGACCATGCGTATAATCGCCTACGTCTGCCTTTGCCGCTGACCACCGAGGGTCCCCCACACTTTCTACTTCTGGACACTGCCTTGGGTCCGATCTGACATTTCTTTTCCACCTTTGTTTTCTGGATCTCCCTTTTAATTTTCATCTTACTTTTTCTTTCATAATCCACTTTTTAAACAGAATCGGAATAATTTGAAACCGTGTATTTTCTCGATATATACAAGTATATTATGCTATAAATATGACAGAAGAGATTGGCGACCAGCATTTACATGTATGTTTAGACAAGGAAGGTAAAATTGTAGCTAACGGTTTCGTGGTAGTATTTAGCAAAGTGCTGTATCATTTTGAAAACAGATCGTATTTACCTTAAGTCTAGAGGAAATATTGAAATAAAGGGTGTTTGAAAGGGGGTATAATCTATGTAAAAATTATCGCAGCATATTGCATTAAAATAATTAACTGAAATAAACTATAAAAACACTTGACTCGTGTTGATATTTAAGAATATGAGAAAAAGAATAGCATAAAATAGTATAAATACTATAGTTTGTGAAAAGGAAATAAAAACAAGGAAAATATGCGAATCAAATAGACGTGCATTGGTGAGGTTTTGAGCACAGCTTGAGCGTATAATTGAATCGTTTTTAGATCGATCTATATTGATTAAAGAGTTTGTAAACAATACAACCAAGTTTTGTAAGCCTTAAGCTTTAAAATGCATTATATTAAAAATATAATTAATCGAGTAATTTTCACGCATTTTATTAAACTTTAATGGAAACAGTGAATTGATAGGCGAGTAGTTTAAGATAAAATACGACCAATGTTTTGGATATAAATTTATACAGATCTAGCTTCAAGTTTGCACTTTCAAGGTTTATCATTAAATAGCGAACATTGATTTCTTTGTCATTTCAATTCAGGTCTGGACAGGTAATCGAACACGTTAAATTTTTAAAAGTATTGGAGAGACGTGCAGTTCAGTCCTAAAGGAGATTACACTGAACTGTCCTGTGTGATATTTTATGAATATGATGATATGAATATTTTTTTGAAAAATAACTTTCGGTTTGTGCGTCGGTCTCCCACTAAATGTCTTTGGACCAGAAATAGTTTCCATCGGGTTCGGAGTTCCGAGCTCTCCTTAACCGGTACGATGAAGAACGCAGACGACGGGGATTTTTGTTTGGCGGACTATGATGCAATTGGATTTGATTTGGACAACACGTTAGCAAAATACAAACTCGTTAACTTAATGAATGTAAGGATGTCCATAACATTGCTTGTCTCTTTTTATTTTTGATGTGAAAAGCATGTAATGATTTTACTTTCGTTTTCGTATGAAACTTATCGATGTTTTTTTTTATTCCCAGCAACAACAGTTTAGATAACAATTCCGTTAAAATATATCTATAGTGTGCAAAAATGTCAAATCTTTGATTACATTACTTAAAAAAAAAGAATTTAGTGTTTTGAATAAGTAGGCTAATGTAATTGGCGTCAGTGCATTGCTTGACCCGACATATTCGTCTCCCTACGTGCACGTTTATGCATGCACCCTACGTGCATGTTTATGCATGTACTCACAGGTGGGTTAAATAATTTTTATTAAGTTTTCTACATATGCAGGATATAGATAATAGGGACATCTATAAGATATATTTTTATTGAATTTTATTTGTCCTTGCATGAAATTACCATTTTACATACGTAGAATGAAAACTTCTATTATTACATAAAAATAATATTGATTACCTGTTTAAATTTGCACTAAGATGTTTAAATTTTCTTGTTATGATAATTTTGAAAGTCTGAAAGATATGATGGGACAATGCTGATCTAGCAAACAAAAATTCTTTTTTACCACCCCCTTCCCATTTTTGGGGTTTTTGCTAAGTGCATTGATGAACTTCATGTTAAAAGAAGTATGACAAAATATTTCTGAAAAAAACCTCATAATATTAAATAATAATGTTTATTTTTTCAGCATGTGTATGACACTTTATGTGAACTCCTAATCAAGAGGGGATATAACAAAAATATCAAGGACAACCTTTGTACTCACAAGGACTTTATGTGAGTTTAAATGCTTTTAGCTCACCTGAGCTGAAAGCTCAAGTGAACTTTTCTGATCAAAATTTGTGTTGAGAGCTCCAATGCTAATTATGTAATATGAATATAGAATCATCCTGTTACAAAAGGGGCTCAATGTTTAATATTAAAATATCTTGAGAAAGAATTATAAATCTTTTTATGCATACATTTTATACATAATTTTCAACTAAATTTTCTAGATATTTTTATATGTCTCCATAAGGCAAGCTGATTTGATTTTAGCTATTGTTGCTCAGGTGAGCTATGTGGCCAATGTTACTCTTGTTAGCTCACCTGAGCTGAAAGCTCAAGTGAGCTTTTCTGATCAAAATTTGTCCGTTGTCTGTCGTCGTTGGCGTTGACGTTGTTGGCGTTGTAAACTTTTCACATTTTCATCTTCTTCTCCAGAACCACTGGGCAGATTTCAACTAAACTTGGCACAAAGCATCACTAGGTGAAGGGGATTCAAGTTTGTTCAAATGAAGGGCCTCACCCTTTTTAAAGGGGAGATAATTTAGAATTATTGAAAATTTGTAGGTATTTTTTAAAAATCTTCTCAAAAACTACAAGGCCAGAAAAGCTGAAACTTGTATGGAAGCATCCTTAGGTAGTGTAGATTCAAGTTTTTTCAAATCATGGTCCCCAGAGGTAGGATGGGGCCACAATGGGGGATGAATTTTTACAAAGGAATATATAGAGAAAATCTTTAAAAATCTTCTTCTTAAAAACTATTAGGCCAGGAAAGCTCAAATTGGAGTGGAAGCATCCTCAGATAGTGTAGATTCAAATTTGTTTATATCATGGTCCCCAGAGGTAGGGTGGGGCCACAATAGGGGGATGAATTTTTACATAGGAATATATCGAGAAAATCTTTAAAAATCTTCTTCTTAAAAACTATTAGGCCAGGAAAGATCAAATTGGAGTGGAAGCATCCTTAGATAGTGTAGATTCAATTTTGGTTAAATCATGGTCCCCAGGGGTAGGGTGGGGCCACAATAGGGGATGAATTTTTAAAAAGGAACATATAGAGAAAATCTTTAAAAAATCTTCTTCTCAAAAACTATTAGGCCAAAAAAGCTCAAATTGGAGTGGAAGCATCCACAGATAGTGGAGATTCAAGTTTGTTTAAATCATGGTCCCCAGGGGTAGGGTGGGGCCACAATGGGGGGATGAATTTTTACATAGGAATATATCGAGAAAATCTTTATGAAAATCTTCTTCTTAAAAACTATTTGGCCAGAAAAGCTCAAACTTGTGTGGAGGCATCCTCAGATAGTGTAGATTTAAGTTTATTTAAATCATGGTCTCCAGGGGTAGGACTGGGCCACAATGGGGAGATGAATTTTTACATAGGAATATATAGAGAAAATCTTTAAAAATATTCTCGGAAAGTTTTCAGTCCAAAAAGCAGTAACTTGTGTGAAAGCACGGGTTGTGCAGATTAAAGTTTGATGAAACCATAATTCCCTAGAGAAAAGTGGGGCCACAAAGGGGGGGGGGGGTATATAGGAATAGAGAAAAATCTTACAACAACAAAAGGGGCTTGGTATTTACCATAAATGTATGTGGATAAAAATCGGCAGATATTTTATTTTTTTTTAGCAATATCTACTGTACTTAGTTGTCAAGATATTTTGATTTTGATACTGTAATGCTAATTTGATAAGAATTAAGGCTATTGTTCCTCAGGTGAGCGATGTGGCCCCTGGGCCTCTTGTTTTAGTTTTATAATAAATGTTATTGCATTTATCACCATGTTAATTTTGTTCGAATTGAATTTTGACAGCTAAGTAATTTATGTTAATTTATCTTTGTATATAAAATTCTTGTAGGTGCCTTTTTGTTCTATTAATTGCCTGAAATGGTTTTATGTGAAATTCATGTAAGACACAGTTTTCTGAGCTGTCTTTATGAACTTAAATTCCTTTCAAACCTAATGTAGTAGGTTAAGTCATCGCAACTGGGTAATTATATAATTGATAAAAATCATAAACAAACACAGGGTATTTTTGAAACAAATACACCACCCCCATCATACGGCTCTTCCGAACGCGGAGGACTCCGCAGAACGCGGAGCAGTGTTTAGTTCACACGGAAAGGCTAAGGTCTTTAACTTTCCTTCAAAATCGCTCATAAAATGTTTAATTGAAATTTCTTTTGAGTCTAAATCATAAAGGGATGGTTAGGCTTTCAAATGGTACAACATTCTAACAAAATCGAGAAAGAAACTTTTCTGCTGTTGGTGTTTAAACAATGCTCTGTGTTCTGCAGAGCGAATGCAATTTTAGCTCCGCGTTTGTACGATTCAATTTTTGTCTACCCTGTTCCCTTTAAACGCTAATAATTCATTACAAAGTAAAGATAATGACTTGAAAATTGGATAGAATGTAGATTTATGATTTTGACATATTTGTATTCTTTAAAATTGCGTTGAAATGGCGTTCAGAAGTCACACACTTGTTACTTAAAAATTTTGTTTGCGAAAATTATCGAAGGTTTTTAATAATATTACACTATGGTATGTCCTCAAGTTTGGTTATAAAATTTATTATTATCTTGTTGCAGATGCAAAGGTTTATTTCTTGACACAGAGAAAGGAAACATTCTTAAGTTATCTCATGATGGAAAAATCCTCAGGTAAGCATAAATAAATATCTCTCTCTCTCTCACACACACACACACACACACACACACACACACACACACAAATCTTATTAAACCAGTCTTTAATAATATTGCCCATGAATCTAATAAAGAGAGGGGTAAGTGAAAAAATGTTCCCCAATATTTCTTGTTTATAGATAGTGTCACTACAGTCAATTACATACATGCACTATCTACTCCCATTTCAAGAGAGCTGAACAGTAAAACATGGTTATTATAGTGAAGTTCTAGGAATGTTTAATTTCAATTCCATATAAACATAATTCATCACATCCAACAAATTTCAAAGCAATCTCAAACTTTATGGGTAAGGGGGGATGAAAATGGCTTAGCTGTAAGTGTAAATATAGCCAAGTTTACTGTAACCATGTTTTACTGTATATACAGGCTGTATGATGTGGCTTGAGATGATGATAATTTATCTGACTGTATATTTTTGATTACAAATATTTTTGTACAATTAGGTGTAGTCATGGAACCAGGATGATGGATAAAGCTGAGATAATATCTGTGTATGGTCAAGATTTACATTGGGAACACTTTGAAGAGGCAATAGGCTGTGTTAAGTTCCATGGAAGTATGTAAAAACTTGTTGTTTAATTAGAAATTATTTAAGACACTGTACTACATTGTGGACTTGACATGACATTCTCAAGAGGACTGGATGTTTGTTGCCAATTTTAGACTTTATTAACTTACTTGAGAAGAAGAGCTCTGTATGAAAAATATCTGAAAACAATCCTATTCTAAGGCTAACATATTTAGACTTTTTAACCCGGTTTTAACCAGGTTTTCAAAGGAAAAATCCAGTCATTGAAATGGTGAAAATGACGGGCGGGCGGCTGCCAAAAGGGTACATTAATTATACAGTTAAGTCCTCCTACAATTTCAAAGAAAGGAAGTTGACGTTTTTCAGATCAATTGTACATACATGTATATCTGAGATGTGCATATGTCTAGGATTTTGATTTCTGATCGATAGTTTATGAAAAAAATACCAGCTGTTGAACTTAGTTTTTTTAGCAAAAATATTGCATATAGATACCCCATTTCTCTGGATAGGTAGGGTTCATCAATTCAGGGTTGAAAAATAGATTATGGATACTCTTCACACAAAAGTTTAAAAGAAAACCCGGTTTGCTGTCACACTGACAGCTTTTCTCTTGTTCCTGATTAAATCACAGTTTATGACTATTGCTTGTAAAATTTTAGTGTAGATCAATTTGATTATCATCTAGCCTCCTTAAATTATGAACCTGCAATTTGACAACATTGAAATACATGTAGTAAAATCAAGATGCACAGACAGGTTTAAAATTGCCTGTACCCTTTGGAAAAGTCCACATTGTTTGCAGATTTGGGAGATGGGGATGGAAATGACAGGTGATTATAGGGGGTTGGGGGTGGGGCGGTGGGGGGTGAAGGCCTTGCCACTTTACTGTATACATGTCTTAATACTCATTTTTAGCTCACCGAGACGAAGTCAGGGGGAGGTTATGCTATACCCTCGGCGTCGGCGTCGGCGTCCGGACCTTGTTAAAGTTTTTGTTGCAGGTCCTGTATCTAACTTATTACTTGTCATATCTTCACCAAACTTGCATGAATGATGCATCTGGACCTACTAATGGACTTGAGAGACTTGGATGCTGAATCTGGGCCATGAATTTCAGATGCTGGAGGAGGTTAAGGTTTTTGGAGCAGGTTAAAGTTTTTGTTGCAGGTGCCCTTTGATAGCCATTTCTAAGTTACAACTGGTCCTAACTTCATCAAACTTGCATAGATGGTGTGTCTTATGATACTGATGCACCTGACAGGCTTGAATGCTGAATCTGAGCCATAGGTTTCGGATGCTGGATGAGGTTAAGGTTTTTAGAGCTGGTTAAAGTTTTGGGGCAGGTGCCCTCTGATGATTATATCTTATAGTTACTACTGGTCCTAACTTCACCAAACTTGCATGGATGGTGTGTCTTATGATACTGTTGCACCTGACAGGCTTGAATGCTGAATCTGAGCCAAAGGTTTCGGATGCTGGATGAAGTTATGGTTTTTCAAGCAGGTTAAAGTTTTTGTTGCAGGTGCTGTTTGATAGGCATTTCTAAGTTATTACTGGTCCCAACTTCACCAAACTTGCATAGATGGTGCGTCTTTTGATACTGATGCACCTGACAGGCTTGAATGCTGAATGTGAGCCATAGGTTTCGGATGCTGGATGAGGTTAAGGTTTTAAGAGCTTGTTAAAGTTTTTGGAGCAGGTGCCCTCTGATGATCATATCTCAGTTATTACTGGTCCTAACTTCACCAAACTTCCATGGATGGAGGTCCTATGATACTGATGCTGGATGAGGTTAAGGTTTTTAGAACTGGTTAAAGTTTTTGAAACAGGTGCCCTCTGATGGTTATAACATAATAGTTATTACTGGTCCTAACTTCACCAAACTTGCATGGATGATGCATCTTATGATACTGATGCACCTGACAGACTTGAATGCTGAATCTGAGCCATAGGTTTTGGATGCTAGATGAGGTTTAGTTTTTTTGGAACAGGTCACATGTTTAATACATGTAGGTAATAGCACTATTTCAAACTTGCATATATGATCAATGAATGGCAGAGGTAGCTTCAGATGCAGAGCCTGATCTCCATTATCGAGGATGCTAAAAAATATATCTTAGTTACTACTGGTCCTAACTTCACCAAACTTGCATGGATGGTGCATCTTATGATACTGATGCACCTGACAGGCATGAATGCTGAATCTGAGCCATAGGTTTCGGATGCTGGATGAGGTTAAGGTTTTAAGAGCTGGTTAAAGTTTTTAGAGCAGGTGCCCTCTGATGATTATATCTTAGTTATTACTGGTCCTTACATCACCAAACTTGCATGGATGATGCGTCTCATGATACTGATGCATCTGACAGGCTTGAATGCTGAATCTGAGCCATAGGTTTCGGATGCTGGATGAGGTTTAGTTTTTTGGAACAGGTTACATGTTTTATAGATAATAGCTTGAATAATTGATTTAACTATAATAATATAAATGAATTGCAGAGGTAGCTTCAGATGCAGAGCCAGATCTCCATTATCAAGGATGCTAAAAATTCTCCTACCTCACTCAAACCTGCTTGATAGATGAGTTTGTTGTTAAATAATACAACATGATTTCTATGATATAGTATTCTATGATATGATACACTATTGTTTTATATGATACAATGTAATATCATACATTATGTTGTAAAAAGTAATATGTTACAATATAATATTGTATCAATTTTTTTGTACACTATTATATGATATAATTGTATTATGATATTTTTATGTATAGTACTGTATTGTATATTATTATACAATATTGTATAATATGATATTGGTTTATATAATATATTGTTATATAATACATGAAATTGTATTATATGATATTATAATATATTATATAATATGATATTGTATCATATGATATGATATTGTATAAAATGATATTGTATAATATTGTATTATATAATATATTACTATTATATCAGATGATATTGTATCATATTATATGATACAATGTTTATCAATATATATTGTATTTTATAATACAATATTGTGTATCAAATATGATACAATATCATACAATACAATATTATACTATATTATACAATAAAATATCATATGTTACAATATTGTGATGTATTATGTGATATGATATAGTATCAAATAATACTAATTTGTATTTATATTAGGTATTATAATATTGTATTATGTGATTAAATACAATAATGTATAACACGATACAATGTCATATTATATGTTACAATACCATATTGCATCAATATTTATTACAGTATCATATTGTATTAAATGTTATTTATTGTAAGTATCATTGGATGCAATATCATATTTTATATGGTTCACCATTTTATATTATTGTATTGATAAACATTGTATCTTATAATATTGTATGAAATGAACATATGATTATCATACAATTTTTTTTACATATGATATACAATATTGTGTCAAAACAGTATCCATGAATATCCAAGATCATTAACTATGATTTTCATATATTATGATAAAGGTGGTTTTATAAAGGTGATGCCTCATAAAGGTGATGCCTCGTCTCGGTGAGCTTTGTAATCTGTGATTACCTATGTTAAGTGTTAATTTATTGATGCATGAGTAATGAATGTGTTTAGAGTCGTGTAAATGTTCTGCCTTTCAGAGGATTACAAGTACCGACTTTTTCAGACTTATTTTGACATCCCAGCTATTGTATGTTGTGCTCGCATTGTTGATGTGCTAGATGAAGAGGTATATATACTTTCTCTGCTATTATTTTTTCATTATTGTATTAAACAATGTTTAATAAATACCTTGCTGCATGTGTAGTTTTAGTCAACTGCATGGCTTGTGACAATGTATCAGCTACAACATACTGGTATTGTTAAACAAAAGCAAACATTCTTTCTTTTTCTTTTTTTTTAAGAAAGGGGGGAGAGGGTGTTGTGTTTTGATATATATTTTATAAATTAAAGTGCATGCTAGCAAGAGTAACAAAGGGTTTTTTTCCCCCATTTTTTATGTTTATATATATATATATAATAACTTAATCTCTCTGTGTTAAATAATATATATCATTGTTTTAAATGACACAAACCAGCATGCAGTCATGTCGACTTTTTAGATCACTTGAGCAAGACACTCGATCTAATCAATTTATGTTTATTGTCCATTTCAAGGCATTTGTCTGTCCAGAAACTGTTAGTTTCCATGTTCTTCTCTAGAACCATTTTACAATTCTTTCTTCTCCCATGTAAATACTGTTTATCTTATGATATCCTATCCAGCCTGAATCAAGTACATGTACATTACCAAATATCAAATTGACATTCTGTATTCATTCTATTGGAGTGTCAGTACTTTACATTAATTTTATTAATTATTTTGGAGGACCCATTACATAAGTACTCAAAATACATCCATTCACTCATTTTTTTTACAGAATGGAGGACAGTGTGACAAGTATGACTTTTTTAAGGATGTTTATGATGCCATTGGAAATTTTTACTTTCCTCCATCTGAAGGTATAACCACAGCTTGATTTAGAGAAAGCTGCTGAATGAGTTCTATGAAGTTTGCTATAATCTGACAGTGTGTGGTTTAGTAGGAAAGTAAACTTCCATGACTCAGATGCACTGGTGTGAGCAAATACAAGAGATTTTTACAGGCATCTGACCCCATAAGAAACCATGTATGACCAAAATTGACGAAAACAGGATTCATGGTTAAAGAGCTCATTATACTTAGTGATTTAGAGTTTTTGAATTGCATGAAGATTATCCTGAGAAAGTATGTTTTTTCCCTTATATTTTCATACCTTTTTTAGGCGAGGAAGGCTTGTTATTTGAAGGGGTAAGAAAGAAACCGGAAAAATATCTGCAGCCCTGCAGTAATGGAGTGAAAGATTGGCTGATGGAATTAAAGGGAGACAATCGTGTTGTCTTCTTTATGACATCTTCTAAGAATAGATATGCTGAAATGGTTGTAGAAACTGTGCTTGGGTAGGTGTAATGGCTATATTCAACTCTGCAAAATTCTGGGGTTTTTTAAAGAACCAAATTTGTTAAAAGTTGTTTGTAAACTGATTGTTGAGGGTGTGCAAATGATAGTGCAAGATCAATCTTCCACTTACCAGGGTGGGAAATTAAGGTGAGTGGAAAGGTGCAGGTTGTTGATTAGATTATGTGTATAAACCCCAGCTGGACACAGTGTAATATGTTCTAATTAATTGCATATAAGAATATTTATCAAACTATAATCTATGTTGAGTAAAATTCTGTGTAACTGGATATTTTAATATGTGGGGTGCTAATTGTTTTGCAGAAATTTTCAGTTTCATTTCAAATGCAGAAAATTCAATTGCAAAAAAGTGTTTTTAATTATTTATCTGCCAGTAGTCATCTGTTCTAAAATTGCAAAATATAAACATACAATTTTTCAAATCAAAGTGCAAAAATTTGCACCCACTGAATAAAAAGTTATTATTGATGTTGTTTAACATATTTTATTATTTTAGGTCAGACTGGAAAAACTTTTTTGATATTTACATCACCTATGCAAAGAAAACTGATGCGACATTTTTCACCAAAAATAAAAAATTCAAAGGTATGATACAGTCCCTGAAACGTTCTACTTTCCCGTTTTTCCCTGCGTTCACCATGCATTCACTTGTGCTCTCCACTCCGTTCGTGCTCACCATTCACAAAGCGCTCACTGTGCATTTAGAAAGGGTTCACCTTGCGCTCACCGTTTTTTAAGTGTTCACTTATCGTTAAGTCAGATAATATTATATTAAATAGGCTGATAACAATATATACATACATGTTGTTCATTTGTTATTTTTTCCTGATTACCAATGAAACAAAATGTAAGGATAACTCCTGAAGCACTCCAAATGAATTGTTCATCTTGCGTTCACATATCGTTCACCATTCACTTTGCGCTCGCATTTACGCTCGCATTTGCGCTCTGCGCTCGCTCACCATTCATAAACGCTCACCCAATTCTGTTCAGCATCTGCTCACCGTTAGCACAGCATGCACTCACCGTTCACTCACTGTTCAAGTGGGAAAGTAGAACGTTTCAGGAACTATAGAGATGGTACTAACATTCAGATGATGGTTTTCCACATTTACTGTGTGCATGTAGTGTTATTTTTTTGTACTGTTTATTTTTGTCCATTTTTTGTGGCTGCCAAAAGGGATGGATAAGTCCTCCTACAGTTTTCAAGATAGGAAGCTGTTGTTTCGCAGATCAATTGTACATATATCAGAGATGTGCATATTACATGGATTTTGATTTTTGATTATTCATGAAGAAAATACCAGCTGTTGAACTTTTTTTTGCATTACATGGCATATAGGGTACCCTTGTTGTACAGATAACTCCTCCCACAGTTTTCAAGATAGGAAGTTTAACGTTGTTGTTTTGCAGATCAATTGTACATATATCAGAGATGTGCATATTACTTGGATTTTGATTTTTGATGTAATTTATTATTCATTTTAATTTTGCTCCATTTCACATGTGTTTTTAAACTGTAGTAGTTTTGTATGATTATATTTTGCCCCAATTTAGTCCTGTTATATTTTTGTTACACTATAATTTTGCCCAATTTCACATGTGTTTTTACCCAGATATATATTTACGTTATTCACCAACATCCCATGTGGTTATTATTCCCCTTCGATGAAACCTGAGAGAGGACTATACTCTTTATTGCTGTTCGTCGTACATTCTGTTCCAACCTTCTTAGCTCACCTGAGCCGAATGCTGAAGTGAGCTTTTCTGATCAAAATTTGTCCGTTGTCTGTTGGCGTTGTTGTCGTTGTAAACTTTTCACATTTTCATCTTCTTCTCCAGAACCACTGGGCCAATTTCAACCAAACTTGGCACAAAGTATCATTGGGTGAAGGTGATTCAAATTTGTTCAAATGAAGGGCCACGCCCTCTTTAAAGGGGAGATAATTTAGAATTATCAAAAATCTTCTTCTCAAAAACTGATAGCCCAGAAATTCGAAAACTTGTGTGAAAGCATCCTCAGGTAAGGTAGATTTAAGTTTGTTCAAACCATGATCCCCGGGGGTAGGGTTGGGCCACAATGGAAGGTCAAATTTTTACATAGGAATATATAGAGTAAATCTTTAAAAATCTTCTTCTCAGAAACTAATCAGTCAGAAAAGCTGAAACTTGTGGAGAAGCATCTTCAGGTAAGGTAGATTCAAGTTTGTTCAAATCATGATCCCCAGGATTAGGGTGGGGTCACAATGGGGGGGGGGTCGAATTTTTACATAGGAATATATAGAGAAAAATCTTGAAAAATCTTCTTTTCAGAAACTAATCAGCAAGGAAAGCTGAAACTTGTGTGGAAGCATCCTCAGGTTGGGTTGATTCAAATTTGTTCAAATCATGATCCCCGGGGGTAGGGTGGGGCCGTGATGGGAGGTCAAATTTTTACATAGGAATATATAGAGAAAAATCTTTAAAAATCTTTTTCTCAAAAACTGATTGGCCAGAAAAGCTGAAACTTGTGTGGAAGCTTCTTTGGGTAGGGTAGATTCAAGTTTGTTCAAATCATGATCCCCAGGGTAAGGGTGGAGTCACAAGGGGGGGACACATTTTTACATAGGAATATATAGAGAAAAATCTTTGAAAATCTTCCTCTAAAAACCATTTGCCTAGAAAAGCTGTTACTTTAGTGAAAGCAACCTCAGATAGTGTAGATTTAAATTCGTTAAAATCAAAATCTTGAGTAGGGTTGGGCCACATTGGGATTCCAATTTTACAAAGGAAAATATTTTAATTATTCACAAAAACTGAAATGTTATAATATATGGTGTAACTTATATGCAAGCATTTTGACATATTGCTGATTTCTTAAGATTGTTTAGACTTTGGCCCGTGGACGATTTATCAACCTCACAAGGGGTTCAGAGTTTGATGTAGGTTTATATCCCATATATAAACAATTGTTTAGCATCTTTTTGAGAACTGCAATGCTCAACATGTGATATGACTTTTAAAATCATCCTGTTAGAAAAGGGACTTAATTATAAACATAAGAATATCCAGGGGGAAAGAATAGATTTTTATTTATACAGGATCGACATGCATTATACCACTTTGACCAGATATTTTGTTTAATGACTCCATTAATCTGATTTTATCATGTCTATTGTTGCTCAGGTGAGCAATGTGGCCCATGGGCCTCTTGTTTACATCATGGTTTAATGAATTGATTTGAAACTGGCTGTTTAGCTTAATATGGAGAAACTACAGATCCAGTTTGAGTTTTTTTAAGACAGATGAAAAGATGATGAAGACATTAAATTTGCTTAATTACTGATTATATCCCCCGCAAACGAAGTTTCAGGGGGTATATAGGAATCACCTTGTCTAGCCGTTCGTCTGTCTGTTAAAAATTTGTGTTCGGTCCATATCTCTCTTATGGAGAGACATTGGAAGTTCTTACTTCACACAAAGATTGCTTATGACCTGAGGGTGTGTCATGACCTTGACCCAAGGTCATTTGGCCAAGGTCAAGGTCACTGGCAGAAGAAGTGCAAAATTTGTGTCCTGTCTATTTCTTTCTTATGGAGGGACATTGGAAGTTCTTACTTCACACAAACATTGCTTATGACCTGGGGTGTGTCATGACCTTGACCCAAGGTCATTTGAGCAAAGTCAAGGTCACAGGCAGGAAAAGTCCAGAATTCATGTCCGGTCTATTTCTTTCTTTTGGAGAATCATTGGAAGTTCTTACTTCACACAAAGATTGCCTATGACCTCAAAGTATGTCATGACCTTGAACCAAGGACATTAGGGCAAGTTCAAAGTCATTTTAAAAAAAATGCTTAATTCTTATATGTGTCATGTTTTGTATGAATGGAGATGATAAGAAGGTATAATTTTACACAAAGCTTGCTTGTGTAAGGTGAAATTAAATTAATTGTAAGATTCTCATTGCCGCCCACTCCTCTGAAAATGGCCTGCCTCGATATATTTTAAATTTTTTTAGAAAAAAAATTGTGTGGAAAAATTTTTTTGGTAAAAACATTGGGCTCGGTATACCAAAAATTATAAACATTTAATGGCTGCTTAACATGTGGATTACCGTTTGATTCCGGTAATTTTTGTTATCATAAGGATACAAATGTCTTCATGCATTAACAGTTTAGTTGAAATAAAATGGAATTTAAAGAATAGAAATTGGTTTGTCTACTCATATTAGCATAAGCAATTTCAAAAAAATAGAGCAGTTATTATTGATAGAAAATGGATTGTTAAATAGATAGCATCCATCATTTTCTATAATAGCAAACTACTTGAGTTATGATTTTTTTCTGTATCAATTGTGAGCTTGCACACAGTACCTCTAGTTGGGTTTGTCCTTTGAAAAAAAAATTCACCAAATATTCTTGAGATCTATTAAGCACATAGAATGACAATTGTTTTAAAATTGAGGGTGCCAGTAGGGGACATGTTTTGCTTATGAAACACTCTCAGAATGCTTGTTACAGAGGGAGGAGTGACAGGGAAGGAGGTAGAGACACTGGAGCCAAAGAAAATCTACTCTGGAGGAAATAACGCAGACTTGAAAGCATTCCTGGAAAAACAAACCAAAAAATCAGATCCAAAGGTTTGTGAAGATGATAGATTTTTATTAGTGCTTTTTCTTGTAAGCAATGTTCGTTTAGTTTCTATTGATAAACACATTTACAGATTGCCACCTCTTTCAGGTAGTTTATTTTGGAGACTGTCTGTGTTCGGACAGTTTTCCTGCCAAGGTGTACGGAAACTGGGATGTTGTGCTGGTCCTGGAAGAAATGGAGGCTGAAGGTTATCATCCGGGGTTAAAGGATGTCCTTGAACCCAAACGCAAAGTCCCCAAACATGAGGTAAAAGTGAAAAGTGTAATATGGTTAATGGTATCAAATTCAAATTTCATGTCAAACATCTTTAAGGTGGCTCACTACATCTTAAATATTTTCTCAAATCGCCAGAAAATTATTTGATTATGATAGATAGCATGATGAATAAGATGTATATAAGTCAAATAGGTGAAACAGTGCAATTTATCTTTTTCAAAAACTTAATTCAGTCAATATGAACAGAAGCCCAAGTCCGATATGAACTATATCCACAGAGCTTTGATGAAATTCAATGAAATGGATTGATAAAACAATTTAACAAAACATTTAAATCATCATCTTGTAACATAGTGTCTTAAAAAGTATAAATCTATGGAAAAAATATACAACATGTAGTCTGAATTTTTGAAAAGAAAATATCTATTTCAAGATCTTATTCCAAGGTACTTTTTTGTATCTTGAAAAATTATGAAAATCAATCATCATTACAGGTGAATCCTTACATAGATCCAGAGGAGGAGCAATACATTTTGTCTGAAGGATGGGGGTCATTTTTCTACCACGAGGAGGAAGACCCAAAACATGATAAACATATGAACACATACTGGGGAAGGATCATCAGTCAATATAATGTTATAGCAGTCCCTACTGTAGAGTACATAGCTGGTAAACTACCTATAAAGTAGTACCTACTGTAGAGTACATAGCTAGTAAGTTACCTATAAAGAAGTCCCTACTGTAGAGTACATAGGTGGTAAGTTACCTATATAGTATTCCCCACTGTAGAGTACATAGCTGGTAAGTTACCTATAAAGAAGTCCCTACTGTAGAGTACATAGCTGGTAAGTTACCTATATAGTATTCCCCACTGTAGAGTACATAGCTGGTAAGTTACCTATAAAGAAGTCCCTACTGTAGAGTACATAGCTGGTAAGTTACCTGTATAACAGTCCCTACTGTTGGGTATATAGCTGGTAAGATGTTGATATAGCTGTTTCCACTGTAGAGTATATAGCTAGTAAGATACCTAAATAGCTGTTCCTACTGTAGAGTACATAGCTGGTAAGATACTAAAAATTAGCCCCTACTGTACTATATGTTGCTTGTAAGATACCTATATAGCAGTTCCTACTGTAGAGGAAATAGCTGGTAAGTTACCTATATAGCAGTCCCTGCTGTAGAGTACATAGCTGGTAAGTTACCTATATAGTATTCCCCACTGTAGAGTACATAGCTGGTAAGTTACCTATATAGTATTCCCCACTGTAGAGTACATAGCTGGTAAGTTACCTATATAGTATTCCCCACTGTAGAGTACATAGCTGGTAAGTTACCTATATAGCAGTTCCTATGGTAGAGTACATAGCTGGTAAGTTACCTATAGAGCAATCCCTACTGTAGAGTACATAGCTGGTAAGATATCTATATAGGAGTTCCTACTGTAGAGTATATGGCTGGTAAGATATTGATTGGCTGTATATAGCAGTCCATACTGTAGTTTACATAGCTGGTAAAATACCTATATAGCAGTCCCTACTGTAGAGTATATAGCTGGTAAGATAGCTATATAAAAGTCCCTATTGTAGAGTACATAGCTAGTAAGATATTGTTATAGCAGTCCCCACTGTAGAGTACATAGCTGGTAAGTTACCTATATAGCAGTCCCTACGGTAGAGTACATAACTGGTACGTTACCTATATAGCAGTCCCTACTGTAGAGTACATAGCTGGTAAGATATCTATAAAGCAGTCCCTACTGTAGAGTATATAGCTGGTGAGTATATAGCTGGTGAGTTACCTATATAACAGTTCCTACTGTAAAGTACATAGCTAGTAAGATATTGATATAACTGTTCCTACTGTAGGGTACATAACTGGTAAGATATTGATATAGCAGTTCCTACTGTAGAGTACATAGCTGGTGAGTATATAGCTAGTAAGTTACCTATATAACAGTTCCTACTGTAAAGTACATAGCTAGTAAGATATTGATATAACTGTTCCTACTGTAGAGTACATAGCTGGTAAGTTACCTATATAGTATTCCCTACTGTAGAGTACATAGCTGGTACGTTACCTATATAGCTGTCCCTACTGTAGAGTACATAGCTGGTAAGTTACCTATATAGTAGTCCCTACTGTAGAGTACATAGCTGGTACGTTACCTATATAGTATTCCCCACTGTAGAGTACATAGCTGGTAAGTTACCTATATAGCAGTCCCTACTGTAGAGTACATAGCTGGTACGTTACCTATATAGTATTCCCTACTGTAGAGTACATAGCTGGTACGTTACCTATATAGTATTCCCTACTGTAGAGTACATAGCTGGTAAGTTACCTATATAGCATTCCCTACGGTAGAGTACATAGCTCATATTAGCTGGTAAGATACCTATTAATATCAGGTCCTGCTGTAGAGTAAATACCTGTTGTATGAATTACTGATGACAGAGTATGAGTTGATTGAGAAAAATAGCCTGAGTATTTCTTTCATTAAAGACTAAAGTATATCACTTGTCAGAATGTCTTTATATATTCTGTACATATATTACATGTAACTAATGACTTTAAGTTTGAAATGAAGTCTTTATCCATAGGTATGCCAATCAACCACAGATATAAGAAATTCAAGGAATCTGAAGTGGGCAATACAGACGGATTCTACCCAGGCAAACCTAAACCACTCCTTCCTGATGTCTGATTACAGCTGTTAGTAATCTTAAAGGGACTTGGACACGATTTGAGCTCAATTTTAAATTTTATTTTTCCGTTTTTAATGTTTAGGATGGTTACATGTAATATGGGTATTTTTAATGCCTCCTCAAAATTTGAAAGTCAAATATTGAGTTACAAGCAAGATACAAAGTTTGAAATTTTCTCTTTTGTAAACAAAGCTCAGTCTTGTTATTGTTTACATATGTGTTTTATTGGTATAAGTTTCAATTAAAATGTTGCTTTTTTTGTTGATAATATTATTTATGAACAGATTGAATCAGTTTATTTTGTTTACTACAAGTCATTTTGTCAAAGAAATGGTAATTCCTTACTTTACATTATTTGTAAACAAATATAAGTCTCAAGCTTTGTTTACATAACAATGAATTCTAACCTCTGTATCTCTCTTATTACTTGACCTCTAACATTCAAACTTAGGTCAACTATTCAAAATGCACTAGTAAACCATTTTATATATAAAAAATAAAAATTTGATCTCAAATTGTGTCTAGGTCCCTTTAAATTGACCAGACCTTTGTAATAGCTTATGTTTAATAGATCCTTGAATCTGACTGCATTTACTTAATTACGATTGAAAAATCTACAGAAAATTGTCGGATCATTGAAAGGTTATATCTGTCAAATTTGCACTGCCGCATACAGTGAATAAAAACAGTACCCTAAATTGCAATGATAATAAAAATATTTTCTTTTTAGCATTGTCAGACCTGATTGTCAGAACTGCAATTTATGATTATAAGATCCTTGTAATGATATCCTATTGATATGGAAAGTTAATTATTATAGTTTTTAGTTCAGTTTACAATTACTTTTACATCTTGCAAGCCAGAGGTTAGAGTTTATATTATTAGGGCCCTGCTCTGTCTGCGCCCTATAGTGATCAGTCTGTCCTTCTGTCGGTCTGAGATTGCTTGTCCTGAGTCTTGCAAGCCAGAGGTTAGAGTTTATATTATTAGGGCCCTGCTCTGTCTGCGCCCTATAGTGATCAGTTTGTACATCTGTCAGTCTGAGATTGCTTGTCCAGAGCATATCTTCTCTCCCCTTGGACCAATCTGGCTCATACTTTACCCACAAAGTGCCTTTGAGTAAAGGGTATGCAGTGACCTTCAAACATGTTTATAGATCTAAGGTTAAGGTCATGGCAGAATTATATAGATAATCCTTGTCCGGGGCATATTTTTACTCCGGCTCATACTTCACTCACAGAGTGTCAATGATCAAAGGGTGTGCACTGTGCAGTGACTTTCAATGAAGTTTGTAGGTCAAGGGTCAAACTCATATCGAACAGCACAAAAATCCTTTTAATATAGCATACTGTGGTTTCATCAATATTCAAGGGTATCAATTTTCATGGATAAAGTGAAAATCACAGTTTCAAGGATACGGAATTTCGTGGCCAATAACCCTATCAATACAAAATGTTAATAGAAATTGCACGTCAATGAACATTTAATTTCGTGGATCAACTTATCTACGAAATCCACGAAAATTGGTATTCCACGAATATTGATGAAACCACAGTATATAAATTCCACTTAGACCTATTTGGCTCATACTTCACATAAACAGAGCTTTTGAGTAAAGTGTTTGTAGTGACCTTAGTCAATTTTCAAGGTCAAATGTGAAGGTCATTGCAGAATTTTATGAAAAATCCTTGTCCAGAGCTTATCTTCTCTCCCTTTGCGCCAGTCTAACTCATACTTCACCCAAATGGTGCCTTTGATCAAAGGATATGCAGTGTCAAGGTCATATTGGACCATGCCAATATTCTTTTTAAGAGCATACATCCACTTAGCCCAATTTTGGTTATTCTTTACTTAGACAGAGCTGTTTAATTAATGATGAGCAGTGACCTTGAACAAAGTCAATGTGAAGGTCTTAGTGGATCTCTGATCGGTTTTAGAGTGTATATTATTTCTCATTTGCTTAATGTAGCTCAGAGTGAACATAATGCCTGTATGTAAGGGGTAATGAGACTTAATTAGAAGTTATATGCCAGCTGGAAAGTTATAGGTCAAGGTCAAAGCAAAATTGTCTGAAATTCTTTTCATCCTATTGTCCATTATATAAGTGGGGCCCTTTAAGATGGTCACCATCTCAATGTTGTGTGGTTATATAGGCGGTGGATTTAGATGACATTCCTGGTTATAGTTTAATATACTCACAGTGTTGGTATACATCATTGTTCTTTTGAATTCAACTGTGGCTTTTATTACCTTTTGTTAAAGTATTTATTAAGATAAAGTGATCAAATCACTGGGTTGTTTTTTTTTTATATTTATATCATTCATTAAGATGTGGTGATCAAATCACTAGATTTTTTTTGTATATTAGTATGCCTTGTAGTTACTACCCCTTTGTTTTAAAGATATGATGAAGTGATCTAATCACAGTGCCTTACAGCAGTATATTTATATTCATGTTCATTCTCATGTGATTTCAGACTAAGAGATCTCGGACAACTCTAACCGTTTGTTGTACACATATAAATGAAGTTATTATTGTTCAAGTACAACCAAAGTGTCTTGTGAATGGACCATAAATGACAACAACTAGTCAAAAATGGATGAATGAAATAGAAAAATAATTCAACATCATGAGTATGTGCTTTTTCATTAAAGAAAACGAAAAGTTGGCCAAATTTACTGCAGCATTTCTGTGATCATGTACTTGTCAAGGACATCTAAAGAATGTCAGCTACCTGTATTATAAGGTAGTATATTTTTCATGGCAAAGCTTTCACCTTTTTTTTGAATACTTATAACTTTATTATAATGGAATATGTCAAACTAAGCTGAGACTGATTGATGTCCATCAAACAACCTGTCTCCTTACACCTGTCTCCTTACACCTGTCTCACAATACCTGTCTCTTAACACTTGTCTTAACTTCATTATTGGTACTGAGAATAGTATGATGACCCTTTTTTATCTACTGTATTTTTTCTAGTCTAGTTTGGTTTTTTTAATATGAGATCTATTAAGAAAAATGTAAAATATATAACATTAGTGAACTCATTTTTTTTATTGTATGCAGTTAAAGATTCCTGGAGAATCTATTCTATTCGTCTTTTATTTTTAACCTTAATATGGCGCCAATATATGTATACACTTGCATTGTATCTGGCTTTTTTGGAATCTCCGGTATACTGTTGTCTTTTTTTTCTGGACATTTTTACGCAAAGTCAATTGTTGCTTTATAGCCTGTTTATTTGTGTGCAGTTTTTGTGGATGAAAATAAATATTAATTTCTTAATACGTGTTTATTATTTAACTAACTATATACATTAGATCTACAGGACCAGTACAAGAACTCATCACAGACACCGTTGACACTTTATTTGAATTATTATCAATAAACCATAATATTGTTTATGGAGGCGGATCCAGGAATTGTCCATGGGAAGGGATGTGTGTGGGGGGGGGGGGGGTGAACAATATTTTCAGAGGCAGGAGGCCACTTAGTATGACCAGACGGAATCCCTAGTGGGTGTCAAATGGGCAAATCCCCCGGAAGCTCCCAAAAACAGAATTTGAAGGGGCATGGTCACGATTTTGGTCAAAAATTATTTTCCCGATTTTAATGTTTACAATGCTTCAGTAAGGCATTTTTAATAGGCAACCAAAATTTGAGCGTCATTCGTTAAGTTATAAGCGAGTTACAGAGCTTATAATTCTTTGCTATGTAAACAAAGCTTTTGCTTACATTTTGAACGTTGAAGTGAAAACTCCAGTTTTAGATAAAAAATGAATGTAGTAAACGTTAGAATCTATTTATTTATGCTTAAAATGATTAAGAAGATGGAAAAATCAGCTTGAAAAAGAACTTTTACTGGTATATTCAACTAATGTAAACAAAAACAGGGCACGAGTCTTGTTTACATGACAAAGAATTGTGAGTCATGTATCTTGCTTATAACTTCACTACTGACTCTCCAATTTCATTTGGTCATTGGTAATGCATTCCTCAAGCATTGTAAATAATAAAAACAGAAAAATAGAACTTGACCAAAATCGTGACCATGCCCTTTTAAGTGTACGACGTCATTTTATAATGAGCCTCACATTATTGGTGTTCACGCTTTACTATCGGCAATTGATTTGCAACCACTAGTACTTTGCTGTGATGAAACGTGATTTTACAACGTTTTGATGGTCTTTGGACAAGGTATGTGCTACCCTATGGTTAGGACAAAGTTATAGTGCTTTATAAATTTAGAAGAGCTTTGAGAAACAGACTTAAGACCATGACGTATCCTAAGACGTACTTGAGACGCACCACAGTCCTGAGATAGCTTCGTGAACATGCCTGCAGATTTATACATCTGTTTATACACCTGATTTGATACACCAATATACTCACACATCCATACATACAGTACTTTAAATCGGGTTTATATATACCAATACAACCATTGTTCACACCCCACTATACTCCCAAAGTCACACCCACACCCACAGACACACACACGGACACCCCCCTCCCAAACACAGACCAACCCCCCAAACATATGAATGATACTATGACCAAAACTAACTTACGCCCCCACGGACTGACCTCATAAAAGGGGAATAACGTTTTTAGTATTTGTACGGCGAACTATTGCAGTGACAGTCGATGAGTATTTAAGACACCTTTACAGTCAGAATATTGACAGTTATGGGTGAAAAATTGCAATTTCATTGCAAATCCCGACCTTTTGCGTTTGTGCCGGAACTTTTCCTGAAGCATCCGTAACTTGTTTTTATACATGTAGTAATACATATTTCTAACTATTGACTGAGTCGTAGGTTCAAGATTTAAATCTAGATGGTACGAATTCAAAAATATGACTATCATTACAATTGACTGATCAGCGCTTTAATCCTTCTTGAAATGAAAAGAAGCAACACTGCTTTTTTTAGAAGACAGTTTTGTAAAAGGGGAAAGTCAATTTTATTGCCGTATTAGACAACTTTCGGGTATAAAATTGCTTGAAAAATACGGCATCTAGTAATAAAAAAACTAGACACTTTCACTGTTTTGTGAGGCGTGGTTGCCTCGTAAAAAAAACCCTCTAATTTAGTTTTTCGGATGTATTTTCTTGATTTTGTGGTATCTGTTGATTTGTGTTTTGTTTTGTATTTCAATTTCGGCCCTTTTGAACTTAGAATTTTGGCCATATATTGAGTATAGTAATGAACAGTTTGTAAGTACAGCTCTTCTTAAACCGCTGCACGGAATTTCGTTAAACATTTGTAGGTATTTAGGACGTAATGTGCAGACTACCAGGAAATTCTGCATCCATTTTTACAGCGTATTTTGGTACTTTTAAATTTAGAATTTTTTTGTTGCTAAAGACATGTATGTGCATACTTGTAGGAAGTTTTGATGTGATTATTTTTTGGATGTTATGCTCGTTATATTTCCATTTGCCAGTGTCTTTGTCTGTGATAACACTACTAATCGATTTTGTAGTGTAAAGTCAAATACATTTCATCAATGACTATTTTGATATTTAATAATACAACTGCTGGAAATAATATAAAATTATGTATTACTAAAAAGAAATCATTCTTTGAATATTATGAGGTGATCAAAATAGGTCGGGTCACGCTCTATAGTATCAGGCATGTTCATATCCGACTAAAAATGCTGACTAGTATTTATAATACAGTACCATCTAGTTGTTTAAATTTTTATCGGTTACAGTGAGTTTACATGTACATAAATAACAAACAGAATTACGATTTAGTCTATTTTGATTTATCCTGTTAAAGTACAGTCTTAGCACATCATTCTATCTCATTGAATATTATCTAAATTACTATAGACTTTGTAGGACATGAATATGTCTTTATTTTAATCCTAAGACAAAGACTTGAATTTGTTATATGAAACTGGTAAAATGACAGCTTGAAAAAACTCTAAAATCTGTTTGTGATCTATCATTTCAAAGCCCACAAGCAAAAATTTTGAAACCTATTTAAGATTTTCCGTTTCACGGTTGTGTCCGTATAAGGCATCCGACAAATTTTGCGCTTCGCACTACTTTGTTTACCATGCAGTGACAGCTTTATGTAAATCTTTAATTACATGTAGATTACTAAAAACATTATTCTAATACGTTTGCCTTGAGATTAAAACATTTATTCAGTTTCGTAATGATTCAAATCACGTTTTTCTTTACATGCGTAAGAATTTTTAATCGGAAGTACATTTCGCCTACTAAGAGTAAAGTTTATTCATTCCTTGCTATTTCGGAAATCAACATAACGGTGCAATATATCCTATTTATCATGTTTATTGCATGTAATGCTTTCGCATTACATTAACATGAAGCTGACCAATAATATCACACGCCGATCATTCCTTTAAAAGGAATTCTCGTTGCTTTTGCTTTAAGGGCATCAATCACCCTGAAGTGTCTAAGTAGAGTATCAAGATCATAGCCTACAAGTGTATAAACTTTAGTGTGGACCATGTGTTCTGTCTCATGGCAAAAATTCATATCACACTTCACACAACAGTGTTTGTGGTTTATGAGTGTGCAGTGACCTTAAACTTAGTTTATAATTCAAAAGTCAAGATCATAGCATACATCAGTGAAACATATGCATATTCTCTGTTGTTTCTTTCTTTTGACCAAACCGATTTTAGTTTCACCAGAAAAGGTAAGAGATGTGTTGTGACCTTGAACTGATTTTACTCAGTGAACGGTTTCGTAGAAGAATTTTCAATGTTTCATTCTTTAATAAAGCGAAGCGATTTGAGAAGTTCACCATTTCATTGATTTATAGTTGTGAATTACAAAGAACAGAAGAAGATAAAAAATAGGATCTACAATCTTTTGATTTGTATATCTCTCTGCTGCGATTTTTTTTATATATATAATGGCTTTAGCTTTTAAACAGTTCCTGATAAATTCATCATTCGCAAACTTTTCAACAATTTTAAATGCGCTAACAAATGTATTAAATAGAGAAACCACGTGTTTGTCCGTGACTGAATTATTACTGGATTTTGATCGCTGCCTTCTTCAGTAAGGGGCTGATGCACGCCATTTATTTATTTTTTTATTTATTAATTATTTATTTATTCATTTATTTATTTATTTATTTATTGTTTATTTATTAGCATTAATATATTATCATCATAAGTATTATCATATTGACAATCCTTTTTGGACACAAAGCTGCAACGGAAGACATCCTTGTTGCTTTGCAACGAGCTCAGCTCTAGTTGTTATTTATTATTTAAAGGCCCGCAAACCTTTTAGATATGTCCTAATACATATCGTATTTACTTGCAATTGGAACTGATCAATAAAATAGTGTTACAAGTGAAAAACAGGTGCTACTAGATGATTGTATGCCTGTACTGTAATCACATTGAACTGGATTTGTGCAAATGAAGCTTTCAAGCATTCTTAAGCTTTTATATTTTTGCGTGTATTTTTAGAGTTGATGTAGGACACTAAAAAAATACTTAATTTGCTCTGCAAAATGTAGTAAATGTATGTTACAGTGTTCTAAATCTACTTTTTCCACACATATCGGAATTCGACAATCCCATTTTAATACTAAAATCTTATTTTGAAATTATCATATATCTCATGGTGTTTATTACATATGAAGGCATTTTAGAAATGATCAGTCCAACTCTCTATGCTCTGTAACATCTAGGTTTGATTCTTTCTTGATTCTTTTCTCTACAGCTCATGTAAAAAGAACACATCCATGTATGAAACTAATTTTAAAAAGGGTGGTAGCATACTCAAGGAGGAAGATAGCAGTAAGTGAATTGAATTTTACCCATATTCTTTTAGGGTTGGCAGTAAGGATGTCAATTTTACTCAAAGAGACTAGACGATTAATCGGGGGCTTAAGTCAAGCGATAGTTAATTTTTTTTGACTGTGCGTCCTTTTCAAATAAAATAATGCTTCTGTCACATACACCGTAACATATTATAAATACTTATAAGACATTTATATGATAATCGAAAAATATTTTTAATATTTACATGTATCTAAAAATTTGTAAGCAAATGTCTTTGCGTTAATATTTCCTTTTTCTTGTGACTTTTACACATATTTGAGCTACATATTATCTAAGGCAAATCAAACGTGTCTCCTTCCATGCTAAGCCATTGTCCCGTGCCTAATCAGCAATTAAGATTTAATGATTATAAAAACAAAAACCGTATTGATATGATAAAATTTTGGTTTATACAAACATAAAATTGAATTGATATTTAACATTAAAAGAAACATTAAATTGGTCTTCTAAATATATGCCTAAGGAGTTTAATTCAAAACAAAAATTTGATCAGGCAAATATATTAGCCGCTTAAAAGCACACTAGGGGCACCGATGGAACTGACTGTAAATTACGAATAAAAAGTTCCAGAACAGGCAGCTGACAGTTGGCTGTCGTATATGGAACTCCATAATAACTCAAAAACTGATGAGTTAAGAAAAAATAAAATGTTTCGATTTTTTATTTTAGTTTATAACGAGTAATCGAAAATTTAAGTCGATGATCGTCGTGCCCGAGCGATAGCCGAGTACCCGAACACTCGATCACATCCCTAGTTTGGCAGTCAATATAACTTTAAAGTGTTTAATGCTTCACTTCATCATGTTCATTAGATATAAGTAAAATATTTGATTTTTTCTTTAAATCCTCTAAAACTAAATGCACTGGTGATTATAGGGTAGATTTTGCTCTAATTAAAGAAGTTATACTTGTATTGTAACAAGGCAAAAACTATTTAAAACAATTTCGGCGTTAATGAAAGCATTAATTTGATCTTTCAGTGCACCTATGTAAAAAAGAAAGAAAATTTTGCATCAACTAATTAAGTAATTAAAGATAATTTTTATATAAAAAGGATTGTTTCAGAAAAAAAACATATCAAACCATGAAATCAAATGCAACACTACATGTAATTTGTAAATCAAATATATGTAAAGTATAGATTATCACATGATTTTTCCTTTCTATCCAAGTTGAAAAGAAGTAATAATAACAAACATAGGCAATCAAAGATTACAGAGCTCACCAAGAAGAGGCTTCATCTTAATGAGACCACCATTATCATATTAAACCCAAAACATAGTTAATGATTAATATTACAACATTGTATTGTATGGTATGATAAAATATCATGTCATATTATAGTGTATCGTGTTAAAGGCACAATATAGTATTGTATGATACAATATCATATCATACAATATGAGAATGTATCATATGATATCGTATCATATCATACGTATAATACAATACGATATCGTATTTTATTATATAATATACAATATTGTATTGTATCTTATGACATTATATCATATCATATAATACACTATCATATTTTATCATATGATACAATATTATATGATGTGATATTGTATCATACTATCGATGCGATATTGTATTTAATTATATTTATGATATTTTATTGTATCATATAATACAATTTTGTATCATACAATACAATATGATATTGTTCCAATGACGAAACGTCATAGGAATAAGAATTAAATGATATATCTAATATTAACAATCACATCCATCAAGCAAGTTTGAGTGAGGTAGGACCAGGTTTTCTTAGCATCCTTGATTAAGGAGATCAGGCTTTGTGTCTGAAGCTAGCCTTAGGTTTCAAATCCAAACTTACATGAACCATGACAATTGGTCAAGACAGCATTTTCTTCCAACATTCAAACCTGCTTTTAACTTCCACAAAATTTTCACTTGCCCCAACATCTTGATAATCAAAATTAAGTTCTGTATCTGAAGCTACCTCTATATTAAACATCATTAGTTATACTAACAGTGCATGCCTGGGTATAAACAGGATAACTTTATGTAATCAGCTCCAAAACCCTAACCCAGTTTAAGTTGTTCCTGCCTAAGCTTCTGCATAATCAAGATCACTCTCCGTATCTAAAACAACCTCTGCCATTCGTTTACATAGTTAAATCAACCATGCAAGTTTGAATAAGTAAGAATTATTTACCTATTAAATCTGTGACGTGCTCCAAAAACCTTAACCTCCTCCAGCATCCAAAACCTTTGGTTCAGATTCAGCATTCAAGTTTGGTAAAGAAAGAACCAATAATAACTTAGATATGCCTATCAAAGGACACCTACTCCTTAAACTTTAACCAGCTCCAAAAACTTTTACCATCTTCAGCATCCGAAACCCATGGCTCAGATCTATAATCAACGCTTGTCGAGTACACCAGTATCACAAGATGCATCATCCATTCAAGTTTGGTAAAGATATAACCTATAATTTAGAAATGGCCATCTAAGGACACATGCTCCAAAACCTTTCACCTCCTCCAGTATCCGAAACCTTTTGCTCAGATTCAGCATGTAAGTCTGTCGAGTGCATCAGTATCACAAGATGCACCATCCATCCAAAAAGAAAAAGAACTAATAATTACTTAGATATGCCCGCGGGACACCTAAAACTTTACCTAGCTCCAACAAGAGGCCCATGGGCCACATCGCTCACCTGAGCAACAATGGCTAACTACTTTGACTTAACACTTTTAACAATTAAAAATAGAAAAATTTAATATTTAGCAAAGTTAAATATCATAATTTTTCTGATGTAAGATTTAATATTTTATAGAGGGTGGGGTTCAAAATATATTGCGATATATAAATAATATATAACACCGGTATGTTATTTCCTGTAGTTTTTTTGCACATATTTGAACAGTAATAGCTCTTTCAAGATAAACATTTTCATACATTTTGGTTTTACATGGGCGTTCAAAGGATATTGTGCCATATGGCCCCTCGGTAGATTAACAAAAGATAGGTATCCGAATTTCATACTTATTTTTGCATATACCTAATCTTTGACATATGTACCTTTTTAGTATACCACTTTCACCGAAAATAAGAAGATCATATGCAAGATATATAACAAAATTTAAGGTAGGGGTACACTGTTTACTTCCAATTTCCTTTCATTTTTAGTCCCGCCCCCCTTTATAAAGCTATCAAAATATATGAGACCATATAGGTACATTTTTCTCCCTCAACTACTTACTAGTTATTGTATTTTATTAAAATCTACCTATATGTGAAAGAAGAAAATTGTACCTCAATGCGCTCAATTCCCGAAATTAAAAACATTCAAAAATTTTGATAGTCTTCCCCATTATTAACGATTGTTGTTTGCCTGACGTGAACTCGTGTGACATTTTATAACCTTACTCACTTGATCGATAAATACTACACTCGACTAGAAAATGTTGTCACGTGATATGTTAAAGAGCTATTCAATGTATTGACAGGCATATCACTCTAGATCTATTGTACTAAGGCCCAACCATTATTTTCATCTTAATTCAAAAACAACAAATGACTACAAACCAAGATGATTTTCCGCTGCAATATTTTCTTAAGAACAACTATAATGCAGATATCCTCATAATTATAATGTGTCAGAACTCTAGAAACTATTTAAAAGACGTCGTTTTTATTTACTCTTGTTTGAAAACTATCAAAATTGTTGTAGATTTCATATAATTCATCATATAAGAAGGGGCCCCAGAAAGTAGTTATAGCATATCATCCTTTTAATTTTTCTGTACAAGTATTTAATGTTTAGTAAGACATTTCTAATAATCAACCAAAATTTCAGCGTCAGTCTTAGAATTATAAGCAAGATACAGAGCTCACAATTCTGCTAAGTTTGAGTCACGTTTTTGTTCACATGAGTTTATTACATTTAACTTAAGAATTTTAAACTTGGTATTTAATATTTAGCATTTTAAAAAATGTAAACGAACAAAAACATGGCCTCAGCTCTGTGTACAAACATAGAATTGTGAGCAAAGCTTTGTATCTTGCTTATAACTCGAAGCTTGACATTTAAATATGGTTAGTAAATAGAAAATTGTAAACAATAAAAACAGAGGAAAAATGCACTAAAACAAAGAAAGAGCACAATTTTTTTGTTGTTAATTATAATGCATCAGGTTTTAATCATTTTGCGCTGGTAAACAATCAACTGCCTGATTTACCAAAGTCTATGTTTGATTTGATACGTAAAAACTCCAAAATACAGGCGAAGGTTCCCCAAGTTAAAAGCATAATTAATGAAAATGAAACGAAAATCAAAACAAGCTAAAACCACCGTCACAAGTGAAAATGTCAACGCATTGAAATATTTAACCTCAATTTACTTCACAAAATCGGCACCAATATATCTTGCATGTTTCAAAAGTTAACTTCGCACGTGTACTGTTGCACAACAAACAAATTGATCTTTGTCAGATTGACCCTTTTAACATGCGTCCAAAATGGCTGCTTCAAACAAATAGCCTCATTTTCGAGATACGGAATAATGAACTCGAACTTATAAACTGACTGAACCCTCCCCCTTTTATTATTATTTTCGTAATTAGCTCTAATTTGGAACAGAATTAGCCCTTAATTTTTAGAATCTATATTTTCCTTTCCATAAGGATGATTTATGCAAAATTATGTTGAATTTGACTCAGTAGTTCGTGAGAAGAAGATGTTTAAAAATGCACCCCCTTTTTTTTACAGTTTCGAGGTTTTCTCTGCTTTGAATAAAAACTGGCCTTTCATTTCCGCAATTTACATTCATCTTTCCATAAGGATACTTTGTGCCAAATTTGGTTAAAATTGGCCAAGTGGTTTTAGAGAGGAAGTTCAAAATGTGAAAAGTTTACAAACGGACGGACGGACGGACAGACGGACGACGGACAAAATGTGATCAGAAAAGCTCACTTGAGCTTTAGCTCAGGTGAGCTAAAAACCTTAACTTTTTTCAGCATCCGAAACCTATGGCTCAGATCTAGCATCAAAGCTTGTCGAGTTACTGTACATCGGTATCACAATATGCATCATCCATTCAAGTTTTGTAAAGAGAGTACGTATGTATGTATGTATTTGTGTCCATTTCAGCCTTTTATCAAGATTCACAGAAAACCCTCGCATGCATGTTTATCAAACTTCGTACACTTCATAAGCATGTTTAAAGGACAAACCCTATTTATTTTTAAGGAATTCTGTTAAATATCGTTAAAATTACAACACTTAGAAATTTTATGTACGACTACCGGTTCGTAAAAGTCAACATTTCAAATCAACAACTTGATATTTTGTTGGATGTGGGCCTTGTAAAGATAAGAAGCAAACGTTTTTGAGAAATGGGGAGTTGGAAGGATGTCCAAAGTGAAAAACTGAAGCAAACATGAGATTTAAGTTCACCCTAATTTAATCAAAACAAGCAGCCGTCTGAGCCGAATTTCGGGCTATATTTAACGAATTACTTAAGAAGAACAGGTTCATAATTCAGAAGAGACTTTGACGAATGTCGTCAACATGATTAACCAGGAATTCATTTCATGTAAATCGCTGAAGATACGTTACTCTTTTTAAAATATTGGGGTTAAATTACGACATGTTAACTCGAATTTTCTCATAGAGCAGACTATAAATCGTCAGATCTTAGCTACGTTTCATTTTCTATATGAAGCTTAAATTTGCCTACACTAATTGTCTAACTGCGTAGTGTATGTCACTGGATAAAGAGAAATTATAAAACTATATAACTAAAGTTTAACACTTTTGTGGTGTGTTTTCGCTAGTAATGGGAGGAATTGTACAACTACTAAAATGCACCTACCCCCCCATGTATTCACCCTTGAGCGTGTATGGGGATAGGAATAAATGAAATATTTTAATCCAAAGTGGTTTTTAACAAGTTAAATATTTGGTCTCTTCAATTACATGTTTATTCCTATATAATGCATTTCCCCGCACAATATTTTCATTTCGCGAGGGGATGCTCCGCTTTGCGGTGCCCTTGTTTATCATAAGACGCACCATCCATTCAAGTTGGGTGAAGTGAGGACCAGAAATAACTTAGATATGGGCACCTGCTCCTAAAACATTAACCTGCTCAAAAAATCGTAACTTCCTCCAGCATCTAAAACCTATGGCTCAGATTCTACAATCAAGCCGGTCAGGTTATATGTATCATAAGAAACACCATCTATGAAAGTTAAGTGAAGATTGAACCATACATGGTCATCAAAGGACACCAGCTCCAAAAACCTTAACCTCCTCCATCATCCGAAACCTATGGCTCAGATTCAGCATCTAAGTCTGTCGAGTGCATTAGTATCATAAAATACACCACACATGTAAGTTTAGTGAAGATATGACCAGCAACAACATAGATATGGTCATCAAATGGCACCTGCTCCAAAAGCCTTAACATCCTCTAGCATCCGAAATTTAAGGCTCAGATTCAGCATTTAAGTCAGTTAAGTCCATAAGTAAGCTCAGATGCACCATCCATGCAAGTTTGGTGAAGATAGGACCAGTAATAACTTATATACAGGACCTGCTCCAAAACCTTTAACCAGATCCGAACGCCGACGCCGGGGCTATAGCATAAGCTCCCCCCGACTTCGTCTCGGTGAGCTAAAAACTGCACTAACCTGTCAGACGGTCAATATGTGCCCAGTAATGATGTTTTCGCATTTTTTTCACCGCCGTAATATGCATACTTTTGTAAAAACGAAAAAATATTGAAAATAGATCTGATGGATAAAACAACGATCTGGTAACACCTGAATATTTCACTTGCAATAATATTTTATTGATCAGTTCCATTTGCATGTAAATACGATATGTATTATGACATATCCAAATGGCTTGCGGGCTTTAGATTTATAGAATACAAATAGGTTTCAAAAGTTTGCTTGCAGGCTTTGAAATAATAGATTACAAACAGATTTCAGAATTATTTTATGTTTCATATAACAAATTTAATTTTCTGTCTTACAGGATTAAAATTAGTGTTTGAATTAAACAAACATTTCCGCTAAAACTCATATTCATGTCCTACAAACTCATATAATATTACAATAAATAGATATAGATGAATGTGCTAAGACTGTGTTTAAACAGGATGATTCAAAATAGACTAAATAGTAATGGTAATTCTGTCTACCATTTATGTTCATGTAAACTCACTGTAACCGATCCAAAATATAACCTAGGTGCTAATGTATTAAGAATACACATAAATCATTCATTTCTGATAAATAATGCAAAAATTACCAGCTGTTGTTTTTTCTGAATATAGGGTACCCTTATTGCCCCGATAACTCTTCCTACAGTTTTCAAGATAGTAAGTTTTGTTTTTCAGATCACTAATACACATACCATTTATTTACATATTCAAGGATTTTGATTTTTGATAATTTATTCGGAAAATACCACCTGTTGAACTTTTTTCCATTTTGTTGCATAACATTGTCGATAAGGTACCTCATTTGTTTAGATAACTTCTATAGTTTTCAAGTTAAGATCTTTTTTATTTTGCAGATCAGTTGTTTCAATATCAAGATTTTTTTTATAAAACCTGGGATAAATACCAGCTGTTGAACTTAGTCATTTCTTTAAAAAAAAAATGGAGTACTGTACAGATAACTCCTCCTTCAGTATTCAAAATACAACTTTTTTTTATTGTTTTGCAGTTCTATTGTACATATATGCAAGATGTGTATATTACTCATATTTTGTTTTTGTGAAATGCCAGCTATTAAACTTTTTTTTTTGTTCTGTAGTTCTATTATACATATATGCAAGATGTGTATATAACTTGTATTTTGTTTTTGTGAAATGCCAGCTATTAAATTGAGTACTTTATTCCATTATATTGCACACGCGGTGCATCATTTGTCCAGATAACTCCCCCTGCTGTTTCATGATATGAAATTATAAGTATCATACTTTGAGTTTTTGATAATTATGAAAAATACTAAAACAAAATTATTACTATTTTTTTCGGTTCGGGGTCGGCCTTGGGTAGTGTTTATCAGTTCAGTTTGACAAATTGCAATACTGATATTGATCCCAAAAAAGAAATTCCGGTTTGACAGATTTCCCTTGCTACGTTTTAGGTAACAACTATTACATTACCATGTTTTGTCATTGCTCTGAAAATAAAATGATTAATTTATATGTACATCTTTTTATTATATCTAATATTATGTCCTCTCTATTTTAGTTTTGTTTTACAGATGGCATTAAAAAGTTAATACAAGTTGTCACATATAAAAAAGCCACAGTGCAATCATATGTAATATGCGTGTGAAATAGTTTTTACTATGTTCTTGATAGTTTTATATTCCAAATGTATGCAGATATACATACATAATTTTGAAATTACAGTGTTTGTGTAAAAAACAAGGATGATCCAATATTTTAGGATAATGTTATTCTGATTTATCCATTGTAATGATTTGGGACTAATTGTTCACCACTATTAGACTGCTTATTGTAGAATTTAAAAAAGAAATATGACACAACACTATTATTATACTTTAAAATGAAAAATGAAAATATTTGTATATCTCTTATATATTATATTACTTCTGGCAATGAAGGAAACCGGTATGAATCAGCTGTTATTGTAATTATTACATATTCCGTTATCATCGGTTTAAAATACACTGTGCACGTTGAAGACATAGTAGAGAATGCAATGAACTCATCCAAATCTCAGTGCAATACTTAAGGTTAAAAAAAGAGGATTGTGTTTGTTACTACGTTGCAAGTTAACGACAATGAGGCCTAAAATACCGTTTACTCACACTGAAAAGTCGTATTTCAACAACTTTGTTCTACAAATTGTTGGATGTATAATACATTGCGTTCTATATACAAACTGTTGAATTAAAAAACATACTGTGTTATGTCCAATTGGATGAGCGAATGCATATATTTACATATGATTGTCTTTATACACAAGTGAGTAAATCAGCTCTCAAAGAACCCTCCATATTCAGTTTATTTAAAATCACTGCGAGACAATTCCATAATTGCTTATGAGAGACCAAACTTAATGAAATTAAAATGAAAGAGTTACAGACAAGGCTTTTTTTTATCTGATTAAAATACTGTATATTGTAGATAACTGTATTTTAATCCGATTGGGCTTTCTTTGCATATAACCCACAGGCTTATCAATATTATTACAAACCAACTTATGGAGCCCACGTTATCCAGGAGGACGCTTTTTGGAAATGTGTATTTGCATTTGTATTTGATACTTTTGAATAATTTGTAGAATTTCAAAATTACTTAAAATATAAATATATCATTTTGATTTAGTTAATGAGTAATAAATGTAGATAAAATTATTATATATAAAAATTCAAACAAGCAAGTATTTTGGGAGAATGTAAAAGGATAATATGAAGATTTTTAGATAGAAAACAGTAGCGCTCGAAGTTTCCAATCCCAATTTCGATGTTTGAAATCTCCTCGTATTAATAAGTGTATCTTTAGAAGGGCCTCCAATTTCTTTAACTAAAGATAATACCATTGTTAAATTTAAAATGTTAACCCCCAAGATAGGGTCCTGGGTGTTTCTGAGCCCGGTGATAAAATTACCTTATAATGAATACTAGGATAGTATTTTAAGTATGACCAGGATCTCTCTAACTAGAGATGGTATCGGTGCTATCACACTTGATTCACAGTGGTTGACCAATGATAGTTTCAGCTTCCAAATACAAATGATACATTCAAAATTGCTATTAATAAAATTCAATTTTAAATTGCAGATTGATTTTAAATCTTGAAATGCATGTTTGTTTACCAGGCTGAAGCTAGCAGCCACTAACAGGACCCTCAGATGTATCTATTACAAGCCTTACTGATATTTGTTTGATAGACATTTCAAAAATAAAAGATATCATCGTCCATATTTTATCCCTATATCATTGTAAAATGTTAAAAATATGACAAAGTTCGGGTGAGCTAAATGGACCCTTTAAGGTGTCATAACTTTATGGTTGAGGCAAAATAGTCCCAGAGTTCGCTTTTAAATTTGGGGTGATTCCGCCCGCGTCAGGCACTGATTTCTAGATATATTTACATTTGCAAATGCGTTTCCTTATATGAACATATAGAATAGCGAGAACGTTAAACTCTGTAAGTCCTGTTTAATGACGTCATAGTGTTTACTGCACATGCTTATCGTTTGACAATTGCATTATTGTAAACATAAAAAACACGGGTATGTAAAAAATTCTGAACGATTTGCCTTTCTCATACGTTAATATAAGAAAGGAACAGCAATGTTAAAAATTTCACCGGGATATGAACTTGGTTGGTACGTGATCAAATCTTCTGAAAAGCCTTTCGGGCTTCACAGGATTTGATCACGTAAACAACAGCCATTAACAGCTTGAAAAATAAATTGTACTGGTATATTGAACCTATGTAAACAAAAACAGGACAGGAGCCTTGTTTACAAGACAAAGAATTGTGAGCACTGTATCTTGCTTATAGCTTTACGACTGACTATCAAATTTCATTTGATTACTGGAAATGCTTTCCAAAAGCGGTAAATTATAAAAACAGAAAAATAAAATTTGACCAAAATCGTGACCATGCCCCTTTAAGCCTCACTATAAACATTAATGTTTTACGGTGTGGCGGTGTGGAGGGCAAAGCCATTAACAACGATCATGATTTCACTATCAGATTTATTAGAAACGTGCACATTTGGATCCGCCTATCTATTTTTTCATTACGCTAAAGATCGCGTGCTCAGTCTAGACATTGTGACGTCACGTTAGTAGAGCAGACATCACATGACAGTTTCCGTCGAAGAAACAATAACGGTAATTGCGGTACTTGCCTTTCGCAAGGCAAAATGACATAGTTTGGTGAAATATGACGTAACATAAATTGTTTCATTTACGTCATTTAATTATCTACCTACTAAAACTTCGGCAAAATATTTAAGAAATGAACTCAATGTCTACCCAAGTTATACGAGTATAACCTGGGTTGGGGCAGTTTACGCTTTATAATCCGCGAAGCGGATTATAAAAAAGCGTAAACTGCTCCAACCCAACTTACCCAAACAAAAACTTTTCTTAAGAAATCATATCAAAATCACTTTAAAATCATATCAAACTCACAAATTCATGATTTTGTTCTATGATTTAGACATGATCCATTAAATGAATCATACCCAAATCATAGGTGACAAATAAGGAAGTATGATCCTGATGTGGTTTGTTTCTTGGTTTTGAGTCTGCTATGATTTTCTTGTGATTCTGGTATATGTATATGCTATTATCTTAGAAGGTAACAGAGCATGCGTTTGAAATGATTCGTTAACTGCCAGATAAATTGACCACTAAGAATTAAGATTACTGCATAACAGGAAGTTGAGTTGCAAATTTTGAATGTTCATCTTGGAGCCTAAATGTGATGTACATGTCAGGAAAATGTGTTATTGTTGGGCATCTAGCTCTATCTTGGCATATTGATAAAGTGAATTTATGGAAGTATTTTGGGGGGAATATATTCTTATTCACTTGAGGTAAATAATATTTTATAAAGACTAATTGACAATAAACTATCAAGTGATTTATTAAGTGAAGCAAGCAACAAATGCATGGATGTATCATTAGTTCAGACCGGGAGCTACAGACCTGCAGCTAGGTTTTGAAATGCAAACGTAATATTTTAACTTGTACAATTCATGTAATATTTGAAATAACAGTCTATACAATTATCATCTAAATTATGGAAGACTTTGATCCTTTGTTCTAATTCAGATTATATTGCCTTAACGATATAGTTCATGTGACATATATGTATACTATTTTTCATATTTCGTAATTGACAATGTATTTCAAATATTAAAAGGATATAATTGTCTGTTGCAAATTATAAATTAAGTGTTCAGTTTTTTCTGTAAGAAATTATTGTATAATTGTCCTTTAACAGGTCATACCAGGATCATGGTTTTGTTACGAGTTGTTAGTTACAACAGATCATACCAGGATCATGGTTTTGATACGAGTTGTTAGTTACAACAGATCATACCAGGACCATGGTTTTGATACGAGTTGTTAGTTACAACAGATCATACCAGGACCATGGTTTTGATACGAGTTGTTAGTTACAACAGATCATACCAGGACCATGGTTTTCTTGCAATTTGTTTAGTTTAACAGATCATCTCAGAATCATGATCCATTAACTCATTTGCATGTGAAATTTTCCTATACCGAAATCATCTCAAAACCATGATTTACACACGTCATTGATATGATCCCGTGGGCTAATTTTTCTGTTTGGGTATACTCGTATAACTTGGGTAGAAGCGGATTATAAAAAAGCGTAAACTGCTCCAACCCAGGTTATACTCGTATAACTTAGGTAGACATTGAGTTACTTTTTTATAATTTAATTTTCTGTGATTTACTGTACAAATTGAGTGTGTTTTACTTTTAAAAATGATATTAATCTGTTCAAAATTAAAACGTAACGTCAAGCGGATCAATACGTTTTTGACGTTGGTGCATTGTGACGTGTCTTGTGGCGTACTAACCAGGTTATACAAATTTATCTAAATATTTCTATCCAATCAAATGCCGCGTTACAACCAGAATTAAATTATATCTATTTGCCCTGCAAGAGAACAGTACCGCAGTTACCGTGAAGGGGGCTATGCTCCGATCAATTTGCCAAGAAAATAATGTAAAACAAATAGTTGAAAACCTTTTTATAGAATCAGCAGAATGTTTTATTTATCTTTTAAATACACGGCATTCTAAAAATACATTTTACCTGCTCTCACGAGATCATGACATTGGTAGCCATTTGCAATTTACACGGAATTGTGGGTACGAATCTGACGACAGAATTTTTAGTATGTCAAAGGTAGCAGTAGTCCGAATTTTCTCTTCTCCCAGGCGTTGTCGTTAGAGCTCTCTGCGCTCGCTAAAATACGCCAACGACATAGCAAAACGTAATTTCTGTTTGAGTACTCGCTGTACTTTAATGATTTTTCTTATTTGCAGCCAGCAACTACGGACTTTGTGGCTGCTAGCTTCAGGTATTTTGCCTGTCTATTTAAACATGTTAAACACGACATTTATCCATGTATAAGCATTTTGTCTATATGTAATTTAATATGTAAACGGTGTGACCGTTGGGCCGAGCGCAGATTTAACATATTGCAGTTTGATTTTTGTAGAACAAAATTTATTTGAAACGCTCACAGTAGGATCCGCCTGGTTGCCTACTCAAATCATTAGCCAAAGTTAAACTAAACGTCATAGTACCCCTGATTCAACTCTCACTTTTCACTGAATTTCTTATATGCGTGTTACCATTATCTATCTATCTATCTATCTATCTATCTATCTATCTATCTATCTATCTATCTATCTATCTATGTATCTATGTATCTATGTATCTATCTATCTAATGATAGTACATCTACAAAAGTAAAGTAGCAATAGTTTCACAAATGTGTTAGTAATGTTAAGCGAATTCAGGGAAATGAAAAGGTGTTATATCATAAAAGTCTTTCAATTTTGTATCATTAAGGGGTATTAGGCGTTGCAATTGCAACACTTGATTGACTGGCACTTATCGATGTTTATTGCCCAAGTTTTTATGGGCAATAAACATCGATAAGTGCCAGTCAATCAATGATCGAACTAACTTTTTAAAAACAAAATGGCGGCCAATATGGCGACGCCCAGGGCTGGAAGAAACTTTAATTTATTAAATATCATCAATAAATATAATTAATGACAGCTTAAGAAGGTGATTTTTTAATTGTCTGATAATTATATTTTATGTCATAGTTAACTCCCTTTGTATAAACAGAGTTAGTTGCCCTTCATTTGAAAAAATCCACCAGGGGGCGCAAGCATCTA